>JAHLSL010000043.1:2684856-2750766 GCA_025920805.1 Petroica traversi | reverse complement strand
CCCATCCCATGGATCCCATCCCATGGATCCCATCCCATGGATCCCATCCCATCCCATCCCATCCCATCCCATCCCATCCCATCCCATCCCATCCCATCCCATCCCATCCCATCCCATCCCATCCCATCCCATTCCATCCCATCCCCAGTTTTGGGATGTTTTAACATCCCCCCAGTTGCTCCACCCTACAGGAACAGGAATTACCACAAAGAAATCAGGGCTTGGTATTGTCACCACTATTTCTGCATTTCGGCCCTAAATGCTGCAATCAAATATGTAGATTATCACTGCATCTTCAATCCATGGCTGCATTTTTGCTGCTCCAGATCTTTCAGTTATGAACTTTTTGTGTGTTATCAAAGCTTCCAATTTACAAAAAGGAAAAAAAAAAAAAAATCCTTGCTCCAGCGTTTTTTTAATTATGAGGATATTTATTCAGTTTTCCCCTCATGTTTCTTTTGTGTACCCCTGGCAGGTTATTTTATGAATACCAAGGGACTGGTTCTATTTTTTCTTGCCCCAGTGGGTTGTGATGTCAGTGGAGTTATTTTGAATAACCCTATTATAAAATAGGTCAGGATCAGGTACTTTTAGTGGATGAAGAGTGTGGTTATTACCCCTTATTAAAATTTCCCATTGAGCTTTATAAACTTTCTCAATGCATCAGCAGAACTTGTGATGAAAGCTCTAAAAACCAAAGCTTTATTGTAATAAGTCATTATTATTATTATTTCTATATTCAATGTTTTGGTATTATTCATTGGCCTGGAAGTCCCATTTCGTGGTCTGCTCTGAAGGGTTGTGGGCAATTGTGTGATTTGGTTGCTTTTCTGGACTCTCCCAGCATCTCCTGCAAGGAGATCTCCATCATTAACTTAATTATAATAAATAAATAAATTGTGTATTACATGTGTATTTCAGCATTGGCTGAGCATAGACCTGGCTGTGCTGGGCATTGGAAAACTGTGAAAAAGAGGCCTGAAACACTGCAAAAAGCCAAGAAAAATAGGCAGA
Organism: Petroica traversi; assembly: GCA_025920805.1. Taxonomy (NCBI): domain Eukaryota; kingdom Metazoa; phylum Chordata; class Aves; order Passeriformes; family Petroicidae; genus Petroica; species Petroica traversi. The sequence continues at coordinate 2,749,752 of JAHLSL010000043.1, read as the reverse complement.
ATGAGTTAGATGAGCAACATCAGTGAGGGACACACAGAGGGAAACCATGATTTCTGATTTCTTTGTATTTTAGTGGGTGGCAGGACCTGGCTCCAGCAGGATATTACCACTCACAAAGCTAAACCAAAAAGGGAGGGAGGGTTTCTGCGAGCACTCAGCCACTTCAGGGGAAAAAAGGTTCACTCTAAGAGCTGCACAGGATTTTGGATAGGTCCAGTCTGATGAATAACTCGTGCCCCAAGGGCAGCAGCATTGTCTGAAAGTGTTTCCTGCTCCTGCTGCCCCCACAGCTACTCTGGCACCTTTCACCATTCCCTTTTCATGCTCACAATCCAGTCCAGTAGCTCCTTTTCCCATTTTTCAGAGGTGTCCCAGGCTGCAGGATGTCAGTGGGCAATAAACGCCCCATTTGAGACCCAGCAGCACTTCCCATCCCAGCCCCACACCCGAGGCAGCTGTGGGAACAGAAACCCCAGTTTGGCAGCTTCAGGGCTCCAGAGCTGGAGACACGGGAGATGAAGAGAATCCTGGAATGGTTTGGGCTGGGAGGGACCTCAGGGGACACTCAGGGGACACACAGAACCTTCTCTCACCCCACAGGTTTTGGAGGAGCTCTGGCTCTGCCTCATTAGCAGAGAAGAAACATCTCACTTGCTCATCTCCATGGCAAATTCCTTGAACAAAGGCTAATAATTAACCCCAGGAGATTGTCCCTTTTCCCAGTTTCTCCTGGAGGTCACTGATTGCCAAATCAGGCCTGGATACCTGGAATTATGAGCAGAGCACGTGCAGGAGCATGGCAAAAGGAGCTGTTTTAAGACCTTGTATTTCTTTCAGCAGGGATGACAGAGCTGTGTGTTCCCATTAAGGGAGAGGTGGAATGCTGGAAGCCTCACTGAACGTGTGGTGTTGCCACACATGTTTGGAATCATTAGTTGGCTAATGACATTAATGAATTTGTCCAGCCTGCTGCGGCAGTTCAGCTCCATCATCATTCTGTTCTTTGGGAAAATGTTAAAAGCATAAGCTGAGAGGGGAAAAAAAATAAAAATCAAACTGATTTCCCAGCCAGAGAAAACTATTGCATCTAAATTGTACATTAACTGGGCTGTGTTCCACACAAAGGAACATGAACTTCTGCTGCACCATTTTTTTTCATATTCAAGATAATTATGTATTTGTCCTTGCCTTACCTTGCTCCTTTTTTGCAGCTCTAGTTACTTTTTTCTAATAAGAAGTCATTTGAATGCTCAGATTAATAAAAGGACTGGACAATGTGATAGGTTATTGGAACAAAATCATGTGCTAAATCCTCCTCTACTGTTAACTGACTCCACTCCAAATGATGTGCAGCAGCTGAAGGTTCAGCCCCACAGCCTTCCTGAACAAAAAAATACCTCTAGATCTCATTGGTTTGTCCTTTCTGGATGGTTTTAATGTTGATTATTGAGTGGGGAGAGGGAACTGGGGGCATTCAGAGCCCGTGAAGGGCCTGTCCAGTCCCATCTGGGTCTCTCACTGGGGTCTCTATTTAAGCTCAGCCCTGGGGTCTTGATTTGGTTTGAGGTCTGCTGAGGGAGAGGTGCTCCCTGCCTTGGCATGACCCAAATTCAGCTGGGTTGGCTTCTCTGAGTGCTCCTTGGACCTGCTTTGCCACCACAGGTTGGTTTGGTGTCTCAGCTCTTGGTTGTCCCTGCCCTGCTCAGGTACCATGGGCTGGCCCTGGTGGGAAATCTCCAGCCTATGCTGGGCTCCCTGGCAGGAATTCCCAACACCAGCTTGTTGGGAAGAGCCCAGAGGCTCCTTGGGATGTGCTGCCGAGGGAATTTTCCAGCCTAAATCATCCTGTGTTGTGGAGCAGCCTGGTATTGATGGGCTCTGGATTATTTTAAATCTTTTTCTACTTAAATATATAGGAAACAATGTGAGTGTCAGTTCTTATTCCTCCTGCTTTTTCACTAGAACTCCCCAGGTTCTGGAGACATTTAAACACCTGTGGATTGTTCAGGTGAGGCCTTTACACACCTCCCATCACTTTTTCCCTTCTCAGACAGCATCTGCCAGCAGTTTTCCTTGGCATCCCCTCTTTCTCCCTGGGACAGACTGCTCCAGGTGGCATCTCCTGTGCTCCTCGGTCCCCTGTGGGGTTGTGGCCTCGTTCCAGGGATTCTGTTTGTCAGCAACCAGCAGGGCTCTTGTGTCTCCAACAATGGAACCACGGCCAGCAGAGCTTCGCACAAAAGACTCTGTTAAAAAAAAATGTAAAAAAAAGCAGATTATCAAGTACAAAACCCATAATAATCCTGCTCAAACTCCACAAGGTAAATTTGCTCACGTCTCTGAAGGACAATAGGACTGTCACGGCATTGAGGGAAAATAAAAGCAACTCTAATATTGCATGAACTTCCTGCCTTTTTTTTTTTCCCTTGCCTTCTGCTGGTTTGTCTCGAGACTGCTGCAACAAATCCTGCGCCTGAGCAAATCATCCGACGTGATTAGCCCTTGGATTCCTGCTTGTAGATGAGCCTGGAGGAGAATGTCCAAGATCTTTGAAGCTGAAAATTGAAAAATGAATAGCAGAGGGAGGCAGATCTCAGAGCTCACGCAGAGCGCTGCAGAATGCTCCACAGAACTCCTCTGTAATTGCACTTAGCAGATCAGCTGCTCCGAGGGCACTGCCTCGCCTTCCCCGCCCGTTACCTTGTCGCTGCTGAAGCAGGGAGGAAAAATCAACTCCTAGGCGTGTTTTAACCTCTAAATTTCACCGCACCTGTAAAACAAGAGGTTGCATTAACCTTTGCGGGAGGGAGTAATGGCTGGTAATTTATATGTGCAATTTGAGGGAAGCGCAGCTCCGTGGGGTGATTACTGCAATAAATAACTGAAGTAGAACACCCTTGTCCTAACACAAACCCAACTTCATTTTTCCTCATGCCCTGCACGAGGAGTGGAGCTGGGAGGGCTCTGGGGGAGGGAAGGAAGCTGGAAGGGAATCAGATGCAACTTTCCCATGGAAGCCAAAGGGATGGGGAGACAAGGATTTAAGACCCAATAGGTGAGTTCCCAGTTTTTTTCCTGCAGTAACATCCCTGTGTTCCCCATTGTGTAAGGACAAGCGAAAATAGAGAGGCAGTAGCAGAGGCAATATATGCTATTGTACAGGTAAATTGTTTAGGGCAAGAACTGTCCTTTAGTTTTATGGGAACATTACCTGGCACAACCTTGTTCAGCCCAATGAGTAGAATTTCACTGAGCTGTGAGCCAAAGTGATGGCAATACTATTACACAGGTAATAAGAAGTCTATGACCTTTGATAAATATTTTTGGCTTAGCTTCATTTTAATTTACGAATGTCTATATGTAGCAGAAACATCCATCAAGGTAAAACCTCCTCTCTAAACCAGCTGAAATGTTGGCTCCCTCTGCCAGCCCTGCAATGAGCTTTGCTGCAGGAGCAGTGTTTGCTTTATCTCTTTACTGTGCCTTTTGTAATCTATATTTCTCCCCACCCCTGTCTGCTGCTAGGCTTAATAAATAAAATACAGCCCAGCATTCCAGGAGAGGATTTGCTGGGGATGTGGGGTTGAGAGGTTGTCGTGAAGAAGAGCAGAGTGGAGCCCCTGGTAGAGGGAGAATTTTCTCAATTCCCCACCATGTCAGCAGCTGGCTGTGCCCATTCCAAGGTTTTTTTTCCTTTCCCTCACTGGCCAAGTGCACTCAGGGAGTTTTTGGCTGGATATCCCTGCTGGATGAGCTGCTGCAGAGTGGTGGGAGGAGACGGGCTCTGGTGAGAACCCATGAAAATCTCCAAGGCCACCAACAGCTGGAGTACCAAAGGCAGCAACGGGACCTGCTCTGAGCTGAAAGTTCAGCCTCCCAATTGTCCCTGAGGCCAGCCCTGAGTGGCACTCAGAGGAGGAATGACATCCCTGTGCCCATCCCGAGCTGCCTGGCCCAGTAAACACCCCTGCCAGCCTTCTCTTTGGTTCTGCTGCCAATAGAGCAGCCAGGACATCTCCCAAACTCCCAGCTCAGCCTCCAAACCCCAGCTCTGCACTCCCAGCCCTCCTTTTGGGACTTTGCCCTGCTCCTCTGGCCCAGCCAGGCTGCCCTCACCCAGCCAGCCCTCCTTAGTCCCAGGGAGAGCTGAGGGGGCTGTGATTACTGAGATTTTTAATGGGTTGTTTTTTAATGTTTAAACCCCAGCAATAACTCTCTAGCAGAATTCCACTGGCCTGGTGCCTGTGGCCATAATGAGCGTCTCTAGCAGGGAATTGCTGCACACTGCAGAGGAGGGAGCCTGTAGTTTAGTCCTCATCAAGCTCCTGGGTGTATAATCAAAGAGAAGTTGACAGAGAAATTAGAGTTGAATGCAGAAATGATTTATTGGTTTTCTACCCACAGCAAAGAGTTTGGGTTTTGTTGTTTTTTTTTTTATTTTAAACTTAAAATATTTTCTTCGCTGAAAATCCAAATGTGTCATTCATTTTTGAGTTTCTAACACCTTTTCAAACTCTGCACTAGGAGTTCTGGAAATAACCTAAATTAAGAAAATCAGAGTCAAACTCTTGTGGGTTTTTTTGTCAAGTGACTATTACTCAGACGTGACCTACCTGCCAAATACTTCATGATTTTCTTCCCTAAATCTGTATTTCTCAGTGCCTGAGCTCTCCTGCAAAGAGCCCACCCACCCCAGCTGCCTTCTCCATTTCTGAGACAATAACACTTAACTCAGATATCTTAAAAAGAACAGACCTCTCTTAGCCCCCAGCGTGGATATTCCACTTTTTCCAGCCAAACAACCAGCCTGGTCCTCTCAGGGGTCTTTTGGGCTGAATTTTGAGTTCAAGTGGAGACCAGCACAGGAGCAGGGTGGTGACCCAGTGCAGATCTGTAGAATGGAGCTCAGGGTGAAAGGAGCTGTGAAGGTGCTGGTTAAGCTGCCACAGTTTAGTTTTGTGGCCATGGCACATGAGAAGGATTTAAATCTGTGATAAAATTGTTCCTTCAAGCCACAAAGGTAATCCATACTCTGTTGTCCTGTCCAGAGTCCCTGATGGAGACACAGTGCCTGCTGTGAGGAAAAAATAACTTGTGGCAGGTGATTTCAGTGGAGCTGGCAGTCAGGTGTGGGACAAAAGGCATCAGACCCTCTGAGATGTTTGTCCCTCTCTGTGCCTGCTCCCACAAGAGGCTGGGAGCTGCTCCCTGCTGTGCTCCTGGTTCTGCTCCTCTCCTTTGGCAGAATTTCCAAACTTCACCTGCTCATTCCTCCTTTCCTGCAGCACCCACCTCGTTGTTCCTCCTGTTTGCTGCAGGAGCTGGATCAGAACAGGAGAAAGAATCAGATTTTAGGTGCTGAGTGATGGTGAGTGGGAATGTGAACAACTCCATGGGCTAATTCCAGACCCAGAAATGAGCTCTGGAGCAAGGAGCAGCCAATGCAGCTGTGGGAAGGTAGGGCAGGGTCACGGTTAATGAACATTTCTGAGGAATTGGTTAATTTCTCTGAATTCTGAGCGCTGTTGCACAGATCTGGGAACTTTCAGAGGCTATAGGGCACAGCTGGGAGGCCAAACATCAGCCTGGCTGCTTGGAAGGTTTTACTCTCCGTGCTTTTAACTTCCAGCAGCCCAGAAATGAAGAGCAAAGTACTTTGTTGTGGTTGTTATTGCTGATTGACTTCAAACAGCAGCTGGAAACAGCAGCTAGGAAATAATCAGCTGTAAATTAGATCAGCACACAGGCCTTGGTCCTGCTCTACTGTGGGAACGTTGTGTAAGGAGCAGCCACAGTCCAAGGTCTTGATTAAGACTGAAGAAACAAGAACAAATTGCTTAGATGTGTCTCAAAATGACCAATTTGTCATCTAGAAATTTGTTTTAAAGTTCTCTGTGTTTACATGGTCCTGCCATTGAGGTAAATATTTTTTTTTCCCCCCTCAAGTCTTGTTAATGAAGCCACAAACTCATTAAGGATTTATCAGCTCTGTGAGTGATAGGATTGCAGGAGCCTTGCTGGGTCCCTGCTCACACCTCCTGCAGGTTCCCTTCCAGGCCACGGGAAACACAATGAAATTGGTCAAACACATCTGAAATCTGGCTTGATGATGAGGATTTCATTAGAGGAGCCCTCTGTTACGTGTGGAAATGTGGCTTTTTCCTTCAGGAAGCTTTTTCTTTCTGATTGGATCCCTGGATTAAGATGTTTTGCTGTGCTCTTCCCAAGCCCTGCCAGGATGTGCTGCCACTCATTTCACCTTCTCTGCAGGCACACTTAGGGATGATAAAATACTTCATCAAAGCCAGTAGGACTTGCATTAAAAGCCATCATGGTTATATCTTTTGCTATATAATTTCCTATATTTTTTCAAAGTCTTGTACTATACCTTCCAAATTCCTGATGTTTGTATTTCCCTATATAAAGGCATGGTCAGCACTTTAATTATCAGAGAATTCCAGAATTAACTGAGCTGGAAGGGGCATTAAAGATCATCAAGGTCCAACCAGGGACATTTTCCTCTCTGCTCCATGTCCTGTCCAACCTGGCCTTGGACATTCCAGGGATGGAGCACCCTGTGCCAGGGCCTGCCCACCCTCATAGGGAGGAATTTTACTTTCTAGCAGGCATTTCATGAAAGCATCAGCTCCATTTGTTTCTCCATAGCTTCCTATTAAAAAGGCAAATCATCGAGAAATCAAGTGTTTCCTGGAAAGTTATTTTTAAGCATTTGCTTCTCGCTCTCGCTGGAGAGGTAAAACAGCCTTGTTTCCAATTATGGAATAATTTGTGTAATATAAAGGGATTTCTGGATTTATTGTCTTGTGTTTTGTTTGCTCCTGACAAAAGCAGTTTGCTGTGAGGAGAAATAAATGCACGGTGCTGTGGGCTTGATTGGGATTGTTTTAGGGGAATTTTTGCCTGCTGAATTCACATTTCGTGCACTGCTGAAGTTTTGCTCTTGAAGGATTTAAGGCTGAGGTATTAGAATTGGTGAGAAATGAGAGTGAGGGGGTACTGGGACACCTGGGAATTGAACAATGGGGTTTGCACTGGTGAGGAGGAAAGATTGGCTGGTTTTTATTAAAAATCCTTGTCCAGGTGGCGAGGCTGCATGTGCTCAAATGCTGAATATTCCCTTCTCTTTGCTTGACTTTTTTTTTTTTTTTGCTTTTGCTCAATCCCATAAACACTGCATGTTTTTGGAATGGAAGTTGTCCCATAAAGCTAAAATTAGTTTAGATAATGTCATACTTTTGGAAAGAAATCTGCGTGCTGCTCAGTGGAAGTGACATTGGCTTGTACTGGAGTGAATGACTGGATGATGGTTTAAATGCCCCTCTGGAACATGAATACAGACATTTTGATTAATGTCTTTCTCGTGGGCAAAGATGATTTCGTTAATGATTTGCAGTTTCCTTTGCCTGGCTCCAGGAAATTGCCAAATCCCTGGGTGCAAGGGAGGAACCAAACAGCTTGAAGCCATTGGGTTGTTCATGTGTTGCCAGCACGTGCCCAAAGCTCCTCTGCGTCAGCTTGGAGCTCGCAGGAGACTAAAACTCATGAAAATACCAGAAATAAAAATATCTTGTGTTCGTGTTTTGATTTACAGGGATCAAAAGGCCAAGGTTATTCGGGAAGGCAAAAGCCACAACTGCAAGTTTCCCTTCCTCCTCTTCCCCTGCTTCTCACACTGAGCCTGGGGTCGTGGTCAGGAATGTCCTTTTGGTCATGTGGGACCAGCTGTTCTGGCTGTGTCCCATCCCAGGTTCTCCTGGTCACCGTGGCAGCACAAAAACCAGGAAAGGCTCTGGGCTAGAAGCATTTCTGTTCTCAGCCTGTTCTCAGCACGACCCCAAACCACAACCCCATGTAGGGAAAGGAAGTCCCCCAGCCCCACGCAGCACAGGAGGGCGAGGAGGGGACCTTGGGAGGAGACAACAGGCTCGGGTGACCCGACAGTGCCACCAGCATCCTGCTGCTTCCCTCCAGAGGCTCAGACAGAACAATAAAAGTCCAGTTCTGCAATTCTAAATGCCTTTATCAGCAGGGATCTTAATGCCCACTTTTATCAGTGGAGCAGCTGTGATAATTCTGTGTGTGTGACAGAGCAGCCCTGTGCTCGGTGCCATTTTTAGTTCCAAAGCTCGTTCTGAACAAAACATTTTGGTGTTTACATGGGAAGTTCTCTGTAAGCAAATTCATTTCTCCAGCCCTGTTGTGTACAGCCTGTCCCCTTCTGCTCTAGATGCACATTTCATTTTTCTTCTCCTCCCTCTTCATTCTCAGCTTTCAGGAAGGCAGAAATGGAAGAAGCCATTTGAGGTTTAAACAACTTGAGCAGTTACTTTTAAATTATCTTAACATGTTCAAAACCCTTGCCAGATTTACCCTTTGGAAGGTAATAAAATAATTTTGAATAGAATGTGACCAGATAAAATGAATATGATTTTATTATTCATGAATACTTTAACCTGAATGCTTTAATGCCTACATCTCTCTATTACATTAAATTATGGGGAAACATAAAACTGTCATGCTGGGGTTTGTAGATTGATTTTCCCTATGGATTCCTGTCTTCCTTCCCATAGCTATCCCTGCTGTTGCTAATGGAACTATTCCTTGGATACCTTTTCCCTGGAAGTTATGCTCTCCCTCTGTTGAATGTTCCAAATCCCCTTCATGTCTGGTTGGGAGATTATCCCCTCTTCATAGGGAACACACAAATAACTTTATGTATTCCTACCCACATGTCTGCTTTTTTATCTGCCTTTCTTTTTGGTATTTCTCTCCTTTTCTTACATTTTTTTTTTTAATCTGTTCTCTGGGCATCTTTTCCCCAGATATCCCACTTTAGGGTATAGTTTGGGAGTGATTTTCATATATTTAGGTGAAGTTCCCATTAAAGTTAATGAGACATGTGGTTAAATGGCTGTGCACTGCATTAACAACCGCCTTTACTGTTTATTGTCTGCCTTAGAGAAAAGGTCACATTGGCTCCTTGCTCCTGGTCCTGGATCTTTACCTTCTCCTTTAGATCTTGGAGGACACAGAAGGAGAAGAATCAAAGGGCCTTGCAAAGCTGCTTTCTCCAGCTGCCATAATTGCTCTGTAGCTCCAGTTCCTTTCAAGAAGGAATTACAGGAATTACAAACCAAAGCAGGGCTCTTACCCCAAATGGCCCAAAACTCAGTGAGAGCGAGTTAGTGCTGAAGAAACACAAGATTAACTGTGGTGTTTTGTGCAGAAAATTCCACCGGAACCAGGAGGAAACTCCAGATTTTCTGGCTTTTATCCCACTATGTGCTTCCAGAGCCTGGCACAGCAGGATGCTGGACCTGGGCTGGGGTCAGTTTGCTTCACCCAATACAGATAATTCATATTAACAATAAATATTTGCCCAGGCACTCTGATAGCACAGCACAAACCCTCACCTGTGTCCTTGCCTGAGGATTTTTGGTTGGAAATTCTGCTGCTGCAGCAGGAGGAGGAGATGAGCACAGACCTGAGAGAAAAATGGGAAGAACTGCAGGGAATGAGAGTGAATTTCCAGCCCCTCCACCTGGGCTTGGGTTAAAGAAGCATCCAATTGATCAGGAAATTGATATTTCTAAACACTGCTCTTAAATGCTCCAAAGAATAAATGATATTTAAGTTCCTTGCGCCTCTGCCTTCTCACGGGGATTATGATATTTAAGTCTTGGTAAACATGAGCTGAGAGCCTAAGGTGAAACACGCTGTAAATGTAATCTTTGTAATGCGAGCAAGAGTCCAGCTTTAGCTCCTTATTTCATTCATTTATTAGCCCAAAGGTGATCTCTGCTCTCTATTATGACGGAGTTTCTGTGGCATAATGAGAAGTTAGCTATTCAATACAGTCCTCACCAATACTGCATTTTCTTCCTGTTTCTAAACCTCAGTAGAAAATGACATTAACCATTGTATTGAGCTGAAGAGCTGAAGTACAACAAGGTTAAAGACAGCTTTTGTACTAAAAGGAAAATGAGCCTGAGATTAAAATTCTGAAGTAAAAAAAAAATAAGAAAAAAATTGGGTGAAATGAAACATTAAAATTAAATGACTAACATGGGTGGGTGAAGTTCAATACAAGCAGGAGTGTTTAAGATGGGAAGGCTTTTATCCAACAGTGAGTTGGCTAATGATGTTGCTAATGTGGGATCCCACAGCTGACAGTTTGTTTCTGAAGGCTCTGTCCTAATGTTGCTGCCTGGAGAGCTCTGAGGGTGGAAAAAGAGAAACGTCACTCAGCTGTGCCTGCCATCCATCACCAGCCAGCCCTGCTGTCCCCTCTTCTTCATCTGTAGGGGGTGGAAAGGGCTGTGTTCGCAGGGAAGGCAGGCTCAGAGACTCAGAATCAGAGCAATGTTTTCCTTTTTTTTGGCGTTCCTTAGAGGAAAAAAAATCTAAAACCACTGCCAGATAAACCCAAACACTTGATCAAGAAAATTTCCAAACAGAGAGCAGTGTTTGCTGACTTTCCCTGGCAGCAAGGTGAGCTGGGATATTGGCCCGTGTGGGCAGAAGCATTTTGCCCTTTAGACAGGGACAGCACGAGCATTCCAGTGCAGACGGCAGGAACTAATTAATTGGTTAATAATGGTGTCATTAATATGCTTATTCCTCATTTCCTCGGCGCTATCACACAGGTGTTCCAGCCGTAAATAGCTGCTGTGCTGGGGCTGTGCATGCCCAGAATGAGAAGTGCTCTGCAGGAAAGGAGCACTGGCTCCCTGGTGATGCCTTAGGGTTTGAGCTTTTATATTTTCCATGTATTTGTAACCCTGCAGTTCTTTAGTGCAGAACTCTCAACTCCATCCCCAGTGGCAGCTGCTGCTTTCCCATTTGGGGCAGACACAACAATTCCTCTCCAGGCCTGGCAACCAAGGACACCTGACTGGCTCAGGCCCTGAGAGATGGGAACAAAAGTGAGTTGGGGGCAGCAAACTTGGGGTGAGTGACTTCATTACCTGGAGCTGGAATTGGAAGATGAACCCCCAATCTGCAAATGGACTAAACTTACAAAAGTGTGAAAACCCCTGACCTGTGGTCCATTTTTGGGTGTAGTCCCTGGGGGGGCTTCATCTACCCTAAATGTACCTGAAGGCCCTTCAATAAATAGAACTGCTTTTATTCCCTTAATTCAGTCTGGCCTCTGTTTTTAGGTAGTCCCAAATAATTATTTTCAACACTTACAATGTATCACTGAAGCTTTATTTTCATTGGAATTTATATTTCTAAGCAAAGCCACAGTTTCTGACCATTCTGAAAGTGAAGTTTGACGTGTAAGAGGTCACTGCAAGTGATCTTAACAAGCAAGAAGTTTGGAATTTTCTGCAAGAAGCTGAGAATCAGGATTTTTAGAGATGGAAATAGAGATTGAAGGAAAAATTTCAAACCAGGTGTAGTAGGAATGGAAGAGACGGGTCTTACTGAAAATTGAGGGCAGTTAAGATCTTGGTTATTCATGTGTCTCTAATTCTCATCAGGAGAAAAAAAGGAGGGGCCGCCCTCTATTTTCAAAGTGTATCAATTGAATTTGTAGAGAAAACTGATCTCTCACTTGGATTTTGGATATTTCATTGCCTTCACATCTACAGCTCTGTCTGGGGTCAGATTTGAGACTACAGCAAAGAGATGTGAGCAGGAGGGGGCTTGAGAAATTGCTGGAAATGGATTTACTGAGCGAGTTTCTTAATTCCCTTGGTCTGCCTCTTTCCTCAAGAAGCAAAAAGGAGATTATTTTGCCCTTTCTTCTCTGCTTCTTAATGAGTGCAAATTTGCTGCAACGGAAACTTTTCCTACGTCCTGAAAAGTAAAATCAGGACACACCTGCTACCCAAGAATAATAATAATAATAACATTAACAATAACAATAATTGCATGACTAATACAAAAGAATTGTTGATGAGGCCTCGGTGGAGTTAACAAGCGATGAGGCTGCTCAAACGAGCAGCTCTATTTGCTTACAGATCCCTGTGCTCCCACTTCTGCACTTCAGCAGTTGCTGGACTGCTCCATGGGAATTTGGGAAGCATTTTTGGACTCACAAATGATAGGGAAAATGTCAGGTGGGCTGAATGATCTCCTCGCTGCTCAGTTGAGAAGACTGGGTATTGATTTATACAAGACTGCATCACATTCATATAGATAGGTGTTCTGTGAATTGTATTTTTTTTTTTCCCCCCAATCAATATTTTTTCCAATTTGGCTGCTGGTAGCAGTCAGGCTGTAGCCCAGCACTCCCATGTCAGCACAGAAGTGCAGCCTCTCCTTTAATTGTCAAGAGCATCTGGCCCTCTTTTCTTCCTGCTCGCCCTGCCTGAGCCACATCCCCCAGCTGGCGAGGGGGAGCCTTAAATTTGATAAAGAAGTTGGTTACAAGGCAGTCCTGCAGCTTAAATGCCATGACATTTCCTAGGTATTAACATAAGAACATGAAATTAAAATTGCGCTCCTCGGGGACCGCAGCTCTGTGTGGCTGGGGAGAATTCACTCGCTGATTCAATGAGTCTAGGAGTTTCAGCTGATTGCATTTACAGTTCCCACCTTCCTTCCAGGGGCTTTGCTTGGACACAGAGCCAGGAGGCAAATTCTGCTCTGAGATGCCCCGGCACAGCTCAGAATCACAGAATTACAGAATGAACCAGGTTGGAAAAGACATTTGAGATCATTGAGTCCAACCTATGACCCAACACCTCCTCATCAGCTAAACCATGGCACTGAGTGCCACGTTCAGGCTTTGTTAACACATCCAGGGATGGTGACTCTAGCACCTCCCTGGGCAGATGATTCCATTGCCCAATCACCCTTTCAGTGAAGAAATTTTTTCTAATGTCTAACATGAACTTCTCCTGGTACAGCTTAAGGCTGTGTCCTCTCAGGTTTTTTGGTTTGTTCTGGTTTTTTTTTTATCACAGAATCACTAGGGTGGAAGAGAGCTTTAAGGTCATCGAGTCCAACCCATGACCCAACACCTCCTCATCAGCTACACCATGGCAGCGAGTGCCACATCCAATCTTTTTTAAACACATCCAGGGACAGTGACTCTGCCACCTCCCTGGGCAGACAATTCCATTGATCAATTACTCTTTCAGTGAAGAATTTTTTTCTGACATCTAATCTGAACTTCCCCTAGTGCAGCTTAAGGCTGGGGCCTGTTCAGTCAGTGGTTGCCTGAGAACAGAGACCGACCCCTACCTGTCTACAAACACCTTTCAGGAAGTTGTAGAGGGTGAAAAGGTCACCTCTGAGTCTCCTTTTCTCCAGCCCCTCAGCCGTTCCTCACAGGGATTGTGTTCCAAGCCCCTCACCAGCCTTGTCACCCTCCTCAGGACACATTCAAGCATCTCAATGTCTTTCCTGAACTGAGGGGCCCAGAACTGGACACAGCACTCGAGGTGTGGCCTCACCAGTGCTGAGTACAGGGGGACAATGACCTCCCTGCTCCTGCTGGCCACACCATTCCGGATCCAGGCCAGGTGCTGGCTCACATTCAGCAGTGTCCATCAGTCCCCCAGGTCCCTTTCTGCCTGGCCACTGTCCAGCCACTCTGTCCCCAGCCTGTGGCACTGCAGGGGTTGTTGTGACCAAAGTGCAGGACTTGGCTCCTGAGGGCTCTGCTCCTTGTGGAGCCAGGGGCTTGAGCTGAGCCAGGCTCCTGCTCCAAGCAGCCAAAAGCCCATCCTGGATGGTGTAATTGGCCTCACTGCCTCTGTGTGGCTCTGACTTGGACATGGACATCAGCTCCATGAGTCCCGAATGGGCTGAAAATGAGTCGGAGTGGCAGCGGTGCTGGGGTGGGAGCTGGAGGTGGATCTGAGCTCAGTCCCCTGATTAAAGCTCATTGCAATTAAGCAAACAGACTCCTGGCTTTCCTGTGCACTGATTCATCCTCCAGAACACTGAGCCTTTAGGACTGGCTTTAGTTATCTTTTTTATCCACATCATCTCGGTGCTACTGAAGCTGGGCTGGAGTTATTATGAAATAGGATCTGTTGTTTTGCAGTAAATTGGAAAGTATAACTCGGGCTTTGATTAATCTTTCTCTGAAACATGGAGGTCATCCCTGACTCCCAGATACTTCTATTCTCCGTGTATATTAATTTCTGGTAGCCCGGGGTTTAATACATATTTCTCTGTTTCATTTCCACAATTAATGGCTCTAAGACAACACAGATAAAAATGCAAATGAGCAACTCATCTTTATGCTTTCTACATGTTTACAGTTGCAGTTGCAGTGAGCTTTTAAAACTGCCCGAACATCTTTTCCTGCAGATATAAAAATTATGAAGTTACCCCTCTAAATTACAGATTTTAAAAATTGCTGTCATTTTAAATAGCCATATTTTTATGTTTATTGGAACTCTTTTGAGTATTAATGGAACACAATCTTTCTTTTTTTGTAATACAGAGTAAAACATGAAATTAGCATAAAGAGAGGTCCATAGACAAATAAATTTCTTTTTTTTTCTTTTTTTTTTCTGCAATCTTCTCTGCAAGGATTTTAGAGCAGAGACCCATAAAAGTGAGAATTTCTTGCAATGGTTTTCTCTAAATTCTCCTCCCAGATGCACTGCTGTGACAACATCCTGGACTCAAACATGAAAAAGAAAGTACAAGAAAAGTGTGGATCTTGACAAAACCGCAGCGCTGTTACAGCTGCAGCATAATGGGGGCTCTGGGAAATTAAAACTTCCCACTTTTCCCCGGGCTGCATTTCTACAGCTGGCAGTGAGAACTTAATTTCTGATTATGTGTTAGTTAAAGAGCTAATGCAGTTGGGAAGAGGCTGCTCTAACAAGCAGATAAAGTTTCCATTCACCTTCCTGCAACTAAACCAAGAATTGATCTGGGGCAAATGGAATAGGGAGGCCATAAACATTGCAATTCTGCTGCCTTGCATGGGCTGGGTTTTAAAGGGTTTTTTCCCCTGTCCTTTCTGACAAAGAACATTCTAGAACTGAGCTGGGTTTTGATTTAAGTGGTACCAGGTTAATTCTTTGATAGATCTTATAGCTACATCTAAAATACACGGAAAATGTCAACCCTTTGTGTCCCTACCCATGGCAGAGGTTTGGAATGGGATCATCTCCAGGGAGATACTCAAATGGTAATGCTGAAAGTTGAGTTGAAGGCAGAGAAAAAATGAAAGCATAGTGGAAATGTTTAGGGTTTTTAATAGTCAATTCAGGGGTAAGAAAAGAGATAAAGAGAGTCAAAAGGGAAAGCATAAAGAATTTCCTCACAACTCCCAGCAGGTTTTGGTTAAAGAGAAAGAGGCAGGGAATATTCCTGGAGTGACACCCACTCCTGCATGGAACAGGATCTCCTGCACTTGATCTGAGGGACTCAAAGCCAATATTGCATCCTTTATTTCCTTCAAATATTGGTAATGAACGGGATCTGAACCGGCATTGAGGCTGCACTGGACCAGCCTGATTTTAGGTTGTTTCCATCCTTCCAGGTGGATATTTCCATGTAGCTTCCACTGCGTTTATGCTGGCTAGGATCATAACCTGGAGTTGGGCCAGCAGTGAGTTTTTAAATCCCTGTTTTTCTGCGATTCTCTTCATGTTGCAAGATGTCAGAGCTGTGTAGGGTAATGAACAGAGCTCTGCAGAGCTTTTGGTACAGATTCCTCCTCACTTTTGTGGCAGCTTCAGCTGAGCAGGGAAAGCTGCACTAAGCTCAGGGATTACAGCCCCAGTGAAGAGTCTAAATCTCTCCTCTCTTCTCTGATCATATCACTGTGACTGTAATTATATTTCTAAATTATGTCCTGCTGTCAGCTCCTACCTGCCTAGAGGAGGTATTTGTTTTATCCTTTGTGTTTAGCTGCTTTAGGCAGTGGGGTTGGCAATGTCCCTCTGCTGCTCTATCTCACATTCAGGACTTGATACCAATTAACAAATAATGGCACCTGCATTCATATCTTACTTCTGTTATTTTATTTCCCTGTTGTTTGAAGGATGGGAGGTGTGTTCTGAACTCTTGCTCTTCCACCTGTATTCTGTATAAAACACACTCAAGCCACACTTATATCTGAGGGCTGTCTTTGCAACACAAAGTTTGTGTTGTTTGTTTTTGCAACTCAACTTCTGAGGGAGCACGGGCTGGATTTGTGCCCAATTTCTCTTTTTGTAGCAGTGCTGCAAGAGGCACCACCAGAGCCAGAACTCTGGCAGCAGAGTTCTCCTCCAAAAAAGAAAGAATTTTGGCACGGCAGGCTTGAAGCTCCATCATTTGTCTGGTGTTTCTTCAGCAGGTTTCCTGGGCAGGACCTGGCCAGGCTCCAGGCTGTGATGAGGTAAAACCCATTCCACTTGCTTGGAACCAAGATTTACTCTGCTGAAATCAGGCTCCCTTCTGCTGATGTTTAACTCAGATCCCTTTTCACCATCAAGGGATCCACATTGAAGAATAATCTCCACTTTTTTGGAGTTTGGCAAAACCCTGCTCCTCCAGGAACCCTCCTTCCTTCAGGAAGAAGAAAACCTGAAAGATGCTAAGCCCTAAATCTGTGGCAATTCACCTCAATACCAAAGATCTGCAGTGACTGCTTGCAAGGTGGGAGGGAGAGGAAACAAACAATACACGCGCTTTTTTTTTTTTTTTTTTAAGAAAACTTTATCAATAAAGGAATCTTTTTTTGTTGTTTTGGAAGAATGGTTCGAGATCCTGAAAGTGATGCCTTATTATATTTACTGTGGTATCTACTGCATATTATGCTTTCCTTTCTATCTTTGGCTTTAACAGGGCCATCTGTCAAAAATATTGGTAATAGAGAAATACACTGGATAAGGCAAAAGTAATTACTCAGTTTCCTTTGCTCTGATTTACAACAACTTAAGTCAAATAAAAGAGCAAATAATAAAGTTGCCAGGCAAAATCTGGGCGGTTTTGGTACCATCTTTCCACGAGTTTGCTGTGCAGAATGTAATGAAAGCTGCCCTTGGTAGATAAGGAACAGCCCTGCAGTTTGCTTTCCTGGTGGTGTTTCCCAGATGTGCAGGAGGGATCGTTCTGCTCCTCCTCTCCCAGTCCTAGGTTTGTGCTGACCCAAAACCCCACCCCTGGAGAGCTGCACATCCCCTGCATCCTCCCCACCTTCTGTTTGCCATCCCCAAAAGCTGCCAGGCTCCTCTGGGCCTCCTGCACGGGGAGATGATGGAGAAGGTGCTCAGCAGCCCTGCAAAGAGCTCCCAGCTCGTTTGTGTGGTGCCTTGGAGTGGCTACCTTAAAACAGGGAATTAGGAGAGTAAAAGCAGGTATTTATTGAAGGCCTTCAACAGGATAACCTTGGGCAGTCCAAAGCCCCCAAAATGAACAATGGTCACGAGTTTTTCACACTTTTATAAGTTTGGCCCATTTGCACATTGGGGGTTCATCTTCCAATTCCAATTCCAGGTAATGAAGTCATTCACCCCAAGTTTGCTCCCCCCAACTCACTTTTGTTCCCATCTCTCAGGGCCTGAGCCAGTCAGGTGTCCTTGGTTGCCAGGCCTGGAGAGGAATTGTTGTGTCTGCCCCAAATGGGAGAGCAGCAGCTGCCACTGGGGATGGAGTTGAGAGTTCTGCACTAAAGAACTGCAGGGTTACAAATGCATGGAAAATATAAAAGCTCAAATCCTAAGGCATCGTGTGGTCACTGGGTTTTCTCTGGGAAATACTTTTTGAGTGTGAAGATGGGAGGCAATTCTTTGCTCCTCGCTCCTGCTGGATTCCAGGTTTTCCTGGGGATTTTTTACACTGGGCTGGCTCGAGCAGAGCATTTCCATTCAGTGCAGTGGCTGCAGAAGTTCAGAGATGCCCAAATTCTGGAAGAAGAGGAGTTTCCCTGGAGCAAAACAGATCATCTTGCCAGGCTGCTCCTGGCTTTGGCTGGGAATTGTTTGGCTGGGAATATAGAGATCTCCTGGGGCTGGGTGAGGATCTCAGAGCAGCCCTGAGGGCTCTGCAAACCCAGCTCGTGGCACAAACCCAGACTCGTGAGTTCCTCTCATCGGCAGATGCAGATTTGGAAACCTGCACAGCAAATTCAGGAGGAAATTCCATCTCCTTGGGTGGATTTTTT
This sequence comes from Petroica traversi, assembly GCA_025920805.1. NCBI lineage: Eukaryota > Metazoa > Chordata > Aves > Passeriformes > Petroicidae > Petroica > Petroica traversi. Next base: position 2,731,658 of record JAHLSL010000043.1, on the reverse strand, counting down.
TGAGAGAGGAGGTCTGGAATTAAGTCAGTGTTTCTGCTTGAATGCTGCTTCCAGCTTCTGCTTGTTTGGGAATGTGTTTGAATATTTGGGATGGATTTTGCCCACAGATTTGAGACAATGTAATGTAACTACTAAAACATGCTTTACATACACCAACATTTTTATTATTGGTATAATACCCCAGTTACAGAAATATTTAACAGTAAATAGTCTCAGTGCATTAAGAAAAATTCAAAGCCACTGAAACAATGAGAGATATTTCCATTTGGAGTCTCTTTTCTGTCAGCAGAACATGGTGGATACCATTTTAATGACCTTTCTTTGTAAATAACTTAATTACCTCAACGAGCTGAGTTGGTGAACAGAACTATTTCTGTCTGGGGGAGTGGAAGGGAAATCAGAACAGGAAAGAGAACATTAAGTTCATTTTGGGTACACACATCAATCTGCCATTTTATGGCTCCATACCCAGTTTTTTCTTTAATTTTGTTCATCTTTGGGTCTCTCCCCCTCCTGCAATTGCTCTTTGCATTGGTCTTCCTCTTTCCTGACTTTCAATGGTCAAATAAATAAATGTGGGGTTTTTTTAAATATTTCCGCTAAAGGTTTCAGTTCATAAATTTGCAAAATATCATTACAATTTAGTAGAGGAAGCAAAATAATTTTCACTGTTTCTTTCTAAACAGACTTTTCCTCAAAAAAATATCAAAATTTGCATCTTCCATGAAGTCTGCTGGAGATGATGCAGCTTTTATATAAATGATGTGGTTACCAGTGGCTTTACAGTGGATTTCTTCCATGCACCCTTGGGATGGGACAGACTGCAGTCCCTGGCAATAAAAGGGACATTTCATGGTGGTGCCCAGTGCTCTGAAAATGGGATTTTTTTTGCTGTATGAACACACTGGATTATTTTTCAGTCAGGAACTGTAATGAGAATTAAAAAAAAAAACTCTGCGTCATTCCAATCATTGCAGGAACATCCTGGAGCCCGGGCCCACCTTTTTTAATCTTTGTAAATGAAATTAGCTGGGGAGTTATTTCATTTTGGGATATTTGAGAGCTCTCCCCCTGCTGAGGAAGCTGCAGAATGGGAGGGTTTAATGGGTACATCAATAAAGTACATTTACTTTTAAATTTTTTCTGTTGAAATAGGTTCTGCCACTACTTAAATAAAATAAAAATAAACCATCTAGACACAACCAGCCTGTCTGTAAGGCAGAAAAGGATGGAATAAGACAAATCGCATCCAAAAAATTATATTAATATACCTACAAAAAATCATATCAAGGGGAAAAAAATAGTCTATAGTATATTTCTTATATAGAGGTTATATTGGATCAAAGGATAAGATTTATACCTGTTTAAACACACTTAGGAATCAGATTTTGAGATAAGATACTGTTTAATAATATTAGAGATAAATATAGTAAAAGTCTCATTAGGGCAGAGGTAATATGAGCAAGTCTAGAATAAATAATTGCAAAATATTTCATGATTTTTTAAAATTGTATAATTTATTTTTTAACAAATTTATTCTGGAGGCTTACCCACTTTATTTTTTTTCCCCATTTCTACCACTGAAACACTGCCTGACAGGCCATGTTTTATTCCTACTGTACTTAAAGATAAGTGGGAATGGCTCCTGGAATCACTCCTGGTTTCAGAGCTTGACACTCATCCTCCTCGTGCCACAGGGACATGGGGCAGAGCTCTGCTTGCTGCTGGGTGTCTTCTGCCTTGTCTGTGCCAATAAAATTCCCTCTTCCATGATGAAAACCCCCTTTAAAATGAAAGACAACTGAGGCAAACAAAAATAACTCCATCATGAAAGCAGCAGCAGAAGATGTGCAGCAGCTGTTTGCTACCGAGTCAAAGCAGCCTGAAAAAAAACCCCAATTTTTATGCCCACATGTAGCTCTTTTTAATTATCCTATTACTTTAATCACACCTGCTGCCTGACATCCCACTCTGTGCATCCAAGGCTGCCAGAGAAGAAAGTTGAGTGGAGTGCATAAAATCTGATTTTTGGGTACTATTGCCTATTGTTCTGGTGGTGCTGAGGCTCTGTTGAGCTGGTGCAGGGAAGGAAATAAAAAAAGAAAATATTTCTTTACTCTTTTTGATGAGAGTTTGGACTTAAAAATGACAGGTCCAAAATCTGGAGACCCTTAAACCTATTTCTTACTGAAGCAACTGAGAGACATTGACAATTAAACAGCTCCATTGGTTTGGGGTTATTCGGTTGTTTTTGTTGAGGTTTTGGGGGTTTTTTCCCCTTTATTTTTTTGCTCTGATCCAGCAAATTCTCTCTGAAAGTTATTTCATTTCCTCTAAATCCCCAGCAGATCATTCAGGCTTTAGGCACTTCCACTCTGGGTCTGGCTTTGGCATCTGCTAAGTGGGAATAAGAACATTTTTGAGGGATTTTTGAATTTTTGAGAGGAGGTGGAAGCAGTGATGGACTTCATCGCTGCCTTAACCTGCTTTAAAAATCCTGAGCCTCTCTGGGGGGGGTGAAGGGAATTCAGGCACTCTCCCAGTAATTTGCTAAAATTAACAATTTTTTACACATTAAAATCCAAACAGCGATGACAGAACTCAGGATAACAAAACCAGAAATTTCCTTATTGCCACAGCTCCTCAAAAAGAAACCAACACATTTTACAAAAGCTTTTATCAGGTTGGTGGAAAACTGAGTTTGTTTTAATTGGTTATTTCTGTTTGGGGATAGTTAATATATGAATTGTTAATTAATTGTTCCTCCGTGGAATATTCTGGTGCTTTCAAAGCTCTGACTGGAGTGAACAAAAGGAAAACCCCAAATATTTTTGTAGTGCAAATGCACCATTCTGGGAGGTTCTGGCCAACAAAACCAGACCTGATATTTGCCTCAGGAAAAAAAGTTCTTGGATAACATTTGGATTTGGAGAGGGAGCTGGGATGCTCAGCTGGAACCATGCTCATTTTAATGTTCTCACATTATATTCTGTATTCCTCAAATCCATTATTGCTGCTCCAAATATCAATGATATCACACAAAAATGTGAATAAAAGAAGGGAGTATCTCCATATGAAGCAAGAGAACCTAATTAAGGCAGATCATTAGGGAAGGGGTGGGGAAAGAAGGGTAAATAATTAGGGGGTTTTATTCAGAGCACCAATTTAGCTTAAATTTATGGATGCCAAAAAGTCCTTTAATTTTTTTCCTTAGCAGGGAAGCATCTATTCTGACTGATATTTCACCCGCTAAGATTGGGGTGCTCAGGAGAAAACTTTTCTGTTCCAAATTACAAAAGATAAACAAGAGAGTGAGAGAGAGCAGAGATGTAACACAAGTGGTCTGAACCTGCAAAGGAAATGAAGGGATTTCTGGGAGTTACATGAAAATGTGGATGGATTTTAGTCACCCTATTAAAAAAAAATAAAGTTGCAAAGCACAAAAAATGCCTCAGTTAACGCTGATTATTTCGAACCTGCCTGGATGTTTAAAAAGGAACAGTACATAGAATTTATATTGGAATATAAATGTTGCAAGCAGCTTGAAATGCTGCTGGATTCTTGCTGGTGCAAGAACAACTCCCAAAATATGGAACTGGAATGTTTCAGTACAGGGATACCCCTGTGGGATACCTCGGAATTTGTTTATTGGAAATATTCTGGAAGTGTTTTCTGTGAGCAGCTCAAAATCACTTCATTCTTTTCCTCTGTTCCTGTGAAATCATCCCTGAAACACCATGGAATTTGGAATTTTATGGGTAAGATTTTGGCTCTGGCACAAAATGGAAAGAAAATGAAACCCAAATGGGAGCATTGTGCCCCCATTCCGTCCATGCTGCTGACGTTGGTGTTTTCCATTGCATTAATTCAGAAGAGCCTCAGTTTCTCCACACACTCCAATTTCAGTGTCTGTTTTCTTCTCAGGGCTCCTCATTTCTCTGCCCTTGCCCAACAGCAGAAAGGAGCCCCTGATTCACTGCAGTGAGTGGGACAACAGAAAAGGAGCAAAAGCTCCTCATTTTTCCTGGCTGTGCCACCTGCAGGATTGGGAAATCTGGATTTCTGGTTCAGAGCAGTGCTGCAGACACACCTGGGCTGGATCTCCCAAAGGGTTCAGCCCCATCCTGCTTGAATATTTAATAATTCCATGAAATCAGCATAGATTTCTGTACGGAGCGAAGGGAATTAAAAATTGCCTCCAAAAATTACGGAGCAAATGAGCTGATCCTCTGAATATCCCGGTGTAATTAGAAGCCAATAACAGCTGGAAAACAAACATCAACCTCAGCTGGAGGTGGCAGGAGGAAATCATCAGCCAGCACCTTTTTTTTCCTTCCCCCAATCCAAACAGCAGCTGAGGTTATCCCAAAAATAAACAGGGCCCAGCTGCTGCTCTCAAATTCAGGTGAAAATGATGCATCAAAAATTGGCATGGAAGAGGCTCAGGAGCTGTTGGGAAGATGGAGAGTCAAGAAGCTCTTTGGGATTGAGGCTTGGCTCTGTTCCCTCCTCATTCCAGCAAGGAAACTTTGGAAAAAACACCATTCTGGGCCTTTTTCCTCCATGAAATTCTAACTCACTCCCAGGAGGGAGAGGAAGGAGCAAATTTTTTGCAAGGCACCCCAAGGGATTATTCTTCTGGGACCTGGAGCCTCCCCATATCCTTTTAGGAGGAGGTTCCACTTTTTCCAAAGGGAATTCCTGGAACTGGAAACTTCCAAAATATCCATGGATAAACTGGTGCTGAGGAATTATCTGTTGGTGAGCAACCCAACGGCTCAAGCCTTAAAACGGATTTAATGCAAGCAGAAATTTGATGCAGAGTTGAAGGGTGGATAGAAGGAAACAAATATCTAATCACAGGTTTTATTTTTCAACAGAGAATATTTATCTAAACTTTTGCTTTTTTAAAATTCAATTTCACAGGCAAAAGTTTTGCACTGCAGAAAAAAAACTCGACCAAAAAATCGCCTCCAACCCCAACTGAGTGGAAAAGAAACCAAGCAACCCAAAGCTAGAGATGGAGAGAAAAAAGTTGAGGTATCAAATTTCTCTCATCTGGTTTCTCTCCAGGATTTATTTACCCCAGAAAAAAAATTAATTTAGGGGAAATTATGCAGGACTAAAAAAACTTTGCTTCCAAAAAGCACAAATACTTCCAAAGGTTTTTCCTTTCCCTAAGATTTCAGCAAGACTCAAGAAAAAAAACTTCAGCATCTTCTGTGCTGCTTAAAAGCTTCCCGAGCCATGAGCATGTGCAGAATTTCCAGGAGGAATTACAGCCCTCACTGTATTTTTCCTTGCAATTCCTAGAAAATTCAGCTTAATTGGTTCACTTTTCCAGCATTGGAGTTGTCTCCTGCACCACAGAAAGTAACAGCAAAAATTTCAAGTTTTTCATTTGAAGCTTATTATTTAATTAATGAGAAATAATAAAATTCTTTCCCCATCTACAAAAAAACCCCAGTTTTTGAAGTTCACCTGGGAAATTTGGCAAATATTTGCAAGCTTCTTTTAATTTACTTTGTTAAGTGTCCGTATAGATTTTTTGATTTATGTAAAATCTGGTTTAATCTTAAGAGCTTTATTTCAGTGCAATTATTGGTGATTTTTTGGTTCAAGATCAAAGAACTGGAAACTGTTCAAGTACCCCTTGTCTTTTCAGGAATGATAAAAACAAACAGAAATGGGGCTATTCCTACAATTTTTGCTCCTCCTGGTCTTCAAAAGCTCCAATTCCACATCAAATGTTTCAAACAGAGGCAGATAACGGGAGGCTGAGTTTACATCTAATTCTCATAAAAACCTGATTGATTCTGGTTGATCCCCATTTAACTTGTCAGGAATATCTTTATTTTTTTTTTGCAGCTGGGTAATTGCAGAAGTTTTGGCACGATTTATATCTGAATAAAAAAAATCACTTTTTATTTATTGAGTGCTGAGTTGTATTTACAGGATTTTGGTTTTCAAACAAAAAAAAGGCTTGGGAATACATAGTTTTTTTCTCTCTTTCCCTGAATGTGGAGCTCTCTTTTCCCCTGGTGATGGATGAGTTTCATAGGGGCACAGTAAGGACAAATCAATGAGCCAGGTGTGCACAGTGAATCACCATGGACCTAAAAATGCCTCAAGAATTATTAACTCAGGGTGAGTTATGCATGAAAATCTCCATTCTCCTCAATATCCATCGGCATCATCTCTGGATAATGGAAAATTACCACTTCTGGCAGTCTTATTCCATATCATGGGACTGGGGCCAAATTTATGGAGTCCCGTTGGGTTTTAATGAGCTCCTTGGTGCCAAAACTGGGGAGAACTTTGGAGAAATATTGACTGCACAAAGCCTTGGTCTTCATGTTCCAGAAACCAAAAACACAACGGGCATTTTGCTTCAGCACTGAGGGAAATAGAGCTAAAAAAAACCCCAATATATTCCACAAATCCTGAGTCCTACGTGTTTGATTACTGCATGAAGCTCAGGAAAACCTCCTGGACATAAATTTAGCAAGTAAATAAACTAAATTATATTTATTTGGTGGAAGTTTCCTCTTACTTTAGACTACAACAATTTTTTGCCCAGCAATTTTTATGAAATCACAGAATCCCAGATTGGTTTGGGTTGGGAAGGACCTTAAAGCCCATCCAGTGCCACCCCTGCCATGGCAGGGACAAATCCCACTGTCCCAGGTCCTCCAAGCCCTGTCCAGCCTGGCCTTGGGCACTGCCAGGGATCCAGGGGCAGCCACAGCAAATCTGGGCACCAGGAAATCCTTCACAGGGAACCATCCCTTTCTAAATCCAGCCTAAATCTCCAAGTCTGCCAATGAATCCAGCTTTTCCACTCTTCCCTGAAATACCTTCTGCATTTGTCTTCTTCTGCTTTGTGCTCAGGGTGAAATAATTTCTTCCTTTGAAATGCTGGGAGGGTTTTTCCCAGCAGGATAATTCCTCATTATCCCCAGGGAGCAGCTCTGCCCTGGGACAGGGAGGCCCCACAATCTCCATTTCACTTCAGGAGGCCAGACCTGACTGCAGCATTTTTATTTTTTTCCCCTGTCCTTGAAGGCAAAGACAGCACCATCTGCTCTGTCTAAAAACCTCCCGCTTTAGGAACTCTCAGAGTTCCCAAAATTGGGATAAAATGGATTAAATTCAAAGGGTGAATCCAAACCTAAGTGAAGAAGAAGTGCAATAAATCCATTTAAATTCCTCCAAATGTGGCTGGAGCAGGACTTAATGCACAGAGCTCATAAAGCTCTGGAATAAAAGGGAATTTCAGCACCTGTAGGAACCTGCATTTCTCAACTATTATGTATCAATGTGAGGGGAGTTTTGTGAAAATCCTGAACAGCAACAACATCTGAGGGAAAGAATGAGCTGAATGGATGATGCCACAGCATCAGCAAGGAAAAAGAAATGTTCCTGGAAGGCGACTCTTGGTCCACCACTAAACTTGTCCCCAAGTGCCACATCCACGTTTGACACTTCCAGGGATGGTGATCCCAGCATTTCCCTGCTCAGTCTCTTGCAATGAGCGGATTTTTCCCAGAAAATGTGCCCTTTAAAGGAGAATTGATGGAAAGGGGAGGGTGAAATGTGATTCCCACATTGCCAAGAATTTGGTAGAGGGGGTGGTTGGTCCTGGCTGTCCCTGGAGAAGCTCCAGCTCTCCTGGGAACCTTCTTTGGAGCAAACAGGTAAATGGATGAATTCTTGGATTTCATTGCAAATTTACCCAACCTTTCCAGCAGCACAGCAAGGCCTTGAAGCTTCAAAGCAGGAAAAAAGGCTGATTTAAACTTCATGAAGCAGCAAAACTCATGGTGTTCCTCACGACAGCAGAGAAATTTTGCATTTCCTTAATCCCAGGGGAAGTTAACACTGGTCCCTGACTGAAATTGGGTAAAATCCCTGATTTTTATCAGAATATTCATTAGAGTTGCATATTTGAAATGATAATTTCAGAGGAAGTATGGCTGATGGAAGCAAAACCCAAAAGAAATCCTACACGGGGTGCAAAAGAACAACGGAATTTTTCCTTAAATTCAGCTTTTGTGCTCATAATGTGATGAAAGAGCCTGCTGGTGTGAAAAGTTTCTTTTTTAAAATATGCAGATTCTAAAATAATGTTTTAAAGGCAAGAAAGAAGACTCAATGTGAAGTTGTTCCAGCTCTTTGGAAGCCAAATTTCTCCCATGACAGTGAACAGATCATTTATAAATTTAGAGAAGAAGGAGTTTTACATGAAAATGGTATTTTTAGCTGGACTTTGGCATTAGGATGTGATGTTATATTCTCAAAGTCCTTGAAATATGGAGAGTGCAAGAAAATATTAATCTGTTTACTTTAATTTTTCAAATATATGAGTCACAGTCACATATTTTTGTCTTTTGTGCCCATAATTTTGAGCAGCTTTAAGGATTTATGACTAATACGGGGCATGACTGCCATCCTTTTTTCCTCTCCCCAGTGTTAAATATGTGTTTATATTTTTAAAGCCTGTTTTCAAATTTTGTTCTACATTTTCCCCAAGTTCTGCTCTGAGTATCTTTTTTTCTGCAGTGGCTCAGTGTTTTATTTAAAAATAAATTTATCTAATAAAGAGCAAGGAGTCAAGGTTCTTGTACTGTAGGAATATTAGATTTAAACAAATGTCTTTATCACTTTTTTGCAGTCAGTCTTCAACTAAATGAATATTTGACTCAGTGTTAAATTAAAAAAAATATTTGCAAAAGTGTTTATAATGTATCCCCTTTGCTTTCCCAAGTGCCATGAAAAGCAATTCAGGTTTCAAGAGAGCCAGGAATGAGAGTTAAGAAGAATATTATGCAAATATGAGCATAACTATGAATCTTCCTCAATATTTGCAGTGACTTGAGCCACTGAGGGAAGAAATACAGCCTGGCCCCAGCCTTGGCTGCCTTCATGGCTTTAAATCCTGCTAGAATAGAGGCAGCGATCCAACAATAAAACCTGCCCCTTCCTCTCACTTGATTAATCTGAATTATCAATAATTATTGTCGTTTTTTAGAATGTTTTTATGATCAGTTTGTCCTTAAAATAAGGATGGCTCTCACTGCAGGTCTGCTCCGTCAGCTGTGGGAGGCCCTTGCTCAGGCCATTGGCCACACTGGGTAAAACCCCAGATTTTTTGGGGTGAAGCCCCAGATTTTTTGGGTAAAACCCCAGACTTTTGCCAAAGTACTCATTATAGTTGCATATATTATATTATCATTTCAGGGAAAGGATGGCTGATGTGACACCCGAAATAAATCCTACAGGGGGTGAAAAAGTGAAGCAGCACTGGTGCCTGGCCCACCCCGAGTGCTATTGAAACACAAAATCTCCTTTCCCAGAATCCTAAATCTTCATTTTGCTGGAGCCGGAGGAAGGGAGCTGTGAGAAAGAACTGGCAGTGCTGTTCCACCAGGGTTTTGGGATATGAAGGGTGTGTATGTGGCTTTTAGGGCAGCCTGGTGCTGACATCAGCAGCTTCTGGTTGGCTCAGACCCTTCCACAGTGGAGGATTTTGGATATCCAGAACCTTGGAGTCCCCCTGAGCAGCACAGGGAGGCATTGCTGAGCTCCTGCAGATCCAGAGCTTCCAGAGATTATCCCCCAAATCCCAATGTGTGCTCTTTATGGAAGCCTGACTCTTCCGCATCTTTTCCATGCCTACAGAACCAGGAGAAGTCCAACGGATTTGACGTTGGAAGCTCCAGGACACTTTTCTGTTTTCCTTTTCCTCCTCCTCGCACAGCTCAATTTTGTCAGTGGTCAGGAGGAGGAGATCCTACTGGGGGCTGCTTCTGGTGAAGTGTTGGTGCTGGCTGTGGCTGAGGCTCCTCCCGGATCTCCTCAGGCTGATGCCTTTTCCTGGTGTTCGAGAAATGGAGCCAGACACGGTGGGAGGCTGGGGGTCGTTAGCTCGGGGTTTAATCAGGATCCTGTTGGGTGCATCACCTGCCCCAGGTGACACAATGCACACACCCATCAGTCATACACACAAGGGACAGCCCTCACACAGCCCAGATCCAACAAGGGAGCCCAATGCTGGGGCTGGGCTGGGCTCAGCTCGAGTTTCCAGAATCTGTCCTGCCAGGGGCCCTTGGCTTCCTGAGCCAGCAGAATGTTTGGTGTCCCTGGCTCTGCAGCTCTGGGCTCTTCAGCCTCAGGGCCTGCAGGGCACTCCCAGAGCACTGAGCACCAGGCTCAGGGAAGGGTCACAGCTCTGCTGGTGCTGTGGGTGCACAGAGCTGGGGAAAAGATAGAAAAGAAAAGGAAAAAATTCTGGCATCAAGGCATCCATGTGGCATTTCCCTCTCCCTGTCCCAAGCTCAGTGTCTGACACAGGCTGCAATTCTGCACTGACTGCTGGGATTAAAAAATCTCATTTTTGCAGAATAAAAAGGTGCCTTTTGAGTCCTTTTCTGTGTATTTTTTTTTTTGCATAAATGACCAGAAATATTGCAGATCAGCTGGGTTTCCTGCATTCCAGAGTTTCCCTTGGTGAGGTCTGTGAGCTGCCATAACAATGCAGATATTTTAATGTATATAAACCCCACAAATGTTGGTGTTTTGTAGCTCAGGTTTATATATAGAGATAAATTTGCCTCATCTATGCTCTGATTTTTGAAATAAATTTCTTACCAAATTGCTACAAACATAAACAGACAACTTTGACAAGATGATAAATCATCAGATTGGATTAACTTCCCACCTTTCTCAGACTTTTCAGTCCTTAAAGTTTCTGTGAGAACTCTTCTGATCTTTCTCTCATCGAGAGGAGCCTGATGGCAGCTCCAAATGGCTCCCAAAAGTGTTGCAGCAGGGATGTGAAATTCCAAACTGGCACAGGTTTCCTTGCTTTCCCTCCATGGCTCCCTCTCCAAAGCTCAGCACCTTGGAAAATCATGGAATAGAATCCTGAAATACCCTGAGCTGGCAGGGACCCCCAAGGAGCTTCAATTCCAACTCCTGGCCCTGCACAGACACCCCAACAATCCCACCATGTCCAAACTCTCCTGGAGCTCTGGATTGAGGATCCTTTTTGGGATTGTTGGGGTGTCTGTGCAGGGCCAGGAGCTGGGATTGAGGGTCCTTTTTGGTCCTTTCCAGCTCAGGATATTCCATACTTCAAAACACCCAAAGCTTAGGCCTGACATCATCTCTGAAATGCATCAGGAACTTGGGATGGAGGGGAATTCTGTGACAGCAGAGAACGGGAGGGAGAAATCAGCACTGATCCCCTGGAAGGCCCAGCTCACACCCTGGTGGCATCTTGGACCTGTCGCTTCAGAGCAGGAGATGGTCACAAACAGCCACCAGAAACACTTACAGCACTTTTATCTGGAAACATCTTTATTTTCTGTACATGCTTTATTTTCTGGAAATGCTGTGGTAGCACAGGGGAAGGAGGAGAGGGGTTATGAAAGGCCTTGATGTGACTGCAGCATCCAGAGCAAGAATTATTTCATTTTCCTCGTGTGAGGAAATGATTTACCAGCAGGTCTTCAATAAAGAAAAATAAATAAATAAATAAATAAATAAAATAGCTGCACGCAGTCCCATGTGCTTGCACACAGAATGCTGCTTGCCTCAGGAGCTCCCAATGCAAGGAGAACCTGTTACAAATTCAGTCAATGATCCAACAGGAAATTAAACCTTTTAAAAATGGATGAACCAATGGACCAAGTGTAATGGAAGAAAATGCACAAAATGGGAAGAGTGAGTCATTAACTTGATTTAAATATGGGGTTTTTTCTTTTTTTTTGGCACCAGGGGCTGACATGATTTCCTCTTTCAAAAATGCAGCAAGGTGGGAAAAGAATGGGAATTAAACTTTGCAAAGATACAATTTTTCTTTTAATTAGGAAAAAGCTCAGTGCCATACCAGGCAAGAGAAAAATACCAGAAAATAGATAAACCTGTGAATCTCAGTTTTATGACTTTATAAAGTCACCCTTTTCTATGACCCTGAAGAGGAAAGGAGTTGTTCTTTTCTCTATAATATTTAATTATATGCAAGGATAGGAAAGACAGAAGAAAGGTCTGAATCTGAAGAATTCAGAGCGAGCCAAAAATGCCAATTATTGCATGATGCCCACTGCCAGGCCACAGCACTGGGGTCAGATTTCCAGAACGTGGCTGTCAGCATGATTTAAGGATGATGGGGCTCTCACTACAAATAATACTCCACTGCTGAAAGAAAAAATTCCTTGTTATTTGCAGACAAGGTCCTTCACATAAACACAAACCCTGTGGACATCACATCAAGAAAATGTCAGAGGCAGAGGTTTAAGGGTTTGAGGTTTTTTTTTTTAGAAGTTACTTTAAGTTTACCTTTCCTTTTTTGATTTGCGCCCCATTTTCTCTGCCCATATGAATAGGACCTTTGGGAGGTCTTTTCCTTCTCCAACAAAAGTTTTGCCTAATTTCCTTTTTTGAGAGATAGGAATGAGGAAGGAGCTAAAGCTTTGGGGGGGGGGGAGTGGTCCCAGAAAACAAATATATTCTTGCTGAAGGTCTACAAGAGGGAGGGGGATGAAAATGGCAAAATAAAGCAATTTACTGAACCACAACAGTGAGTGGAAGTTCCATCAGTGCGAGAAAAGCCCATTTTGGGGGTGTTGTCTATGAATGATTTGTGATTTCCTCTTTGGCACTAATTTAGGTGATAGACTGTGGGAAACACTTTTGTTTTAGGGGAGCTCTTCACATTTTTATCACACAAACCCAGACTGATAAGAACATCGTTGGAATAATTAGAAAACCACCCATTAAGGGGAGCTTTTTAGCCACCTCTTTGCCTCCAAAGCTGATAAATTCACTGATAAAGGGCAGAGTGAGAAGGGGCACCAGAGTAAATCAAGGATTGGGAGTCACTGGGAGTTCCTTGGAAGTTTAATGCCAAGGTCATGCCCTGCTGGTGCCAATGGGATTATTCTGCAAATGAGGCCCAGCCCTGCATTCCCCAAGCCATAAACACAGGGATGCAGACAAATCCCATTAACAAATAACAGGATTTGTGCTTGCACTGCACCTCCCACTCACCACCTCCAAAATTTACCCCGTGCTGGCTGAGCTGTTGTTGTGCATGAAATCAAGTGAATTAAAACCCATTTAAAACCCAGCTAAAAGCCCCCATCGGATTGCACTGAAGTGTGAATAATGATTCAACATCATCAGCTGTGGTTGCCATAAGAAACGAGATTTCATAAATCTATAAAGTGTAGAAGAGACAGAAATGCCATGAGCAACATTAATCTACTAAAACGATAACCAAAATGGGATCTTATTTTCAGTGCTGGGATAGTTCTTTTTTTTTTTTTTTTTAATTTTTTTCCCCTGCTCCTTTGGTTGCTCAACAAATCAACAAAAGCAGCTGTAAACCCAAACAGTTTTCAGGAGCCTGAAGGCTCAATCTGATTGACTGTATTATCCACCCTTTGTTAATAGTCATAAACGATTTGTTACTTTTGGAGAAAAACCGAGGAGAAATACAAATAAAGGAATTTTATCTGAGTCATAAGTCACTTCATATCACAGTCTGCCGTTCCACAGTCAGAAACACCGTGCAGAAGATGAAATTTGCTCTGAATATTTGCAGTGTTTAATATTTTAGAAGCCCTCGCATGTCACTTTGCCAGAGCCGTGTCCAAATTAGCGTGAGCACAGAAAATGTTTATTTTATTAATAAAAAGTACAGCGAGCAGGCAGAGTGGCGCTGCTCCTGAGGGCTGACTCGCTGAATTTTAAGCAGGAATCTCTGTTTCTCACATTTTATTTCTCACCTGTGTGGTGAGGATCAATCCCCACAGCCCGAGCAGGTCAGGAGGAAAAGCAGCTGATGAACGTCGGGAGACACGAACTTTGAAGTGCAATAAAAGTTGTCAGGGAGGCAGCAAAACTCGAGGTGCTCTGTGCAGGCTTTGACAGGAGCAGCTTTGAGGGAAAGCTCCTGTTTGGATCTGCATGATTTTGGGAGAGCAGAGCAGAGGAAGCAGCACGGATGTGATGAACTGCCCGGCACATTCCCTTGGAAGTGTTTGGATAGGGAGAAAGATGGCTCTGGAGCAAAGCATAACCCTCTGAGTGCTCTTTTCTACATTTAATAAACTCCTCTGGAGTTTGGGAAGGGGAAGGGGGCTTTGGGAGGGGTGTTTTTATGTTTCTTGATGTTTTCCATCCTTCCAGTGCCATTGGATATTTGGTGGAAGCTTCCAGAAATGCTTGGGAGAAAACACAACTGACCCAACTTCTCTTTCATTTCAATAATTAAAAAAATGAGTTGCAAATGGATAAGATTACTCTTTCCTGCATGCACTGATAAATTTAGGACACTGAATGTCTCAAACCCTCATTATTGGGGCTTCAGGTGAATAAACCCAGAGACACTTCATAAATGCAGGAACAAAGTGAGACCGAAGTAGTCAGGAATAGAACTTAATTTCATTTCCTTTATTTCATTTCCACTGCTTTCATACTCCATTCCTTTTTCCTTGCATAATGACACATTTACAAACTGCAAAATCTCTGCATGAAGTGTGGCTTTGCTCTGCTCACCTGTGCAGAAAGGTGGCTTTGAAGTCCAGTGTGGCATTGCAGGTGAGCCCCTTCTGCAGGGCACTCAGGTTTATTGTGGCCTGGCTGTTATTTCAGCCCACAGAGCAGCTGGTTCATGTTACATGGATTCATGGAAGGCGTTTCTCAGGGTTATTTCTGGCAGATCCTGGGTTAAACTTCTAGAGAAATGAATAACTCCTGTGTGTGTCAGCTACTGAAATGTTAACAGCAGGCTCTGTTCTGCTAACACCTGTATATCAGTTTTTGATTAATAACAGCCTATCAAAATCAGAAAACTATCCTTGATTTTCAGATTTGGATCAATATATTCAAACATTTTATTTGGCAAGCTTACATCTTCCTGCTTCAGTTTTGCTTTTTGCCTTCTTTACCTTCCCCTGCTAATTCTTCAGCTCCTCTCCTCTTGAACCTTGTGTGAAATTAGACCAAAACAATATTTAGGGATGAGAAGTGCCCTCATCTGACTGTAAATTCCATACAGTGAGCTTGGTAGAACAAGATAAATAACAGAAGTTAATGTAAGGACACATGCAGGGGCTTGATTTTTAATGGTGTTTTACAGACACCTGTCCTGGTTAGTTTGAAAGATAAATAACACAATAAGATCCACCAAGGAACTGATTTTGATGTGAAATGTGAGCCTGGGAGGTTTGGGCAGGCTGACATCATTGAAAAACTCAGGGGCTTTCATTTGCTAAAGGCTCTGTGGATTATTTTATGTTCTTGAGTGTCCAGTTGTGATAATGTGGATCCTCCTACAGTTCTTCTCTGGGTCAACTCAACAGCAACTTGTGCTCAGGAACTTGGAGAATCTAATTTATGTACCTTCATTAGGTGTTTGTCAAAAAAATACAAACTTTATTCATGAAGCTCAGCTTTCACCCATGATTACTTTAGATGAACAGGCTTTCATTATGTTGTAAGAAATAAATCCTTTTAAAGACTTAAAACCAGTGCTCCTCAGATCCAAAATTATTAATTCTCCTACTTAAGGAAGCGGAGCTCTCCTTAAGCTCTTGCGAGCGCCACAGATAAATGATTAACGTTGCCTCTTGCATAATTGCAGGGCCAGGTGAAATGCTCACATAAATATTTCACTTCTATCAAAGCTGGATGAATCCATACATTGCATTTTAAAGGGAAAAAACAAACAAGGGCCGTGGCAGGCTGGCACAGGAGGAATTCTGCTTTGCATTTTGGAAGGGCTGTAAATCACAGCAGCTCAGAGTTTATGATTTCCATCAGAGAGCACGAGGGACATATTTCACTGTAGTCTGCCCATTATTCTGCACCTACTTGAAAAGAGAAACTCAAACAAAGCTCTCATTAGGAAGCGTTGACAGAGGAGCAGCAGAGAATTCATTTTCTGGTACATGGTGATACAGCAGAGCAGGCAGCCAGGGCCATAGATCAGAGTGGATGGAGGGCTGAGCAGGAGATGTCACCTGCACAGGCATTTTTGGACAGCTCTTCCCGAGGTTTCTGGTTGCTCTGGTTTCTGGAAGCTTGGAAGGGAATGAAAATTTGCAGCTGAGGTGTCAGGGAGCTGGGGAAGGCTCCTGCAGGAACTGGGACTGGGGCACGTAAAGGGCATTCCTGGGGCAGCCAGAAGCCCAAACTCAAAGGGATGGGGCAGCTCAGAAAGGACTGGAGTGAAGAACAGGGTGTGAGCAGTAGGGTCAGCCACATCCTCAGGGACAAAGGGAAGGTCTAGCTGGGACAGCAGAGCCCAGGGTTGGGGACAGGATCAACAGCAGCCCCAGGCTCAGGGCAGGGCTGAGGACTCACAGCTGAAATGGGGCTGGGGAGGAGCCAAGGGAGGCTGCCCAAGGCACTTAAACCCTTTCAGAGCCCTGAGGACGCTGACAAAGCAGATTTAAATCTCCTCAGGGATTTTGGGGTGCCTAATATCAACTCTTCTTGCAGTAGGAGGGATGAGTATTTTCATGGCTAAACTCCCAAAGGGGTCTCTGTGTTTTACAAACATTTTCTTGACTTCCCTGCACCTATTTCATGTCTCTCCTGTCTCCCAGGGGTTAAGGTTGATGCTGCTCTTGGGGTTAACCCCTGCTGGAGCAGCAGTGGGAGAAACACTGACAGCATGGAAAGGCTTGGCCAGAAAAAATAGAGAATAGGCAAGAAAAATATTGTCTCAGCAGGACTTCTGAGGTTTGGGTGCTGGTGTGGTCATGAGGATTTTATTTTGTAGGTTTGAGGAAAATGCAGTGAAAACCTGTGATGCATCATTTCTGTGGAATTTTTTTTAACTCTATCTTGCCGAATGCTTATTCTAGTTTTGCAGGTATCAGTCAACATATATGGAGCCTGAATAATATTTAAACTTTAATCTACACTAAATGAAATTAATTTTGTTGCTCTATTGACACTGGGGTGTTTTTGTGTGTTTTTAGGATGATGTGTTTATTTGGTTTCTTTATAGTAATGATCATTATTTAGGTTATTGCTGGTACCAGACCCTGATACCTCCAGACAAGGAGATATTACTAATTGGAAAATTGAGATTGTGTAAGGATTTATGGAAATAAATACCTAACTCAGACACAGCCTTCCCAAAGCAGCATGTACTGAGCCCCTCTGCTTGTGTTAATGGGAAATAAGTTAATTTTTTCCTTGTTTTGGGATGATGAGTGAGCTGGGGAAGAAGTCGGGATAGAAACAGACACTCCAAGAGGCCAAAAGTGTCAAGTTTTGTTATTCAGTCTTGCTGTAGCTCAGTTTTAATTGCTGCTCTGAATCCAGACCTGCTTCAGGAATGATCTGGAAGCTTTTCCATCAGTGTGCTGAAAGGAGTGTGCACATTTAAACCTCTCTAAAGGGTTTTGTCTGCACCAGCTGCACCTGTTGAATTTTAGACCTGTTCTATATAAACTTTGTCTTCTGCCCATTTCTTTTTCCCCCAGCCAAGCCGTGGCTCTGGCAGGGGGTGAAATGATTAGTCCTGTGTCAGAGGTTGAGGATCAAGAGCAGCCCTGTGCTGCCAGTGGCCATTTCCAAAGGGAATTGGGAATATCAGTTGGCTTTAATTGTGTTCTCTGCGAGTCTGATGCTTTTTTTTTTTTAAGTGAAAGGTCAGGGGAGGCTGAACTCATTTAATATAGACTGAAGTAAAGCACTGACTTTGCACAAGGGCACGGAGGGAGAGGACAAAAGAGCGGAGAGTTAAATTGGATACTGGGAAGAGATTCTTTGCTAATTGGGGTGGTGAGGCACTGGATCAGCTTGCCTGGATCCCTGGAAATGTCCAAGGCCAGCAGCGTGGGACTGTGAAAGATGTCCCTGCCCAAGACACTGGATGGGCTTCAAGGTCCCTTCCGACCCAAACCTTTCCATGATAAATTCCAGGGAAATGTTTCCCTGTCTGGCAAAAGCACCAGGAGTTCATGAAGCCAAAGGCACACGACTGTGGTACTTGTGAGTTTAAGGTTTTTCTGATCAAATTTTTCTGGAGGAACAGAGAATGGTTTTTTGCCGTGTTTGTGGGTTTGATCTTATTGTCAGGGTTTATGCCATGGAAAATTCAGCCACTAAATTAAATTGGTGTGTGATGGAAAGGAGGAAAAGATGTGTGGGAGCCTCTGGCTGGTCTGGGAAAAGAACCTGGGTTGGGAGTGTTGATGCTGGGAATATTCTTGGGAATTTGTATTATACACAATACACGTGGTCTGAGGGCTGCAAACTCAAAATCTATTGTCACCCAACGTGGTATCACTGGT
Source organism: Petroica traversi (assembly GCA_025920805.1). Taxonomy (NCBI): domain Eukaryota; kingdom Metazoa; phylum Chordata; class Aves; order Passeriformes; family Petroicidae; genus Petroica; species Petroica traversi. The sequence continues at coordinate 2,713,338 of JAHLSL010000043.1, read as the reverse complement.
GTCACTACTTTGGTGATGAAGAAATGCACAATTCCTTGCCTTCTTCTCACTCCTTGTCACAAAGGGACATAAATATGAAGATCCCTATTCTTTTAAACAAATGCAATAGAATTAGGAAGCTTTACATACTTTGAGGACACCTTAGCGGTCAAATGGGCTGTTAATAAAAAAGTAATCAATACTTATGTTACATTGAGACCTCAATATTGAGGTTTAACATCCTTGTAGGAAGTGAGAAAAGCTTTTTTTTATAACTTTGACAAGAAATTCTCTGTCTGAACTCCTCGGGACCAAGGGAAGGGGCTCCAAGTGCCACTCAGGACACTCCTGGCTGGCTGCTGCCTCCTGAGTGACAGCAGAGGTGAGGGCAGGGGCTGGAAGGGGAGAAGGAGTTATGTTCACAGTGATTTATGAATTTCAAATAATTGATGTTTCCAGGCAGCGCTCAGTTCTTCATCAGTGAGAAGCACAGCTTGTTTATCACGTTCTTAAATGGATGGAGGGAAATATGTGCATATTAATGTGGGGAAAAAAATAAAAAAAGCACTTTATAAATGGCTGAGCGAAAACTTTTCCAAGAGATTTTAATGAGGATAGATAATAATACAGATGAATTTAACCAAATTTGGGTTTCAATCATATCAGAAGGGACACTTAGTCATAGACTCATGCACTTGCTCTTCTGAGGGGCAGTTGGAGTGAAGAGAAATCTCCAAATCTGCTGGAGGGGATGAAATGCAGCTCTGGCTGCTTTCTCAGCTGGCTGGCCCAGGATAATGGCATTGCTGGCCTAGGAAATATTTCCATTTACATGGAATGCTGACAGCTGAATGAGTTTCTCTTTGCTAGCTCCAAACCAGAGCATCCTGAGCTTTAGTTTAATCTCAGGTCAGGCTGCCAGGTGACCTTTAGATCATGTCAGTATTTGAGCTGTTTTGCACTGTCTGTGAATAAAATCTTTGGTATCTTTATGGATTTAGGAAGTTATTGACCAATGTTTCAGGGATGTTTGCAGTATTTAAATAATGAGCAGCATTTAAATAACAAAATTATTTATTGTTAGAAGCCAGGGAAGAGCAGCATGGCCCAAGTCAGCCAAGTCTCCTCACCCTGAGAGGTTCTCAGGTTCCCTCTGTGTTCCACGTGTCACAGTGAGGCAATGTCATGATTTCTGTGTGGTTTTCCTGAAAATAATAAGGAAACTGCATGGCAGGGTCCTGGTGTCCTGTTCACATCCCAGCCGGCCAATTAGATTTAATTTTAACTCTGGGTATTTGTCCCTGGAGTATAAAAATCACATTGGGTTAAGGTTTGGGTGTAGAAAACTTGACTTTTAAATTGACCCCCAACTTCCAGCCCTCTTTCTGGACCCTACAGTCAGAGAAATGGTCAGTGTGAAGGAGATTGATGCTTAATTTTCCAGTGGGATGCTGGAATTTGGACAGTCTAAAGAAGTTGCTGCCCAATGGGAGGAGAGGAGGGAGCAGGGAGTGAACTCCAGGCTTCTCCCTAATGGATTTAAAGCAGTTGAGGCCCAAAGCCCTCAGCTCCATCATTTCCTAGATGAGCAGCAGCTGCAGCTGTCATGCTCCATAGTGGAGCAGCACTATTACTATTTTATTACTTTGATTAGTTGAAATTGTGTCTTATAGCCAGGAAAGCCCCTCTAAATGCATGTACCAGCAGCTGTATTTCTGCCCAGCCCTGGCAGCACCAGGAGCTGCTGCATTAGAGGGCCCCATCCATCACACTTTGCATTTGGAGCAACATCTTCTCCCTAAATTCGTCATCACCTCCCGACAGCTGTGGCCACCAGCTCAGGGCTGCTTGATGAGCTTGTCAGTGTTTCCAATAGAAATCCTGCCTTTAATAGATTGATTTGTAAGCCAGGCCTACTTAGCTATAAAAATCTGCTCTGAGTTGGAACTTGGCATGGAGGGCTCTCCCCGGATGATTTTCTTCATGGTCCTTCTGCACCTGATTGGGAACTTTTTGCCAAATCCATAATAAACTTCTGGAAATGGTAATTAAGGGCCTTGATGGCTGCGTGGCTGTACTTTGGGCCAAATAGTTCCTTCTGGGGGGAGCAGGCAGGATCTGTTTGTGGATGATGTGATCTTCTGTCTCCAAAGGGTGCTGGAATATTATTGTGCCCTAAATGGTTCATTGAGAAATGTCCAAAATATCAGCTCTGATCCCTCCCCTAAGAGTGGCAGCAATTTGAGCTGGAAAATTTCGTCTGGATTTAACAAAAATGTGGGCCTCTGTGTTTATTTTTGGTTTAACTTATGAAGTCTTTGAGTTTAAAAACTCTTCAGAAAGAAATCATCCCTTTGTTTTGGATGTAATGAATAATTTCAGTTTCTATTTTCTCCCCTTGTTTTTTGGGTGAAGCTGGACTTAGAGAGCTGGACCTGTAAACAAACAGTTCAATTTAGCTGGAAGAGAATTTTTGCTAAAATGCAGTTTCTGTGGAAAAAAATAAATATCTGGTTTTAGTCTTTAGTTGATAATCTGTCACCTGTTAACAGAAAACTCATCCAACAATGTCTTAAATTGAGAGTTGGCAACAACCACGCACTCAACATGTATTTATCAGCAGGAATTTAAAAATGAACACGTGATGGCCAGATGTTTCCATCCTGATTGCAAGATAAGACATCTTAACAATCTTTGTGTTTGAATGCATTCATCAGTTATTTCTTGTGAGTTTTTGTCTTGGTGAAATAAATTTTCAGATAGAATTCATGTCATTGCACAGAGAAGGTCCAACCAAACCAAAGTGTGGACCAGGCTTGCTCTCCCTGTCCTCCTGAGTTGAGTTTCTACTCTGCAGGTTATTCTGTGTCAGGAGTGATCCTGCTTTCCATGGAAATGGCAGAAGCTGCCAAGGCAGCGCTCAGCTGAGCATCTCATTCCCCTTTATCCACCCATTGTAATCCGTAATTAGCTGCAGTTTCCTCAAATGCTCCCGGCACAAACATTTTCCGGTCTGCTCCAAACTCCATCTCATTAAAACATCACGAGAAGCAGCACCTTGACTCCCTTTCCACAACGTCACCATGGGATTGCTGCTGCTGTTTGTTCACTCACCCAAGTGCTGTGGGGTGTGAGTGGCCTGGAGGGATGGACAATGTCCCAGTTTGACCTTTCTGATCAGTCTGGAAAGGGTTTGGAGCAGTGTCCCAGACCCCTTGGGTGGATGGCCCGGCTGGATGGGGCAGGGCAATATAAGAGATAAAACCACCACTGCACCAACTCGGAGCATGCACACAGCAGGCAAAGCACAGAGCCAGCAGCAAGGAGTGCAGGGATCTTCTGTTTGGGTTCCAGGGACAGAGTTTATTCTGCCACCTGAAGGGACAGAAGATGCAGAACAAAGGGGGGGACAAACCTTAAATACAGGGGAGATGGGGTTTACACCAACCAATGGGGAAAGGCAAGGGGGTTGTACTGGGATGGATGGGCTGGGGAGCCAACAGGGGAACACAGGAGCTGGGATTAAAGGGAAATGAACCAACAGGGCCTCAAATTCAGAGGAACTTTCTAGAACAGGGCTGCATATGGGGAATAGGGGTGGGGAGGCCAACGGGAAAACTGAGGTATAGAGATTGACATAAATGTAAAACAGGCCCTGGGGCGTCTTGGAGGGAGAGCCTGGGGTCACCCTGCTGAGGAGGATGTCACAGCGCTAGGGCTGTGTCACCACTAGGTCCTCAACATGTCCATAGGCCTCCACAGAGCAGAGCAAACCCAGCCTCCCTTCTGCTCCTCGGAGCTGCTTTTAATGTCTTCAGAAGGTGTCAGCAGTGAAGGAGGCATAATTCAAACAATCCTGGAATACCAGGGAGGATGAAAAATGGGGAGCTCTGCACAGAGCAGTAACACCATGTGCTATCAGCTTCCTTGAAGCCTTGTAAACCTGTCAGAAGCATTCTTGCTAATAGTCCATAATACCTTGTTGGAGAAGTAGTAATCAGTGATTTCTGAACCAAACTGGCAATTCAGAAATGACTCATTGCTCGCATTGATTTTTTTTTTGTGTGTGTGTGTGGTCGGCATCTGTGTCAGGCAGCAACAGCAGCAGTGCTCCCATCCCGTTGTCACAGGCACAACTGGGGCTCAGAGAATGAGGCACGACTTTGACCTATTGCAATGCAAATTCCCTTCCAATGGGTGTGGATAGAGAGCAAAACCATGTTTTGCCTGAGATCTGAAGGAAAGGCTACTATTAGGGAGCTGTAAGTGAGCCATTTGGGGCTGAAACTGATAATTTGTTAGGAATTGCTCACCAAAACCTGCTCTTAAAAATTTCTATTAAGCACAGAGTTTGGGTTTAAGGAAAGCTGTGTTTTCTGTAAACACAACATCATTCAATGCAGATGGGTAAGAGCATTATGGGATGTGAATGGAGCTGGAGATAAGGAGTGTCTGGTCTTAGGGATGTCTTCCCAGGGTTTGGAGTTTGGAGTGGCATTGAAGCACTGACAGTTCACCCCTGTCTCCGCGTCTCTGAGGTTGGAAAATCCCTCCAGGATCAGAGTCCAAGCTGTGCCCAATCCCTGCCCTGTCCCCAGCCCAGAGCTCTGAGTGCCACCTCCAGGTGACACCTCCAGGGATGGGCACTCCAAACCTCCTGGGCAGTTCCAAGGCCTGAGCTCCCTTTCCATGGGGAAATTCCTGCTGATGTCCCCCCTGAGCCTCCCCTGGCCCAGCCTGAGGCCATTCCCTCTCCTCCTGTCCCTGTTCCTCAGGAGAAAAGACCCTGAATTGCCCACCCTCCTGTCAGGGACTTGTGCAGAGCCCAAGGTCCCCCCTGAGCCTCCTTTTCTCCAGGCTGAGCCCCTTTTCCATCTCCCCCCCGTCCATCCCCACATCCCTGAGTGTCCAGACCCTTCCCAGCTCTGTCCCTTTCCCACTCCAGCCCCTCGATGTCATTGCCCATCTCTGGAAAGCTCCACCCAGCTCTAATCCATCCTTTTTCAGTGTTTCCTTCTTTCCCTGTCAAAAAGAAAATGTGAAATTTTGCAGCTCCCAACTCCAAGCACTGACAGAATTGCGAGTTCTATTCCAGGCCTAACATTTCATGACTTTTGTGCCTAAAAAGGGAGAAATCCAAATCAGGGATGAACCCTTTGGGTCCTGAGCCTGGAAAAAGCAGAGGCCGTGGTTGATTCTGTACCATGTTCACTCTCTCAGTGCTGTAGGGACAGGACCAAGGTTAGGAATTCTACTGCAGTTTGATTTTCTAACCCCATTTCCCTGTCTGGCAGAAGAGGTTAAACTCAGGACACAGAAACATTTTCTTTTAAAGGTTTGACAACGGCTTCATAAGAATTTGATGCTCTTCACCAAAATACAGCTGGTGTCAATATTTGCTGAGCTGAGAGTGGCCCAGAGATCAGAGATGGTCTGTGAAATGTTTGCAGCCCAAAACCAAACAGGAAACTCCCAGGCCTAGCACTGTAATGACAAAGGAAAACATTCCTCCAGATGCTTGCCAGGAGGAGAGTAAAACAGAATAAATAAATAAATAAATAAATAAATGGTAATAATTTTTTCTTTGCCCTGAATAAAATTGATTATAGGAATAGATAATAATTGCAAAATATAAACATTGGGTTTGAAAGCAGCTGTTGTGTGGACCAGTACTGAAAAAGGGATTGTTGGGCTGTTTAATGAGAAAAAATATTGTTAATTTTCTTTGCTTGGGAGTAGTTCTGGGGGAACAGATAGCACCTGAAATTCCATTTTGAATCACAATGCTCCTACTGGCCTGTCTTTTGTGACTGTAAAAATGCACCTTCTCAGTGTAACAAATGAGTTATTTCTTTATTTCCACTCTGACAACGAACTGAAAACTACAAAAACGTGGCAGAAGATGAAATAATTTTCTTATCATTTTCTTATTCAGGAAGCAGTGGATGTTTATTTTGTATCCTGGAGATGATTAACACTTGGAGAGGGAGATTTAGAAAATGGCATGAAACTAAAAAGAATTTAAAAAATAAAAAGCGAAGAGTAGATATTAAGTCAGAAAATTTTTCCTGTTGAGATACTCAAGATATGGGAATTTCATGGAGTTTCTTTAATGCAAACTTTCAGAAGGCTTGATCTTTTTGTGTACAGAGGAATTCTCTTTTATTAATCCAGCCTATCAGGCTGTGTGTATTGAGTTGTTCATACTGGTGATAGTTCCTAAACTTTTAAAGCCATTTCTGGAGCAGCTTTTTGGTGAAATCCATGGTGTATACATAATATATGGTGGTGTGCTGGGGACTGGAGATTTTAATTGGGTTTTAGTTTTGGATCAGCTGGGTTGCTGACTCTTCAAGGCATCATTTGCTAACAAATTCTGTTCCTTTATTTTTGTGTTTCCTCTCCTGCTGCAGCCACTGGAAGAAAATAGAGTTTGCTATTGTTGTAAAAGAATTTGGAATTAACTCCTCCCCAGTGTCCCCAGCAGAGTTATCAGCTTTTTCTGCTTCCTCCCTCCCATGGCTGGACTGCAGTGGGAGAAAAACAGGAATTTGGTGTTCAGAAAGTGCTTGGGATCCACTGGGACTCTCACAGAAATAAAGCACATTAAAGGTGCCAGGGACCAACCCCCAAGGATCAGTCCAGAAACTCGGAGGAGGAAAACCAATCTGTGTTTATCCCAGCTCAGATAAGGCCTGGAATGATAAGCAGCAGATAGGATCAGACCACCATGTGAATTTGCAACAAATTTATCTGAAATACTTGTTTTATATACAAAGGGATGCTCCTGTAAATCAGTAGGGAATGTCCCAATCACAGCTTCAGAATTCAAAATATAATATTTTTTTTAATCTGATTCTCCCATTTATTTTTCCTTCTGAAATAGAATTTCCTGATATAAGGAGGGGGGGGCATCTCTTCACTCTTTGATTGTTCTTTTTTTGTGCTATTTATTTTTTAATTAGCTTTTCTATTTAATTAGCTTTCCCAAATCACTCTCAGTAGCAGCAGAATATTTGTGGAACAATCTGCACTCCCTCTGGTGGTCAGACAATACTTTTGGAATATTTTAAACCATCAGTTCAGGGTTGGTTTTTTTTTCAGCCGTGATGAATTTGGCATTTAAAAATTTAATATGCCATGGAGAAAATTAGCCAAACCACTGTGAATAGAAATTAATGGTGCTCAAATTTTTTTTTTTTATTACAATTTGTAACCCCATCCCTTCAATTGATAATTTCTTACACTTGAGTCAGAATCCAAAGAGATTTGCTTCCTGCTGTGGGACCTTGTAGTGAAGTTTCTACATGAGACATGCACAATCCTTACTTGTTTTACACCATTTTTCTGAAACAGGGCAAGGAACAAACACCACAATTTAGGGAAAAGGTCTCATATGAGCTGTAAAATCCTGGCAGCAATGTCTGCTTGCTGTTGTGGATGGGACTGATGAGAGAGCAGCTCTGTTGGGAAGAGCTGGGAGATGAAATGAGCTGGGTTTGCCTGGGATTTGGAATTCAGTCCTGGGCAGGGGTGGCAGCAATTCCATGGATCCTGGTTTGCTGTTGCTGCTCTGTGCAGGGTGAAATGATCTCCCCAAAAACCCTGGGCTGCTGCTGGGAAGGATGAAAACACCTCCCAGATGTTGTAGCTCCTGGTGAGGCACTGGAACAGTCCCAGCCAGCTTGGCCCAGGCTGCACATCCAACCCTGGGCACAACACACAGCCCAGGCAGGGTTTGGAGCGCTGAGGAAACACTCGGGGTGTTGTGTTCTTGGAGTGTTTTAAATGTGCCCTAAATGAAAGTGCAGCCTGAAGTTGAGGATGTGCATGACTGCATTGCCCATGGTCTGTGCTGAGCAGAACTGGAGAGCTCAAACACAAAAAATTCGAGTTTGAATGTGACTTTAGCAGCAATCTCCAAACGTGAGTTAAGGCACCGGAGTCAGTGGATGCCAGTCCCGTGTCCATTCGAGGCACAGGATCATTAAGTGTGTCATTGCCTATCAATATCAGAGCTGATGTTCACAGATAAAAAACCTTTCTGGGAATATCTTTATCCTCAGTGACGTTTTCAAGCCATTCCTGGGCGATGGCTCCCTCTTCAGTCCTGCAGCAGAGATCAACATCCATTTCTCTTGGCAAATAAACTGTTTTATGTGAATAATGGCAAACACATTCATTAGCTTTTGCAAGGACGTTTACTAAAGAAAAACTAAACCAAATAATGTGCTGAGCACTGGAAGCTTCAAGACAAACATCATTTGCAGCACTTGAACTCTTTTTCCCTTTTTGGCTTATTTTGTTTTGAGTGGTTTGTCCTGGATGGGATATCAAATCTATGATCTCTGGATTGATTAAGTGCGATTAGCAAAATACCTGGAATGGAGGAAAACACGGATGATATAAGAAACAAATCCACTGAGCAATGCAGTGAGTATTAAACTGGCAGTGAAACAATTAGGATGTGCACTCATGCAATAAGCAAACAAAAATATCTGCATGCAGGAACGTCTCGAGCAGGGTGAGCACAGTGAGCAGAGCTAATTCCAAGCTCAGGATGATAATTTAGGCCCCTTCATGAGCTCATCCTCGTGTTGTTTGACTAATATCAGCAGTTTGCTCCCATAAGTACAAAATGATGTTGAATTCTAATGGCCACTTAAGTCATGGAAACAATATAATTAGGGTAATAAATACAACTTCATGTTTTCATAATTAGAGTCGTAAATACAATGCTGTGTTCCTATAATTTACCTGATTGTTATCTGCAATTTATTGTTGTGATACCCTGGCACTTGAGGGTTCAGGGAGTAGGGGAGTGAATAGACAGAATGTTCTGATTGTCCTCAAAATGATCCTGATTCCAGAGGGGGAAAGGGCTGGAGAGGTCTGGGAAGGTCGTGGTGGCTGCAGTAATGACAGAACAAGGGATGGAATCACAGAATCCCAGAATGGTTTGGCTTGGAAAGCATCTTGGGGATGATCCCATTCCAAGCCTTCCATGGGGCCAGGCCTGCTCCAGGCTCCGTGCAGCCTGGGCAGCTGGAATGCGACTGGAAATAACACTGAAATTTAGGAAAACTCCAGACTTGGTGAAATGAAAGGTGTTCTCAAATCTGCCAACATTTATGCCCTTGATCCCTTTCCTCTATCCTGGTTTTGTTTCCTGAGTGGAGCCAGAGAAGCCCCTGGCATTTCATCTCCCACAGCTGATATTCCTGTACTTCTCTGAGGAACTGGGTGTTCTTTTAAAACATCCCTATAAATTCCTACATTCCAGCCAGGAAAACCTCACTCTGGAAAACCACAGCTGCCCTTGCCACTGTGAGCATTTAAAAAAAAAAAGGGTCCAAAAGGAGAAAAGAGCCACTGGAGCGCTGAATTCCCATTGATACTGGGATGACTCTACTCCAGTTTTATTTAGTTTTTAAACTGTGTTTTTAATTAGGTGTGAAGTCACTGTTGGCAGAGGGCTGGGTGGCTGTGGGTTGGTGTTTCTTGGTGAAAGGCAGGTGTGGCTGTGATGCCACAGAGCTGCTCCAGAGGAGTTAAAAACCAAGTAAATGAACTCAGCACCTTCAAAGAGCTGCTGCTCCCACCTTTGTTTTAAAGGACAGGCACTGTCCATATCCCAGAGCAGTGGCACCAGAGCTCATTCTGTTTATTGATGCACATCAGAGGGACATAAATAAGTGATGCTGTGCTAACAGAGAGTATAAAATTCACTTTGCGATATTTTAAATGTGCAATCCTTTTTTGTTGTTGTTTGTTTGTTTTTTTTCTTTCAAGTTCATCTGTGAATCCCGTGCTGACTCTCAGGCATGTTTGGCACTCCTCATAAACTCACTAATGTCATGTGGGGACGAAAGTGGAACTTCCAGGGTAAATTCTAAATGCTCCAGATGTGCTAAAGCTGTCCAGACTAATTCAGATAATTTATGAACTGGGAGCCTGCCAGCCTTGGTGTGCAGCAGTGTTATGTAGCTTGGCACCTGCTGCTGGGAAGTAACAAGTTTATTAGGAAGTCCTGTGGCTCTTTCTTTTCCTTTTTTGCTGAAAAAATCTTTCTGTATATTTTTAGACATAGTAGGAAGTGGGGTATAAAGTTCTTCTGTAGATATTATGTTTTTATTCTTGGAAGTGACAGAATAAAATTTCAAGTCACCCATCCCTTGATGACTTTGCCTCATCAGGAAATGATTCAGCAGTGCTGATGCCAAAGTTTGGTTCAGTGGGTGACACATCAGAGCTTTTGGGGTTTCATTTTGATATTTTTACCTTTTTTCTTCATTAACAGCTTGATTACCGTTTCGCACTGTCGGGGAAAACCCATCATTCATCTGTTTAAAGAAAATGATGACATCACTGTCCTCCAAGGCAGATAATTATCTGTATTAATTACATTAAGGTGGAGTCATTGTCCCAGGGAGTCCCCCTGAAACGTCCCATGGGGGTCACAGTCAGGCACAGAACCTTCAAGCAGAACAGAGCAGGCCAACTCATGCAAACAATTATTCCAACCAGAATTATTCACCAGCTGCTGGGAAAGCAGTGAATAATTTACTCAGTGTGCACTATTTGAGAAGCTAAGCGGCAGCAAAGTGGCATGAAAACGTTATTGTCAAAAAATGTATGAGATCAGTAGTGGGGACGGGATTATTCATTTAAATCCTATAGGATTCACTTCAACAGCTCTAATTCAAATTTTTTGAGCTTTTAAAATCATTGCACTGATTGATCAGCCTTTGATCACTGTTTATCTCAGCACAGGAACGAGGGGATCCTTTCTGGAGGAGCTGCAGTACCAGCATTTCTGGTTCATTTCCTTGCTTTCCTTGGCACCATGGGCACAGAGTTCCAGGAATTAGAGCCCAAAAGTCCTTGAGTTCAGACCTTTTCATAGATTTCCATTCTTAGAAGATGGAGAATCTCACGGACAGACAGGAGATTTTGGCTGTGCTTTAGGCAAAAGTTAAAATAAAAGAAGATTAATAATAAAAATGAAGATATTCAATGGTGGGATCAGTTTTATCAGAATCCTGATCTCACATCCCACATCTGGGAGTTGGAGAGAAGGGGAAAAGTGCAGATCTAAACTTGTGTGACCTCAATTAGGATCCACCTTCCCCTTGTTCTCTCTCACTTGATGCATTGAGAATGGTTGGGTTTTTTAAATTTGCTTTCATGGGATTTATTTTTTTGGGGTTGTTTCAAATGAGCTGATCAATATCTTGGGACTGTCAAGAAATGCATCAAGTCAGTGGTTCTTGTATTGCAGGGGACATTCACAGTAATAGGATTTTACTCCCCTTTTTCTATCTTTGAGAGCAATCATGAAGAAATTGTGCACAGTAACCCCTCGATGTGTTTCTGTGACAAACCTTTATTTTAAATTTAGACATTCATATAGCACAGAAATACAAATCGTGCACTTTGGTGCATGTAAATTAGGGGCAGCATTTAAAATGGGTGGGTTAGATCAGCATTTAATTTGCATTTTAAAGTGTTTCTTACTAGTTAATGAATCAATTGATTGCTCAAAGAGCCCTTAGTGAGATTTATTGTCTTATCAAAGGGAGAGTCAGTAGCTAAATAAGAGATTGCACTTGTCACTGTGGGTGCACTGTTTGTGCCCCCTCAGGAAAGGCTGATGGAGACAGCAGCTGTGGGCTGCTTGAGGATAAACATTGGCAGAAACATCTTTTAAAAAGCAAAATAATTGGGCATAAATAAAATAAAATAAAATAAGAGCAAACAGAGGTGTCTGAGTGCAGAATCCACCTGCTGGTTCCCAAATCAGAGCTCCTGTCCACAACGGGTTTGGGTTCAGGTTGGTCCTAAAGAAAAGAGTTGAAAAGAACTTTTTGCCCAGCAGCTGCAAAACCACCCTAAAACATCAACCTGATCTTGGCAAAAAGAAACTCAAAAAGGCCTACAAAAGATTTATAACTTGTCCAATATTTAAGCAATTTCCAATATTTTATTTAGTATAAAGATATATTGTTTTATAGAGAACTTTGCTCAATATTCCAGTCCCACTAGTTATAGGATTTTGCTGTCTCTTAAGAGTATTTTAGTGGCTTTTCCCATCCACATTTAAAAAACAGAAGTGAATTCTTTTCAAGGTCTGAAAAGTAACTTATCAAACATCCTGACTCTTGGTTTTAAACCCTCTCCTACTTTATACTTTCAGAATTCCCTTGGACTGTTCCTAAAACTAAAAAGCTGTGTCTCTTCCCTCTCTGTGATTGCTGCATCCCAGAAATCTGTTTAGGAAAAGCTCCTCTCTGAGTTTTCCTTGTTTTCCTTCAAGAAATATGAGGCAGCCTGCCCTGCTCTCCTTTAACAGAACTCAGCAGAAATGACATAATAAATGAGTATTTTAGTTCTGTTTGAAATGCAGGCTCTTTCTTGCTCCTTTTGCCACATCTGCTGCTTTGGATTTCCGTTTTCTCCTGCTCTGCCATCTGTTTTTAACAATAGCAAGATTATAATTTTCCATTTTCAGTGAAATAAAATGCCTCAGGTGTTAATTCATGCTTCACTGGTATCACCTTCTGCTTTATCAGTGCTAAATATGGATCATTGTCTGACTCTGCATCCTTTTTCATTAGGCACTTTAGTATTCTGGCATGATTTGATTCACCTTATTGGGCTGGAAATAATGGCCACAGTCTGATTTCTGTCTAAACCCAGACTTACAGGGCAAGCTGCCTGAACTTCTGCATCCTAATTTGGATCCTGGAAATATTGCTGGAACCACGTCCAGCATTCCCAAATTGTGAACTTAATTCCAGTCTGGAGCAGCCCATTTTCAGTGCAATGGAAACACCACTTCCACTCATTGAGCAAATGGAAATTCCAGGTTTTGCAGGGGAATAACAATCACAGTTTATTCTGTTTTTAAGTGGCAGAACCGACTCCTTTTATTGAGTGATTGCCACGGTGTGGCCCAAATAATATTTTCTATTAATGCTCTGTGTTTTGATGCACCTTCAGTTATATTGTGCATTGTGCTGCAATTATTTTGTATTTTCTCCCTCTGCAGAAGGGGCCCAGTAGAAATGGCCTTCTCCATGGCAAGAAGTGTTGGAATGAGATGATCTTTAAGGTCCCTTCCAACCCAAACCATTTTGGGATTCTGGGATTTGAAGCTTCCATTAATTTACAAGCAATCATAGGTGGTTGTCTGTGCCATTAATTAACTCCCCAAATTTTGTTAAATACCTCTGTCCCTCCCTCCTTTCAGCAGCTCCATTTTCAGCTGCCTGAGCTGTGAAAATCCAGCCCAAAAGCCCAGACTGCAAATCCTGCAAATCCTCCTGCCTGGCCCTGCTGCAGTCTGAGATTCAGGAGATCCAAAACATCCTGGATGAAGCTCTTGCTGATAAGATTTGATCCTCATTTCCCAATTCCCCACAGGAAAACAGCTGGTCCCTCCACTGCAGCCTCTGCAGGGAATTCCTGGAGGGATGGGCTTCTTCAGGTACAGGTGGCCACCCCAAAACTGAGCAGGACTGACAACTTCAACAATTAAAGCTCAGTTTTAGGGCAGCTTTGACAGTCATTTCCTCAGGGTCATGAGGAAGCCCAAAATACAGATGATTTCTAATTTATTTTAGATTTTAGGAGCTGGTCTCTGGTGGGACGACATAAAGGCAGGAATCTCAGCTGCAGAGGAGAATCTCTGTCCCTGAAAAGATATTTATATTCTATTATTGTTATTTTATTATTCCATTCTAAATTATATTCTATAATTTCTATAAAATTGCACGTAATTTGATGATATTGCATAATTTTGAAGGGAAGCCTTAACAGGCAGCTCTGTTAATGTTTACCCAGACTGTTGTAACTCCTTTTTAGAGGAGGAACACACTGTGCTAAATTTGGAACAAAGTGCCTTCCAGGAATGATTTTAATAGCCAAGATAAAGAGCCTGCTAGTTAATAAAAAAAGAAAAGGAAAAAAAAAACCCAGAAAACTGTTGAACATGAATGTCAACATTTTTAATGGATCACATTTTTCATTGTGGGCTGCATGTTTCTGCCAGGGGAATATGATAATTATAAACCAGGAGCAATAATGAGGGTTTGAATATTCATAGGCAATTAAAATCTGTCTCCGCGCGTTTTGTCAGTGCCCGGTGGGAAATGTCGCTCGTTTTTTAGGAATAAGTGGTGCACAATCCTTGGTGGAAAAGAAGGGGTGGAAATCAAAACACCAAGCAGGGCACAGCACTAACAAAGTAATGGTGGGGAAGGAAAAACTAATGTTACAAATGTTATTGATTGAAAACATCTTTGTGTGTAGTTCTGAGTTCCAGTGGATTCGCAAAATCATGGAATATCCTGAGTTGAGAGGGATCCACAAAGATCAGTGAGGGATAAAAGTACTGCAATTTAGGTTTTAACAGGTGTAGGGACACTTTGCACTGCTCTGAATATTAAATACTGTTTGGAATCAAAGAATAAATGTGAGAGTACCCCAAAAACCATGGCAAAAAGGGGATGACCCAGTAAAAGGTAAGAAAATAAAGGGAAAATATAAATAACTGGTGGATGTACATACTAAAAATCCCTGAAGCAGCAGCTTTTCCCCACAGTTTTATCTTGGAACAGTTAAAAGTTATTGGATTCATCTCATGAAATGGACAGTTTGGCTTTGAGAGCTTGTCAGAGCACGAGCAGATGATCAGTTTGCTGTGGAGATGAATGAGCCCATGGTTTTCAGGAATTTGTCCTGTTCGGGTCCAAATTCAGGATATCCAGCAGCCCTTTAGTGTGAAGTGAAGAATAATAAGAAATATATCCAGGAAGCTCCAACTTGAGAACTGTGGGGGGGAAAAAACAACAACACAGCAACCTAGATAGAAAAATGTAATCAACCCAAGAACTTCAGATGTGTTTTGGTTTGCCAGGTTGTAATTTTCACTGGAGATGCCAGAAAAAAAAAAAGAGGGATCTCTATTAACAATGAGCAGTCTATGGATTGTTTTCAGCCTTCCTCTTTAACACAAAAAATATCGAATTATTACCGAAAAATATTAGCCAAGTCCAAGCCCTGATAAACTGTTTTAATTTTGTTGCCTCAAACAGTTTCCATCATTTATAAATAATAAGCTTAAAAGCTGTGGCCATTTGCTGCACAGCTTCTGGGAAGTCATTTTCCAGCTCACCTTTTTTGCCTACCACAAGCGTGAAATCATCTTTTACATCTCCCTCCCAACTTTTCTCCTCAAGCAGAGCTCAGAGAAAACTCTCATTTTGTCAGGAAAAAAAAAAAAATTGGTATTGGCTCTCCAAGGAAAGAAACACAGAAACTCACCAGGGACTAATTCCTTTGATGTATTAAAATACATTTTTTACATGCCAGGATATTCCATTGTTCTTTGATGTCCCAGCATGTAGCAAATGGTTCTGGTTTCCTGGTGGCTCAGTCCAGGATGATGAGTGATAAGGTAAGCTCTGTGCTTTCCAATTTCTTATTTTTTTTTTGCTTCTGCTCTGTGGGCCTTGATAAATAATTCACGGAGCAAAATTACTGTCCCAGAAAAAGGCAGTCTGTTTCAGCAGCCCTTTCACACTTTATTGATGAACACATATAATTTTTTAATGTGCAACAAAGCTGGAGTTTGTTGCTCTCTTTCAGGGACGGCTCCAGCGAGGACTTGAGGAAAAGTGGGACAGCCATGAAAATGATCTTTTAGGCCAAAAAAGAATAATAGAAACAGCAGTGGAAATGATGCTGTTATGGGTACATTTCACCAGAGAGCACATGCAAAATTATCCCAAATGGAGAAAGAATGATAAGGAGGAAAATGGAGTTATTTTGAAGAGTTAAGCGCTGGATGTGCAGCTCCTGTAAATCCTCACTCCTCCTTTCCACTCCTGAAGATGACTTTTGCTGGCTGAAGAGGTGTGAAAGGAGAGGGATCTGTGATGGAAACAGGAGAGAAATGGAGCAAATGTTTTCAAGTCCTGCAAGACTTCAGAGGCATTTTAAGACTCTGTCATTAAAAGCTGTTTTAGGGCAAAACCCCAATAAACCATCAGTTCCTGAACCTTGTTCCTAAACTTATCCCTTAAACCCCTGCTGAGCTTTTTTCCACCACGTTGTTCATTTGAGGTTCTGAGTCCTCCCTAAAGAGGAAACTCTGTTCATCTTCAGAATATTTGAATTTCTCTTACTTACAGGTGGAGCTTTATTCCAGTTATTCCAGTGGATCCAACTCTTCTCCCAAAATTCCTCCTGGAAGGTTTTCTTCTCACCTGGGCCAAAGTTCTGGTGGTTTTTAAGAAAGGAACAAACTCAACTCCTTTGGGCTTCCTGGCCTTGAACACTGGGCAAGTTCTGAATGAAAAAAAAAGTAACCTACTTTCAAGTGGTTGCATTGTGTGAGAAATGATGGAAATCATCCTTCTACGTATTAATCAGTTTTTTGATGTGGTGTTAGAACCTGTTTAAAAGGAAATTTCAAATAGTGACAGGCAGCAGATTGGGTGTAAACCTGGCCAGGGAGGTTTCCAGGAAAAAAAAAGGGAATTTTTAACAGAGAGCATTAATTTTGTCAAATTTATAAGGCAAGAATTAATAATATCTGGGAATTATCAGAATAAGTGTTCCCAGCATTTTCAAAACCCAAGCTATGCCTGTTCTGGAGCTGTTTTTATTTAAAATTCAAATCCATGATTCATTATTTGGGATTGTCAAGATTATCAAGAGAAACCTTGGAAGAGCTAAAATGCTTTTCTCTGATCCAACATTAGTTTTTATTCTTTCCTGCAGAGTATATTAAAATTTTTATTCTGCTATAAATTAAATAATCCTCAACACCCCAATATTTCTTTCCCAGTTACCAGAAACATTTCATGCTCGCATTTATGAAACCATTGAAGCATTTCCATTTTGATTTATGAACATCCAGAAGATGGATTAAAACCCTTCCTTTTCCTAAAGGAAGAGCACAGATAGATTTAAAAACGGAGGTGTTTTCAGTTGAAAATGGGATGGCCCAGTCCCTGTGATGCCATAATATTTGTGTTATGGAATCTCTGCAGCAAATGGGCAAAGGAAGAAATTTGGGTGGTGCTTGGTGTTAAAATGGGTTGTAGGACTGAGATGGGATGGTCCTGGAAGTCGCTGCTGCTGGGAAAAGGGAAGGTGCTCCTCATGAATCCGTTCCTGCTGGAAAGGAGGAAGAAGGGTTTAAAAGGAAAGCTCCAAGGGCTGGAGCTGAGCAGGCCAGGATTGTCCTCCAAGGGCAGCCACAATTCTTCGTTTCTGCTGAGGTTCCACTCACAGGGTCTGGAAAGAGCTGGAAATGGGAATATCGAGCTGAAGGAGGCTCGATGTGAGACAGGGAGTGAGGATTGTGCAGAAACTTCAGAGTGGGATCCTGGCAGGAGCTCATTCCTGGACAGGAAACAGAGATGGAAAGTGATGGACCTTAAATTCCATCCCCTGCCACGAGCAGGGACACATTCAACCATCCCAGGCTGCTCCAAAGCCCATCCAAGCTACCCTTGGACACTTCCAGGGCAGCCACAGCTTCTCTGGGCACCCTCCCCACCCTCACAGGGAACAATTTCCTTCTAATGCAGCAACACCAAATTATACTCTCATATTTTCCTTTTTTTCTTTTCTTTTTTTTTTTTTTTTGACCACTAAAAAATGATCCATCATCTATGGATCATTCTCAGTATTTTTAATCAGACCCTGAACAAGGTTGTTCTTTATCCCAGGTGCATCCAGGCAAGATTCCAGTTAGGTATTTATTTAGAAGCAAAACATTTTATTTACAAGGCCTTCAGGATGCTTTTCCACTTCATGGGAAGAAATTAATGTGATTTTGAAAACCAGAGCAAATTGCTGTAATTGTAATGGGGTCCTTGTGACAAAGCACCCTCCAGGTGACACAGAACCCTGTGAAAAAGGACATTTTCTCAAGGGGTTCCTTTGTGCTGGGTGCTTTTACTCAATTCACCAACTCCATCCAATTCCAGGCTGGGAATGTTTGTTATTTATTATATATAAACATCCTTCAGGAATGAGGAGCAGCAGCTCTATGTGTGCCTTGTTTACATTGCTTTCATGACTCCAAGATCCTTTTGTTTTATGGTTTCTGGCTTTGGGAGCTGTGATCAAAATCTGTTCCCCTGTCCTGCTGCTAAAATGCTGCTTTAGGATCTCTGTAATCCACATTTTCCACTTAGGGCTCCATCTCTTATTGCAGTGATGGGAAGGGTCTGCAGCCCCTCTGGAACTTTTGGCCGTAATTAATTTGTGCACTGCAAATTTCTTTTTAATCATGTCAGGACAAGCAGCAGCTGAATGGCCTTTGCTGGTAAACATCTGTATTCCATGCTTGGATTGGCAGGAGCTCCCCTCCTGCTGCTGCTTTGGGGGTTTTTTTGGGTTTTATTTGTTCTTTTTGGGGTTTTTTTGGTTGGGTTTTTTTTTTGGTTGGTTTTTTTGGTTTTTTTGGGGGGGGCTTTATGGGTTTTTTGTTTGTTTTTTTTTGTTTTTGGGGTTTTTTCATTTTTTTGTTTTTTTGGGATAAAATGCCAATTTTATTATTCTATTCTGTGAAATAATTCAGAGTCAGAAATGATTCTGAAATGTTGTGGTAATTTTAGTTACTTGCAATAACCAGAGCTGCACCAGGACTTGCAAGAGCAGAAACTGGATGCTCTGCACCACTTGTTTGTTGCTTTATTTAACTTTGAGCAGGAGTAGCGAAATGAAATGTGAATAAAATGTATTAAAATAACCAATATTTGATGTTGTGATGCTCAGGGTTGAAATATTCAGGGATTCTCTCAGGTTTCCCTGGCTGGGAGCAGGGACAGGATGGGGGCAGAGCTGTGGTGGCTGCTGGAAAACCCTGCTGGAATTAAGCCACAACTTCAATGATTTTAAGGATAATCTCAGCTTAAAAATTAATTTTGGTGCCTAATTTTTGATCCAAAATGCTGATTTCTATTGTTCCACTCACCAGAACATTCAGCCAGCCCAATTTATTTCTGCAACACACTTTTACAGTTTTCTTAAAAAAAATTCAAATGTTTGGGATCCTGTGGGTATTTCATTGGCAAATTCAAACATCAGCCAATTTCTCCTGAGAGGTTTAACTTTGTTCTTTTTGTCCTGAAATTGGAAAATGTCTCCCCATCTTTAATCAAAATTTATAACAAGTGAGTAAAACATTTCTGACCTTAAAAATGCTGCTTCAACTCAGACTTAAAGAGGAAACAAATAATTTTATGTTGTGATGACAGTAAGATGCACCAATAAGATTTTTAGTTCAAGGATATTTTTCCTTAAAGTTTGGGATTTTTTTGAGTTTAGTAAATATAAATCAATTTTATCAAGGAAGAAAAATAAAAGGAAAGATGGGAAGAGGAGTGGAGGTGGATTTGTGTGTTGTTTACTTCTTTCTTTATTGGGAAATGAAAGGAATAATTCAAATAATCCATGTTTGCTGATGAGGACCTGATTTAAAACCAAAAATTGCTCTTGATCAAATCCTAGAGCTTGACCTAAAGTTGGCCAGAAATTCTCCCATCACAATGAGCGTTATTCTCAAGAGGTTCCATAAAGCTTTAAGAAAATAAAACAGGCATTGTATTATAATAATTAATGTATGTTTAAGGGACGGAAATTTGCTTGAATATCTTGGTTAGTGACTAAAGCAGCTCTACAGGCCTGCTGTAAAAAATCAAAATGTGGAATTTACTTGTTGGAATTATGGACCTTGATATTTTGAGTCACTGGTGACATCCTAAGTCAAAAAAGCTACAAATCCTTGGAATTTGTTTTTAAAAAAACTCCAGCAAAATAACTAACAATTTGTTATTTACCTTCTATTAGCATATTTTATAAATTACATAATTAGTGTATTTTACCTTCAGGTATTTTTTTTATGCTCCTGGTCATTCAAGGAGTTGCCTTTAATCCTGGTGTGGTTTTCCATAAAAGAAGAAAATTCAAGTTGTTGATTTATGTTGATAAAATCAGTTTTGGCAGCTGTTCTATTCCTTTTTCCAGAAGTTTTGCTCACTCACTGCTTGTGTTGGAACTGAGAGAGGCCAATAAATAAGTTTAGGAGTGGTTTCTTTGGAATTAAGTGGATTCAGAAGGCCCCACTTGATTGACTTCCTAAGCTCGGTATTTTTTAGGTTTGTGTTGACATTGGGGTTTTTTTAATCTCAACATGATTTGACAAGACGAATTCCTACTTTGTAATTATGTCTGTGCTAAATTCATTTTCCACTGCTCGTAATTCTTCTGGGAAATCTTCTGTGTCAGAAGGAGTTTTCTGGTTAACAGCTCTAACTGGAGCTCGCTTTGAAACGTGTGAAACATTTCAGTCCAAAAACAAATTAAGAGCATTGTGATTGCACATTCAGGGAACATCTTTAGCATCACATTTCATAAAGAGTTCTGGTTTGAAACCTCCTGTCGCTTGCAAAAGGAGATGTGAAAGAATGAGAAAACATCTCTGGCACCACACAATTATATCTAAATAACTGAATTTCTCTTAAATACATAAGATTATAGTTTGCAATGTGTCAGGGGTTCCTCTCTGTGACTGGGGGAATATTTAGCTCCTGGAAACAAAAAGCTCTTCATGCCCTGCTTTTTCAGAGCATCAGTGCTGAGGGGTTTTCTGGCCTTAATTTCAATTTGGGTTCAATCAAGTCCTGTCCTTTTCTCACCCTTCGGCTGGGGTGGCTTTCTGGGCTTTCCTCTTCCCATCCTTTCTTCCAGAATCCTTTTTCTCTGCTGGAGCCCTGTCCCAAAATCTAATTCTCAACAACCTATCAAGGAAAGGATTCTTTTATTTATTGATTTATGTATTGATGCTTACACATGAATATTTTAGCTGATCCAAATGGACAAGGATTGCATAAATTTTACCTCTGATTTAATTTTCTCCCAATTTCCTACATTCATTCTTGATGTTCTTTAGGCTATGTCAAGCCAGCAAACATAATTTTTCTGTGGGTCAGAAACGTCTCTGGAGAAGTTTAATGCCTGAAGCGTGGATTTTGGAGAACTTGAGCCCAGCTCTGCAGGATGGGCTGGGCTCAGGGCAGGCTCTCCAGGGCATCCCCAGCTCCTTCCTCTTTAAAATGCTGAAAATTCCCAGCATTTCTGCTCTCCTGTCCTGAGCTGGGTGTGGTTTGGCAGAGAGGGTTTGATGTGAGCTGTAAAGCCCTGAGTGGTGATAACCTGTCAGGGAACTCCTGTTTCACAGGGCTTGGAGGTGACCAAAACTGCTCTTTCATAATTTAGGAAATAGCACTGGGTGCAGGGGCTGCTTGTGCAGGTTCTGGATGAGCTCAGTGGCTTTAACCCTGCGAAATGACAGGACACCCATCATCATCTGCTTCGAGTTTTGCTGATGCTGTGAAATATTGGGATTTTTCACTGCCTGTTAAACCAGCAATCAAGAAAATCTCGCTTTTTCTTGAGCTGATAAATCAGCTCAGACTGGGGGGAGTAGAGCAGGGAGAAAACAAATGTTTGTGAGCTAAATGGATGACAAATTTCTTGGTGTTTTAGAGCCCATAATAGCCCCAAATTGAAGCTTTTATGGGCTTTGGTGTGGGGAAAGCTGCCAGTCCTGTTTGGGAGCTGAGGGGAAATCCAGGCAAGCAGAGTGCCCATATTTCTAGGAAAGGGAACATAAAGTGTCTCTGACTCAAAAAACCAAACCCTTGGGTCAGTAGGCTTCATTTTTGAAGCTTTCAGCTGGCACTTTTTGAGATGTGCTGTTCCATCACTGCATGAAGCCAAGATTGACAGTGTCTGGGCTGAATCTTGAACATGATCCTGTCTGTCCTGATTAATGGCTGAAATCTGCAGATGAATTTCTTGGGGTTTGTCCTTGAGAGCTGTGAGAGGAAGGTTGCCAGCAGAAAACTGCATTTCTTCCTGTTAAAAACATTCCTTGGATAAACTGATCTTCTTCTGGGGTTACTGAAATGATTTTTCTCTTGGTTTTACCTCCCATTTCTGCCTTCTCCTTGAATAAATTCCCCATTTTTCAAGGGGAAGGTGGAGCATTTTGTGGGAGGCCCAGACCCATCACCAGCCCTTTGTTGGGATCCTCTCCTCCAGGCAGGGCAATCCCATCACCCATCAAACATCCTGACTGGAATTTGGGACAAAACATCCCAAAAAATTGGAGATTTATTGAAGAATTTCTGAAGCTCACAGGATATTGGAAAGTGGGGCTGTAATGGTGGGAAATGAGTAAAAATCATGTTGCCTTCCATATCCCATAAATTTGTCCAAGGAATAGGCCCTTCCTTATAGGGTTTTTTAACTATTTTCTCAATATTCTAAGGTGGTTTTTTTTTTTTCAGGGTGAATATAAATCATTCTCCCAGTACAAGCAGATTTCAGTTAAATGTCACGTTCAGATGAATTATAATGCTCCGTGAGAAAATACATGACAGGAAAAAAGTCTGGAGAGGAAAATTCATATAATGAGTTCATTCCAGGCTTGTGTTTTGGAATTAGATGAGCAAGCAGGAAATAGGAAAGTTAACCTGTTCTTCATGTTGGAATAACTGGTTTTATTCCAGAAAACCACGGGAGAGTGTAAATATAAATCACTGAATTTCTAAGCATTTCCATCCAGAAAAGGGAGGTCTGTGTAAATCTGCCATCCCTGCTGATATTTTGGGGATGACTTGATTTAGCCTCCTTCAGAAAAAAAAACAAACAAACCCAAAAAACCCCCAATCAACCAAACAAAAATCCCCAAACAAACAAAACAACAACAAAAAAAACCCCAGCAAAACAACCCAAAAAATCCCCAAAACAACCAAAACAAACAAACAATGACAGCTTTTTTTCTTGGTAAAAATAACAGGCAGAGATCAGCAGCATTTAAGAATTGTGGCAAACTTGATTTTTGGGATTGTGTAGCCAAAACCTGTTTCTGGCTAAGAGATATTTCAGAGTACACCTGGAAACACTCCTCAGTTTGGACAAAGAGTGAATTTGTACCTCTTTACTTCCACTCAATGTCACATTGAGAAAACTTGTAATTCATTGAGTTAACTGCATGAAGCTGAAAGAAAAAACAGGAGTTGGTGGTTTCTCTGTGCACCTCTGAGAGAACTCCTGTGAGCAAAATAATTGTGGCACAAATGTGGGATCTTGTGCTGGCTTCAGGCAGGAATAGCTGCAGACATTTCCCCAAATGAATTGGTTTTGAGTGATCTCATTGTTAAGAAATATGGACATAATGTTATTTACTTGTTGATTTCAGGGAGAAAACATCGCCCCACATTTCAGGAAAGAATATTTAATATAATAATAAAGGTTAAATATAAATCTGCTAAATGGGGGTGCAGATTACAAATATTCCTGCAGCTATTTTGGTGTCAGACACAGCTCAGTGGGAAGCCCAGGAAAGCTGCAATTCTAACCATGAATCTCCCCTAATTTAGAACATCTTGGTGGTGTCAATTCCCACCTAGCAAACAGTAATAAAGCTCTCACACAGGAGATTAATGAGCATAATTCATGCACCACTGCACTGGAAATGGGTTGCAAACCTGACTTTTGGGCAGTGCAATTACAGAAAGGAGAATTGGAAATGTTCTTGGGAGTGTTTCAGTCTGACTTACAAACTTTTACTGAAGTTGTTCTTCAGAAAAAAAAAAATTCGAATATTTTAAGATTTCTACTCATGGATAATGTAGATTTTAGTTCTCTTAATTATAGATGAGGGTTATGTGTGTGAATATGTGAGGCCAGTTGTGCCTGTCACTTCATTCCCCTGAGCAGCAACGTCCCAGTCCTGCCAGGAGCTTCTTGCCTCCCAATCAAACCTTAATGAAGCAAATCTCTGCTCTGGAACTGCTTACCACATCTGCCTTTAAATGTTTCAAATTAAAACCAGACCAGAAATGTATTTTCCATTCTTTCTAATGATGCTTTCCCTCATTGCCCCTCATTCAGAGTGTGAGTTTTGAGGGGGAATTTGAATAATCTTCCATTCGGGGTTTTAAGGGTGAAATGCTGGATGTGAGGACGTTCCCACCTTGACCCAGCTGAGCCAGTGCTGAGAATTCTGTTCTCACACACATTTTTGGGGCTGTTGGCTGCATCCCTGCTCTCCTCTCAGCTCCTCTCTTTGGGGGATCCTTTCCAGAGCAGAACTCACCCGATCCCAGCCCAGCCAATTCCTCAGGTGATGGATCTCCATCATCCCCAGCACCACTTCAGGGTTTGTAACCCTGCCCAAAACCTCCCTTTTTTGTTCCTTCTCGCAGCTTCATTAACAGCCAATTACCCTCTTAGATTCCACTTTAAAAACACTCGAGTGTTTGGTTGAGCACGTTCAGAACTTCTTAAACCTTTTTTTTTTAGCGTTTCTCTACATGTGGAGGAAGAATAAGGAAACAAGGTTTTCATTACGGCTTAAAAGCTGTGATCCTCTTTCCCTGGATCCATTGAGTTTCCAAGGGCAGGAATTTCCTGGTTAATTCCCAGCAGAGCTGGGACTAAATTTGGCTAAATCTCTCGTGCTCCCCAGCTCTGGGAAGGCAGGAACATTTGTCCTTTATGCCATCACTTCTGTGGATAGCATTCTGCATGCTGACAGCTTGTTTTCTTTTGATTCTTGTTATCAATATTCTGTCAGAGATATTTAAGAATCTTATCAAGGTTCAGTGGGCTCCACAATCCCATTATCCAGGAATCATTACTTAGTAATAACCAGACAAGCAATAAGGGGATCAATAAATGCTCCAAAAGCACAGGCTGAGCTATGAAAATCTGCTTTTCCTTCTCATAACGCTAATCAGGGTGGTGGAGCTGGTTTTGGTAGCTCTGTCCTGCACATTAATCAGGACATTTCTGTGAAAAATAAACTCAGCAGAAGCTGCTCTGGAGTAGGAGATGGGAAAGGGGAGTTGTGCAGGTGTAAAACCCTCCCTGTTTAATTTTTGCCAATGTTTGAGTCGGCAGATTTGTTATTTTTGCGTATAAATGGCTCTGCAGTACGAAAATCACTCACTGAGAGGCTGCACCTTGCTTTTAGCAGAATTAAAGAGCATTAAGTGAAAAGAAAACAGATTGAGCAGCATCAAAGTCAACGAAATATCCACTGTGCAGTGTGACTTTAAATGGCTGCACAGATCTCTGCAATGCCCAGAAAAAATGCAAAGGGAATTTAAAATAAAATTGGAAGGGATCTTAAATCTCATCTCATCCCCACCTCCCACTGTCCCAGGATGTCCCAGCCTGGCCTTGGACATTTCCAGGGATCCAGGGCCTCCCCACCCTCACAGAGAAAAATTTCTTCCCAATATCCAACCTAAATCTCTCCTCTTGTAGTTTAAAACTGTTTCCCCTGGTCCTACTTGTTAGAAGGCAGCACATTTAAAGGGCCACAGGATTTTTAACTGCTTAATAATATAATAAAAAAGCTGTAATTATTTTGTTAATTTCTTTTTGCTGTGTGTTGTTCTTAATCACAATGATTTCTTGCTTGAAACCCTAACCATTAATTTATGGTTAATACTGAGAGGGATAAAGTTTTTTCCCTTGTCAAAATAAAATTTGTTGCTTGTAATAACGATAATGAGATTGTCACTTTTCCTATTTTCCCTTCGCTTCCTCTTTTGTTTCTCCAAAATTAATGTTTTCCGATACTATTGTTAAATACCAAAAATTGAGCACATGGGAAGGGAAAATCAATCTCATTAATTACAGGCAGCTTTGTCCAGAATCCATTAACATGAATATCTTATTTTCCACCGAGCATTTTACATGGGTTGTTTGCATTCACAGATATTCATCCAGGGGTGGCCGAGATGGGACATGGAATAAAAGTGATGGTGATTTTCACATGGATAATGAATTCACACAAAGAAATGAAATCCCCCTTTAATGGCAGAGCTCAGGCTCTCAGCTCCAAGCTGAGATCAGCCCATGGCTTTGGGACAGCATCCCATGGGCTCTTTTAGAGAATTCCTATTGGGATCCTTCTGGCAAATCACCCTCTGCAAAAAAAAAGAAATTTTTTTTCCTTATTCTTGAGTTTTTTCCGTGTGTTTTTTTTTTGTTTCAGATTTATTTTTTTTAATAGGCCTGGTTTTTTTGCACTGATTTTGACCTTTCTTTTAAACACGCAATGCTGGATATTTTTAATTAGTACTTTGTGAAATTAGTGCTGGTGTAAATAGGGGTGGTAGAGGTCCAAACCCATTTTCCAGGTGCCACAATCAGCAGGAGCAGCACCAAAATTGCAACAAATAAAGTCAATTTGCACAGTGAATTTTCCTCTCACTCTTTTAGACCAGCCCAGAGCCAGAATGGGCAGTCAGTGCCTGAATCTTGTTATTTACAAATTTTCTGAGGGTGTTGTAGATTTTCTTAATCCCAGGGAGCTCCTGTGGCACCCGAGGACACGGAGCTGCTGAAATCCCTTTCCAGGGAAAAGCTGCCTGAGCCCAACTCCCAGAGAATGGCCTTTAGTTTGGGTTTTTTTTAAATATTCAAGGAATTCTAAGGCAAAGACCAGGCGTTTGTTTCCCCTTAGTTCAGATGGCATTATACCTGATTTTTTTATTTCTCTCCAGTGTCTCTTGTCCCCTTTTATTGATTCTTTCTGGTTATTGATGGAAATCCAAAGTTAAATATCTTTGGGTTTTAGGTTTTTTTAAATATTCAAGGAATTCTAAGGCAAGGACCTGGGTTTCCCCTTAGTTCAGATGCCAATATACTGAATTTTGTACTTTTTTCCTAGTGTATATTGTCTCCTTTTGCTGATTCTTACTGTTTACTATGCATCTCATGTAGTGTTTAAATTTGAATTATTTTAAATATATTTTTTAACATTCTGCTTATATTTTACACAGGTATATCCAAAGCAGACATATTTATCCAAAGCAGATCTATTCATGCAAAGCAGATTTAGTTTTGGTTCCACGTTGGTCTGACTGTGACAGAAATGTCATGGACTCTGTCCCATCCTCAGAAACCAAATTCCATGGAAAACACTGAAATATCTTGGGTAGAACTTTTTGTGAAACAGCTCCAGCCACCACATTTTGAGAGCTTCCTTTAAAGACGTTTTAGCAGGCCAAAATTCCTTCCTTCTTCTTGCAGAGATGAGATTTCAGCAAATAAAAATAAAAATAAGAATATAAAAATAAAAATAAATAAAATAAAATAAAAATAAATAAAATAAAACCAAACCAAACCAAACCAAACCAAAATAAAATAAAATAAAATAAAATAAAAACAAATAAAATAAAACAAAATAAAATAAAATAAAATAAAATA
Source organism: Petroica traversi (assembly GCA_025920805.1). Taxonomy (NCBI): domain Eukaryota; kingdom Metazoa; phylum Chordata; class Aves; order Passeriformes; family Petroicidae; genus Petroica; species Petroica traversi. The sequence goes on along the minus strand of JAHLSL010000043.1, from coordinate 2,686,041 downwards.
AAATATAAAAAATAATAATAATGGTGACCCCATCCTTTCTTCAAATGAGTCATTTGGATTTTTAGAGAATTTCAGATTCTTTGATGCCCTGATTTACCCAACAGCCAGCAAGGTTAATGCTTAATAAAGTCTTTTTTGTAATCCCTTCATTATAAAAGGTCCATGAAATTCAAGTGTTTGTGATATGGGATCAATCTGGTGGAATCCCAGAGGTGCCTCACAAAGATCTCTCTGCTGTGAACACTGTAAGTGACCCACGGGGAATTTCTGCTCTCTTTAATTGGAGAAATTGAAATTAATTTGGATGCCTGCGATGGTTGGGGAGTTCTGGATGAAGCAGAAATTGTCCGGAAAGTGAATGTTCAGCTTTAATAATTCCCCCCTCGCAGCATTCAGGAAATGAGCCATTTGTAAATGGGAACAAAATCAATAATCCTGTTCCTTATTTCCATAAATGGGTGGCATTTGAAGAGGTGTGAATGAGCATATTCTGGATTATCCACGGACTGAGGGGAAACATCAATTCCTCATTTCTTGGGCCATTCTTAATCCTTGCATTTTACAGTAATTTAGGCTAAAACTCTAAAAAAAACCAAAAAAACCAAAAACTTTTAGTGTCCTGCTGTTTGCTGTTCTGTTGCCTCCAGGTGTTACAGTAGTTTTTCTACTTATGACAAATAAAAAGCAAAACCAGAAATATTTTCCATGCCTGTGGTGATCTTGTGGTTGCTCTTTTTTTTTTTTTTCTTGTAGAAAAAGTAATTCAAAGATGCTTGTAAATGTTTAATTGGATTAATATCTGTCTTCACAGCTCTGTTCACAATTAAAATATGGTTTTTTCCTCGCAGTTGGGTCATTTTTGGGATATGGAGCTATAAAAGAAAAAGCTGAAGTACACGAGCATCTCCCTCATGGCTTTGTGAGGCAGGGATTTTCTCAGGGTTTGACATTTGTGTGCCTGGAGCATCGAGTTCTGCAGCGACAGTTTGGGCACAGCAGAAAGCAGAGAGCTCTGCTGACCCCGCAGCTGCTCCAAAACGAACCTTCCAGCCCCTGCTGCTTCATCAGCGCTCATTAACACCCTGCACTAATTGCTGTGTTACACACAAGGGCTGCCCTTCAGAAATGTGCAGGAATCCTCTTCTCTTCTCTTCTCTTCTCTTCTCTTCTCTTCTCTTCTCTTCT
>JAHLSL010000043.1:2654506-2684846 GCA_025920805.1 Petroica traversi | reverse complement strand
TCTCTTCTCTTCTCTTCTCTTCTCTTCTCTTCTCTTCTCTTCTCTTCCCTTCCCTTCCCTTCCCTTCCCTTCCCTTCCCTTCCCAAACCTTCCCAAACCTTCCCAAACCTTCCCAAACCTTCCCAAACCTTCCCAAACCTTCCCAAACCTTCTCAAACCTTCCCAAACCTTCCCAAACCTTCCCAAACCTTCCCTTCCCTTCCCAAACCTTCCCAAACCTTCCCAAACCTTCCCTTCCCAAACCTTCCCTTCCCAAACCTTCCCTTCCCAAACCTTCCCAAACCTTCCCTTCCCTTCCCAAACCTTCCCTTCCCAAACCTTCCCTTCCCAAACCTTCCCTTCCCAAACCTTCCCAAACCTTCCCTAACCTTCCCAAACCTTCCCTTCCCAAACCTTCCCAAACCTTCCCAAACCTTCCCAAACCTTCCCAAACCTTCCCTTCCCAAACCTTCCCAAACCTTCCCTTCCCAAACCTTCCCAAACCTTCCCAAACCTTCCCAAACCTTCCCAAACCTTCCCAAACCTTCCCAAACCTTCCCTTCCCAAACCTTCCCGAAACCTTCCCGAAACCTTCCCAAACCTTCCCTCCTCTCCTCTCCTCTCCTCTCCTCTCCTCTCCTCTCCTCTCCTCTCCTCTCCTCTCCTCTCCTCTCCTCTCCTCTCCCCCTTTATTCCTACAAATCCAATTATCGCGGATTTTCCCCCTTTCCCGTGGATATTTCTCCCTGCACAGCTGGAGGAGCAGACCTTGCCTTGGCCTTTTCCCTTTCCCACTCCTCAGTCACGGCTGGGAGCTGTAATTTATCAAAGGCACAAGGAGAGGTTATCAAAACCTGGTTTCAGAGAGGAGAGAGGAACGTTACCCTCCAGAGATAAATCTTTCATTAAACTTTACAAAGACCTTAAGCACTTTTTACCCTATTTATCTTCGCTGCCTTTCTTCTTCATGCTCCAGCTGCCGGGTTTGGGAAGCAGCACAGGGCAGAGAGCCAAAACTGGAGCTGATTTCCCAGCCAGATGGAGAAACTTCCCCTTCCCTAACGAACATTTGACTTCAGATTTAAAATTGGCCTGAGCTTTTAAAATTTAACTTTTTTTTATGTCATGAACTTGCCCTGTGCAAGACCAATAATGTGAGGATGCAGAGAAGGTCAAAGAAAATATTCATAGAACATGAAAATTAATTTGGTGAGGAATAAACTCATTTCTTTGGGCTTTTTTAAAGTTTTTTCTTGTTTAGGACCTTAATGTCATTTGCCATTCTGTCAGGTAGGTATTGGAATATTAAGGAATTTTCTCAGTTGGATCATGTTGGAGAGGAGTTACAGAGGATAACTAGATATTGAAAATAAAAACCTTCTCACCTCCGCAGCTCCTGGAGAAATTATTTTATAATTTTTCAAAAAAATTTTAATGCTTTTTTTTCTCTTCCTCCTCTTTTAAAAAGATGATATTGAATAAGAAAGAAAAGTCTAAATAAACCAGACAAAAATAAGGATTGCAGGGGAAGCAAAATTCTAGAGTTGTGACTTGTCAAATACCACAGTTTTGATTAAATATGAATTTGATTCTTTGCAGGAAAAAAAAAAAATAAAAGACACAATATTTGTCCAGTCCTGACTTGGGCATTACTAAAAAGCAATTTTTATTTCAGTTATTAAGTTTCTTCTCATCCCATGGATATTCTCGGTAGGGAAACAAGCACAGGATGGGTTTCCTTGGAGAGTGGTGGGGTTGGGATGAGATTGGCTCCTTCCACAAGGACCATTCCTGATTTCCCAACAGAAATCAGATTTTTGGGGATTCTCCTTTGCGCTGAATCCAAGAATTGGAATTGCACAGAGCTCCTCTGCTCTGCTGCCCTTTCACCCCTAATCACTCACCTGATCCACACAATTGCCAAGCTCATGATCTTCCTTTGGGAAATTTAATTTCCCTCCTCTCCCAAAATGATGAAATATTTCCCGAATCTGTATCTTACCCCAGCATGGGCTCTCTAACAAGTGTCTGAAATTACATTTAGCTGATTAATTGGTTCTGTCATGAAGTTGTATGAAATTACATTTCTTTCCAAAGTCTCCTCTTTTTTCTCTGTGAAACAGTGATTTATTTAATGGCTGGGATGTACTCGGGCCAAATCCATTTAATGGTGTTATATCTCTATTGAAATCCCCTAATTTATTCATAAAAAAAGAAGGTGCTCTCCTTTTATCAAGAATTTCACTCAGAAGTCAAGTGAGGTTTGACCTCTGCTACTGCAATGAGCCTTTCCAAAATGTACAATAAATTTTAATATTAAAATTCGGAGATATTTTCTTTTAAAAAATGAGTAATGGTTAACAAAGAATAACTGATATTAAGGATTTGCAGTCCTGGTGTCTAAAATATCACATTTATTTCAGCAAGGGGAATTCCAAGGGTTGTGAGCATCAGTTCCTGAAATGTGAGGCTCAGGAACATTTTAAAGTGAGGGTTGTTCCATGGGATTTCTCTCCTGGTCTCTGTTTTCCCCAAATTCAATTTCCTAAAGCTGTGAACTCGCAGCTTTTCTTTTTTACCTTTTCTTTTATTTTTAAGCAGCTTTAAAGCATTTTAAAAGTGTCCTCACATTAAAATACCTTCCAAAACAGCATTTTTACCCCACCTTCCTGCTCTCTCTGCACTTCTCAGGACATTTCTGAGCTGGTTTTTGGACTATTTACATAAAAACCATGTAATTTTTATTAATGTTTTTTATTAATTTTCTCATTTGGCTCTCCAGATTTCCTGGTTAGTGCTCATCTCCTGAATGAGAGAGTAAAATCTTTTCTCTGTCAGCTGTTTTGGGTGTTCTCATCCCAAAAAGCAGGCAGGAATTGGGATTTATTTTTTTTTTTTGAGGTGTGTCCATTTAGGGGAGATCCCAGTGACAGATTTGGGGTTTTTGGAATGGGAGCTGAGACAACTGGGCTAAAATTCAAGGTACATTCATTGAGTGTGGCTGTCCTGGCTTGTCAGGTATTTGAATAAAGATTACTGCCAATTTTTGTCCCCAGAAAGTAAAAATCCTGGAGGTAAAATCCAGTAAAATCTGGGGGAAAAAAAATCCTTTGAAGAGGATTCAGTTGTGGCAGAGGGATCCTGTGGTTGCAGCATCCTGGGAATCTGGATTTTTTTAATCCTTGATGGAACTGTGCAGCTTCAGCTCAGAGATCTGGATTTTGGGCAAGGAAACTCAGCCCTTGATGTCAGGGAATGGCAAATCTGGGATGTGGAGGGAGGCACCGAGAGCCTGGCAGGGGGGCTGGGAATAAAGGGAATTCCTACAAATGGACGGAAACCAACGAGGAAAAATCTTGGGGAGGTTTTTATCCACACAGTGCCTTGTACCCAAACTCTTCCAACAGCTCTGAGGCAATGCAGGTTTTAGAAAACATCAAGAAATTTAATTTTTAATCATTTCCCAGGCCTTAACTCTGGAAAATCAGTGACAAAGCAGCCCTGACTCCATCAGAAGTCACAGAGCAAGATTTCGGATTTTCCCCCAGGAACCCAAGGCAGGTAGAATTCATAAAAGGTTGGGCTTTTGAGCAGCTCCCATCTCTTGTCAGTCGTGATGTGGTGACAGTGGTGAAGTTTTGGCTGCCACTCATTGCTGCAGTTCCTTTCCTTAATGACTCCCAGACAAACACGGGAGTTTATTCAAAATCTAAGGGTATTAAGGGCAGTATAATAAACCCTAGAATGCTCTGAACCTTCTTCAGTGATGCTTTGCTTTAAAGTTTGCTACTTGGAATTATTTTTACTGTGTAATTGAAGGTGCAAAATCTCAAATTAAAGGAATAAGTCATCACTGCTCAAAGGAAGCCGACAAACTTTGTGTACTTGGGTTTTTTTAAACCGTAAAGCACTTTTTTAACTGAATCCTTTTTGTCTTGCTGCTGCTGCTGTGTAGAGTTCCCAAAGAAGCTGAGAACAGCCTTATTAATCTCTGATTAGACAGGCAGCTCTTCAGTTTTTACCAGAAAGACTTAACAAGGGCAGGAAGGCAGCAGAAACTTCAACTGAGCTCCGAGAACAGCTGGAAAGCTTCACATAATGAGCTGCTTAGATAACATCCCACATTTTGCCATTGTCAAATTAGGCTTTTTCTCTTTTTTTTTTTTTTTTTCCATGCATTATTTCAGCTGCAGGTGCCTGAAATATTGAAGGCATCACTTTCTGAGTGGTTTTTAAATTTTTTCTGGAAAACGGGGAGGGGATCTACCTAAAATAGGGTGAAAGATCACAGCAAGGTTAAAAACCTGGCAGTTAAAGGTTACAAAAGGGGTTAAAATTTCATTTATATCCACGAAACCTTCCTGACCATTTTATAGCTGGTTCATTGCAACTCCTATGCTTTATTAAATAATAACAGATGTTGGGATGCCAGATCCCACAATTCCTTCTCCCATTTTTTGTTTCTGTGAGAGGATCAGTCCCTTTGTTTTCAGGATCACTTAAGAAGTGGAGAAAAGGAGTAGAAATTCCTCTGCTTGGCCCTGAGCATCTCAGTTTCAACAATTCGAGCCCTGATTTTTATTCTGGATTGCATCAAGTTGTGCTGCAAATGTGGGCTTTGTTCTCCCTCTTGTGTTCATTCCCAACCCTTCTTCCACTCGGAGCCAGAAAAGCTGAATTTTGATTATTCCCACTCTAATTGGCTTCAAAATCCTCCTTGTCATGGCTGAGAAAAATCAAGCCAAATTCTCCGTGGGTGGCTTAAATTATTTTTCAGAACTGGAGGTAGAAAACTTCCAGGAGATTTCAATTTCTCTGCTGAAGGGAAAGAATGAAGAGAAGAAAGGGGAAGTTTCCTGCTGAGAATCACAAAAAAACTTTTAGTCCATCCTTGCGTTTTTCACTTCCTGCACCACTGTTGGTTCCTGGAAGGGAGGATTCACACAGAAAATGGAATTCTCCACTGAGAAATGTGTTGGATGTGCAGGATTTGGGATAAAGAGAATTTCCCACATTGAATTACCTGCACAATTCCGAGTTATTTCAAGTTTTTATCAGTCAGTTGGGATCTCTGAGAGTATCACTTTACCCCCCACGTATTTTCTTTTGTGAAATCTGGCACTGCTTTGAATAATTAGGGAAATGTAGCCTGATTTAAAAAAAGACAGGAAATGGAAGGAAGCATTTTTTAAAGTTTAGAGCAATTTCGGAAGAATTGTGTCCATCTAATATATTGTATATTCCTAAGAGGTAAAGGTAAATCTGTAAAATTTTTAAAAATATGAAAAAATCTATATTATCCCAATTGCTGAAGGGAACAAAGCATATCAAATTATTTTCTGCATTAATTAATTGTGGTTTGATCCTGCAAAATTTTAGAGATAATACAGGCAGGAGTAAGACATATTCAAATCAGAATTTTACCGTTATCCACAACAGCAAGTAAATTCACTTTCCAGGTGAAAATCCTGGAAAAATTTGTTATTTGTTTAAATTTTTAAAGTAAATAAATAAATAAACTGCTGGTGGAAAAGCCGTTAAATTGAAGTTAACAAATGGCCAGCAGGGATTTAGGACATGTCATAAAATCCCCTGTCTGGGAGCCACGACAAGGCCAATAATGGCAGCAAAATGAGAGGAGATAAAACTGGACCTTAATTTATGATTTGTAAAACATCTGCTCAGATGAGAAGCACAAACCCCAGGGCACAGGGAGGAGTTGCTGTTGTGCTGAAATCAAGAAAAAACCACAATGTGGTGCCTTGGATCAGGGCTGTAAAACATTGAATAATTCCCTCCTGGGGCTGCTCATTCCAGACTGCTCAAATTTGAAATTATGAATTCGAAGTTTGCTTTATTTTGAAGGTTGTTTAATTTTGGTTTCTGGTGTTTTCCATGGCTGATAAAGCCGGGTGTTTATTCTCATTATCTGTGTTGATGGTGTCACTCTGACAAGGGACATTTAATGGGAAAAAGAGGTGTGGAAAATAACTTTATAGGTTAACACATAAAACCTCCCCCCCAAAAAACATATAAAACACAGGTTAGCAATTTTTTTTCATTAATTTTGCAACAAAACTGTGGCATTCACAGCTCTGGTGCTGCTCCCAGGTGTCCTTTAATTCCACACAACAAAACTGATACGTTGCACCATCATTCATGTCCATGTTTCATCACCAAACCGAGAATTTGGACAGGAGAATTTCAGGAGAATTTCTCATTTTAGCAGATGAGATTAAATCCTGATTTTAGAAAAAATACTTTTCCAAGTCTTGTGTGGAAGGAGGTTCCTAAGACCCCGGATTTTCATGTTCATCTTTGGGGGATCACTTGATAGGATGTTTCTTCTTTCCTTTTTCCCCCTGTCCTTTCAGCCATCTCTGGTTTATTTATTAGACTACAGTGCAGTTAAGGGAGAGAACCATCAGGAATCATGAAGGTCACCTTTGGAGATTTAATTAATATGGCAGTAATTGCTCAATTTGTGTCTGGAGTGGGACTGTTTGGAGATAAAGCAGTTTCATTTTATCTCCTTTTCCCTCACTCTCTGCTTGCCAGAACCCCTGAAGTTACAATTTTGAGGGGCTGAGGGGGAGCAGGAAATGGAATGCAATAAAATGTGGTTATTTTTCCCACTGAACTTCAGGTAGAATTTGGGGATAAAAACAGATTCATTAAACAATTAATAATTGTCTTTTTACATGTGAGGATGAGCTTGTGGTGGTTATTGGGCTGTGGAGATGTCAGTTTGTCCAGCCTGTCCAAGGTCATGGAATATTTTGGACAAACACTTTCAGGAGATGGAGGAACTTCCAATTCCCCCAGGGCTTTTAATTTAAAATTGATGTTTCTAAATCCTGCTTTGTTTTTTCTCTGACTTTTAACTTCCAGCCCTTGTTTATGTTCTGGAGCAAACAGAGCCCCTCTCACAGCTCCTTTTACCCCAAGATTGCTCCCCCCAACTCACTTTTGTTCCCATCTCTCAGGGCCTGAGCCAGTCAGGTGTCCTTGGTTGCCAGGCCTGGAGAGGAATTGTTGTGTCTGCCCCAAATGGGAAAGCAGCAGCTGCCACTGGGGATGGAGTCGAGAGTTCTGCACTAAAGAACTGCAGGGTTACAAATACATGGGAAATATAAAAGCTCAAATCCTAAGGCATCAGGAGAAGGAGGAGGAGCTTTTCCTGGTGGATCTGCACTGCAGCTTGAGGAACTTGCTCTGTTTCAACTCTGCAGGTGCAGCACAAATGTGCATTTTCTCAGCACAGATCGTCATAAAACCATGGAATGGTTTGGGATGTAAGGGCCTTAAAGCCCATCCAGTGCCACCCCTGCCATGGCAGGGACACCTCCCACTGTCCCAGGCTGCTCCAAGCCCTTTCCAGCCTGGCCTTGGGCACTGCCAGGGATCCAGGGCAGCCACAGCTTCTCTGGGAATTCCATCCCAGCCCCTCCCCACCCTCACAGGGAGCAATTCCTTCCTAATCTCCAATCTCACCCTGCCCTCTATCAGTTTAAATTTTAAATTCTCTCCTGGTTTTCTGTGTTCCCTTTCCCCCCAGGCTGTCAGAAGTTGCTGGCAGAGGCTGGACCAGCAGCACCCTGATGTCGTGAAAAGCACTTTCTCCATTTCTCTGCATTCCAGCTGCTGTGGTCAAGGTCCTCCTCCTCCTCTCTGCTGCCAAAACAAATGTTGGGATGTTGGAAAAGGAGCCACAGGAGGGAAATTTTAAAATCCATATTTTCGGAGAGTTGTGTGGGCTCCTTGCCTGATCACTAAGGTGCAATTCAGAGCAGCCTTCAAACAGCACTGGATCACCAAATCATGCAAATTGTCAAATTATCTCTCTGATAATTCCCCCTCATTTAAAGCCCACACCAGAAAAAGCCTGTTATTAATTCTTTTTTTTTTCTTTTGCAAACTGATGAGATATTTTCTTGCTTTAATTGATTAAAATAAGTTTGATAGTTTTGAAGAATTTAATTATTTTGCTGCTATCTTGGATCTGTCATTTGCTTGATTAGCTCAGATTTTGAAGGGAAAAGTTGTTTTGAAATAGGAAGCTTTATTTTAATTTTAAAAATGCCAAGAGAAGATATTCTGGTAATTTTACCAATTTAGGAAAAATTCAGAGTTGGAGAACTTGCTGGAACTGTTTCTTTTCCTCAGGAGCTTTGGTTTTGAGGATTAATGATTTTTCATTTAAAAGGGATTTTTTTAAACTGATTTCCAGACTGATGACTTCCATTTTCCTGCTGAAGTGACACACTGTGAGGTCATAGAGAAAGTTTTTGAGATCTGTCTTTAAGGCAAAAGTGGATTTCTGAGTTTATCAGAGTCCAACTTTGCAACAAACCCATCCCTTTCCAATATTTTCCTACAATTTCCATGCATTTATCTGGTTTGCTTTGCTCTCACATTTTCAATGCACCCTTCAAACTCACAGTGACTCTCATCAGATTGCTTTGCAAAAAGAACTGAGGAATACACAGAATTATTTTTGGAAGAAAAACACTTTAATTGGTGCTGCAGAAGGGCCTGGGTTCATTAGCATATGATTGCATTTGGGAAGTCTGAAGTGCTGCTTTAACTGGAAACAAATTTGACAAAGGGGAGGGCAGACACGTTATCTAAATTAAGAAACAGAGAAATAAATATGCCCAGAAGAAAGTGGTGTTTAAATTTAGTAGGAAATACAGAGATATCCATCTTGGAATATTTCAAAGAGCAGGTATTGCTGTGGAGCCCCAGCTGCATCATAGAAATGAAACATTTTGTCATAGCTGCTCATCTCAACAAGGAGTGAGCTGCCCAGAATACAGAGGCTTCATAAATTTGATTTTTGGAAATAAAACGTACTTGATTTAGAAATAAAATGTACCATTGCTGTCGAATATCTGCTTCTCTGGCTGTTCAGCAGGCACAATCTGGACCTCTCTGCCCCTGCTGAAATCACTGAAGCCTGGAAGTGTCCCAGGACCTCTCCCTGGGCCAGGAAGGTGCTCCCACCATGGGGAGCAGTGACCATGGGCTCCCCATGGGGTTTATCCCATGATAGGAGGCCCAGCTGGAGGAAAAAAAACACCCCCAAAGTCCTTTCTCTGCTGCCATAAATCAATTGTGAACCGGTTGCAACCACTTGGTAAATTCTGAAGCTTAGAAGTGTCCCAGGGCCTCTCCCTGAGTTCAGGAAGGTGATCACACCATGGGGTGCAGTGACCATGAAATGAGGTCAATCTGGAGAAAAAAACCACCCCCAAAGTCCCTTCTCTGCTGCCATAAATCAATTGTGAACCTGTTGGAACCACTTGGATAATTCTGACGGGAAAATGGTGAGACAACCTCAGAAATGAAATGTTGTGGCTGAGATAAATTTGTGCCCAAGCCCTGGGCCTGTGCCAGCTGAGGCTGGAGGGTGGTGGAATTCCCAGGAATATCCATCCTGCCCATCCAGATGGACCACCTGGAGGTTTTCCCTGTAGAACAGCACACGGGAATGTCACCCGTACCAATTCATCATCTGCAATCCAGGTAAACCATCTCCATCTCAAGGTTTTATGGAAAGCTCTCCTGAAGTTTCAGAGCTGTGGTGGATGTGGAGATTTATGGAAAATAAACCCTCCCATCCATACATTTACGTGTGGGGTGTGTAAGGGGAACTTCTCAGAGAGTGATTGAATTATTCTGCTTTTGTCATTCCTCACGTTGGTATCCAGAGCACAGAAAAACTCTGAGTTTTCTTTAATATCCAAATTAACAGGGATTTGATCACTTTGGTATTTTATATATTGGTTTTCCAGGCATCCAAGATATCAGACAAAAAGGGTGAGAAGCAAAATTCAAAACAGTCCATAGGAGGTTCAGTGTCTTGAAGGCAGTGTTTGAATTCAGGAATTCAGTTTAAATTCAGGAATTCTGCTTCTGCCCCTCATGGCTCTGGAGCTGACAACCACACACTTCCCTCTGATTTTAAAACTCCCTATATTTCTGAGACACACATTCACACAAATTTTCCTCAGCACTGATCTTCCACCCAATTTCTCAGGAGGATGTTACCTCCTTTTTCTAGCCCTGATCCATGCCCTATAGGAAGAGTTTTTAATTTTTTTTAAGTGATGTAATGTGAAAAGTTAACTTGGAAAACTGATCCATCTTCTGTGCCCAAAGAAAGTCTCTAAAATTATCTAAAAGTAAAAATAATTGCCTTCTGCCTTTCCAGGTCCTGATTCATTAAAAGGATTTATTGACTTTGAGTGCCTGTAGAGCTGACAGTGTAGTCCATTAACAGATTCACTCTGCAAAGGTCCTGCCCTCTGTTAAATAACCTTTGCTGATACTCGATGGGACCTGTGGCCTTGTCACGAGGAGCAAAAGAGGCCCTGGCAGAACAAATGTCAAGTCAGCTCAGCAGTGAGGGCTGCAAATCGAGTTGTTCCTTATAAATGATGCAGGTCCCACCTGCCCAAATGGACCTGTTCCAGCTTTTGTGGGGACACTGCTTTCCCTGCAGGGATTCGTGGGAGTGGTTCCAGGTTCTTGTGCTCTTGGAGCTCTTGGATGTCTTAATCCAGTAAGGAATAAGAAAATAAATGGAAATTAATTCCCAAGAGAGATTGGAGAGGACGGGAAGGAAGAGCTTGGCCACCTTGGAAATGCTTATGCTGCAATGAGGTTGGGTTGACCCTCAAGCTGCCATTGAGGCAGTTTCCACCTTAAGATCTGCAAAAAGGACTAAAAAATGGCTCTCACACCTTTATTTTCCTCCAAATCAAACGGTTGAGGTTGGCTCAGTCTGTTCCGTGGTGTCTCAAGAGAAAAGATGAGAGGAAATGACCTCAAGCTGTGCCAGGGGAGCTTCAGGCTGAGATTTAGAAAAAGATTTTTCACTGAAGGGTTGCTCAGATATTGGAGTCAGTTGTCGAGGGAGGTGGTGGGGGGGAGTCACCATCTCAGGAAGTGTTTTAGGGGTGATTGTGGTGGTGCTGGTTGGACTTGATGAACTTGAAGGTCTCTTCCAATCATTGATGGTTCTGTGCTTTCTGCTCAGGGTTATTTTGGAAGCCCAGCCATGAAAAATATCCTGAAATAATTCTGCATCAATGCCGTGAATGCAGAGCACAACAAGAGCCAACAACTCTTCCCATTTCCCTGTTTTCTTGCTGTTTTCAAGAAAAGGAAGGTTTAAAATCTTCCAGATCGTACAAACTTTAGGAAGAATGCAGAGACACGGAACGCTTTGAACTCCCATAGAAGAAAGATGTTAAATTCAGTTCTCTGTTATAAATTTATTCTGCTGTGGTGGCTGTGAATGTCCAAAGCTAGACTTGGACTGGATTTATGTGGAGTTATACATTATGTATCAGCTATAAAGAAAAAAAAAAAGAGAGAGAGAGAAAGAAAGAAAAGGCTTTATGATTTAGTACTAAATTTTTAGAAAATAAAAATTCTGCTGAAAAAGGAGCTGTGCAGCATTAAAAATGCCAGGCTTGTGATCAACACCTCCTCCTCCTCTCAGCTGTCTTTGATGCATTTCTGTTTGGCCTCGTGCTGGTAGGGGTTGTTAAATTTACATTTCATGTCGGAGTCAAAAGTCAGCTCCAAAAGTTGTGGAATTAGCATTTAATTATGAAACGGTTAGGGAAAAAACAAGAGAAGTAGGATTTAGGTCTTAGTAAGATGAAAGACCAAAATCAGTTATTTGTGAAAGGTTGGTTGCTTGGACTCTGTTGGAAAGGTTCTCAGCACTCGGAATTTTACGCTCTGTGAGCATCCACGAGGATCAGAGGGATGGAGCAGCTCTGCTGGGAGGAAAGGCTGGGATTGTTCAGCCTGGAGAGGAGAAGCTTTGGGGTGAGCTCAGTGTGGCCTTGCAGGGCCTGAAGGAGCTGCAGGAAACACAGAGAGAGATTTTGGATGAGGGCCTGGAGTGACAGGACAGGGGGAATGACTTCAAACTGACAGAGAGTAGGGTTAGATGGGATATTGGGATGAAATTTTTGTCTGTGAGGATGGTGAGGCCCTGGCACAGGGTGCCCAGAGAAGCTGTGGCTGCCCCTGGATCCCTGGCAGTGCCCAAGGCCAGGCTGGACAGGGCTTGGAGCAGCCTGGGACAGTGGGAGGTGTCCCTGCTCATGGCAGGGCTTTATGGTCCTTTCCAACCCCAAATATTCCATGATTCTGTGGTCTTTCATACTTCTCTGAAAAAGAAATTTCATTTTAGATAAATGTTTGAGCATGTCATTAAAATATTTCCCCAAACAGCCATGAGGGAAGATGCTCCAAACTTGGATCAGATACTTCTTTAAGTACAAATGAAACCAAGACTACTGAGTTTGAACTTTGGGGCAGAGCTGGAAGCTGCAATGAGGTTTGGAAAGGGAAAAGTGGTTTTACTGCTGGAGGTTTGTCTTGGGCTCAGAGTACCTAGAAATAAATCAGTGCTCTAGGTCAGGTTTGGCAGCACTAAAACTTAATTAAATGGCACAATTTTCTTTTCAAATTACAAAATGGCCTGTAAATTGTAAAATTGTAAAAAATTGTAATAAAAAATTGTAAAACATTTACAATTTACAATTTAGTCAGTGCACCACACTGACTAAAAAAACTAAATGCACAAAGGGATTTATTTTAAGCTGAAGGAAGAAAAGTGGAGAAGGGTGAGAGGAGAGCACGTGTGAAATGCTTGGAGGGAGCAGTGGGATGTGTGAGACTGAGCAGGTCAGGTACCCCGGTGCTGTGTGGTTTCTGTGCTCTGTCAGCAGCACTTCCACAGGGGCTTGGATCCTCTTGGCAAAACTGGATAAAAAAGGTCTTAGTGTAAATAGTGCAACTTGGTGGGAAAGCATAAAAAAATTCAGCTTTATTCTGCAAACAGGCAACAAAACTCCAGGTTTTGCTCTGTCTCCACACACACACCTGGAATTTTCTGGGCATTATCCTGGCAGTGTCCTTAAGGGATGAGCCACAGGCCTGAGGGCTGTTGTTTCATGGGTCGTTTGTGGGTTTGTTCTCCTCTGGATGACCAAGAAATACAAGTTTGGGGTGGGTCAGGCACCAAAGTGCAACTGCTCCCTGTAGGGACAGAACTCAGCAAGACTCCTGTGAGAATATATGAAAATAAGCTTTAAAAAGTTAATTTTTATTTTGAGCAGGGCTGAACACAAAGATCAGCACATTATATCTCCTTGTTCGGATGATTTAGGTTCAGAACTAAAGCCTAAATCAAATTTTATAGACTCATCAGCCCCAGGCTGGGTCTCTGGTAACCTCTGGGTGTTTCAGTCTTAATTTTCAAGAAAGAATGACTTGGGTCCTCAAAAAAAGGGTGAAAAAATGTCTGGGAAAAAAAAATTGGTGTTGCTCATCTGTTCTGCTTCTCATTTGCTTAAACTGTGCACAAAATTGAGACTTCAGAGGGCAGAAAATAGTTCAGAGGTTCTGATGAGCATCTGCACTTCAGGCAACCACTGAAATCCAGTTTTGCTTTGCTTTGGTTTTTTTGCAGCACTGGGTTTTGTAACTCTTAAATTAAAAGGACATGATCTTGCCATATTTTTTTTTTTTCTGGAATAGTTACTATTTATGCTGCTTTGGCGTTAATTACAATTAAATAAGTCCAGTCTATCCTTGTCTCATATTTGCATAACGGTGAGAAGGTCAAAAGTCTTATTTGGATTTATGTCCTGCCAGTTTTGTAAATGAGGGATATTTACTAATAATTTACATAAGTACTGAGGAGAGTTTAACCAATTTATTGTGGAAAAGTCATTAAAAGGGAAACAATAAAATAACCTTATCATGTTACACTTGGAAACAGCTTTTCATTGGAAAGGTCTGGGAATTTTCTCTGCTCTTTGTTTAACACAAAGGAAAGTTATGTCGGATTTGTGGCTGTCTAGAAACTTAAAGTAATGAAAATAAAGCTGTAAAAAATTATGTTTCTCATATGTAGTCATTGGAAACCTTAACTAATTTCCAGTAGTTGTTGGAAAGTTATGCCACAGAGCAATTACTACAGAGTTTAACGCTTGGCTCTAATTAATTTGCACAAAATATTACTTTCTCAGCCTTTTTATTGCTGTGACAAATTTGCATTGCTTCTTTTTTTTTTTCTTTTTTTTGTACCCTGTATATTGCAGCTCATGTAATTACTGCTCCTCCTGCTGAGCAATTAGTGGGAAGGAGTCCCAAAATTCATCTCAGCAGAGCTCTGGAGCTGCCCATGAATTTCTGCAGTGGATACTGAGCAGTGAAGGCAGCAAATCCTTCCTGCCAAAACTGAGAGCTTGAGTTTCAGAGTTGTTAATCAATTTAATTGATTTAATCGGCTGTTAATTGATTTAATCGGGTGTTAATAGGCTACTTATCAGCACTTCCTAAGCACAGCTTGAGAGACAAATCACTGCATTTTCTTCAAGTGTCCAAAGACTTTGAGCGTCTTGGATGGTTTTTACATCTTGCTCTGTACAAAAAAAAAAAAAAAAAAAATCCACTTATTAGATGGATAAAAATAGAGAGAGAATTTCATTTTAATGTGTGTCTTTAAAAAGCTTGATTATTCTGCCCGTGTTTACCTTTCAGCTTTATGGTTCTGTTTTCCCCAGTTTATTGTCTGACACTTCACCGAGCAGCTCATGCAAGGAATTTTATGGCTGCGTAAAAGGAAAGCTGAACTATTTTGTTTGTCTAAACAGGAGCTGGTATTTGAAAATGGCAAAACCTTACATTTAAAAGCACGTCCCTGAAAATCCTTGCAAAATTTATTCTCTCCTTGTGTGCTCTGAGGTTTGTGATGTGTGGAGAAATCCAGGTTTCCCTTTGTTCCACCACGTCATTCAATTTTCCAGCTGAAAGCCCCGTCCCCATTTGTGATCCTGGGTTTCCATGATGGCAACCCAAAAGGGGAATAATTTGAAGGAGAAATGCACATTCTGGGGAAAGATGAACTCCCCACTCCAAACTTGATTCTTCTGTCGTTTCAGCATAGAGAGAAATGTTAAACTCCCAGAATATTTTAAGGCAGAGCTGCCAAACTTTTCCTGCCTTCCTGTAAGGAATTCTGCATCCCTGTCTCATGAATCAGCCCAGCCTGAGTATAAATTTAATAAAATACAGTTCCTACTTTGCTAAAACAAAGCTGTAATTTATAAATTAATGTAGTTTGTTGATTCTTATATATTTATTAAAAATGCCACCTTTATTTGAGAGCAAAGCCATGTATGAAAATAAATTTATGGTGTTTAATTCTTTGATGATAGTCACTGACCTTGAATTTTGGTTTTGCTGAGGGCTGTGATTCAGGAATTTCAGGAATTTCCATCCTGAAATTTGGAATCAGGACCCTGGGGTTATATTGATGAAAACTTGTTGTCCATATTTATTGTTTCTTCATTTAGCTCCACATTGGGAGTTTGCAAACTCAGGAGTTTTAATTTGTAGAGTTTGGCTTACCTGCACATTAAAAATTCATCATTCTGGCTCAGAGTGCTCATTAATGACCACTCCAAACCAGCTCAGAGTGCCTCAATAACTGATCAGAGGGAATGTAAATGTTCTCATTTAAACTCCCTTTGGTGCTGGGGAAATTTGGATTTATCCCCTTCCCAGTGAAATACTGGGGAATACGAAATATACAACAGTCAGTTCAACATGGAGCGATAATAAAAAATTTATATATCCCAACCAAATAATTGTTGTAGAAGAGAAGTGCAGAGGGACAGAGTGAGGTGACCCAAAACCTGAAACCAACTTTCCTGATCCCTGGAGCTGTGCAGGTTTGGGATCATGCGGGCTGTGGGTGCTGCTTTATCAAAAGAACCCTGAATTCTCTGGAGACAAAACCTTTGAAATTGCCCGATTAGAGCAGGAAATTGGTTTGTTATTGCCCCAATTTTGTCTGACAAACTGCTTTGTCTAATGAAAAGGATCTGCTTTCTCACTGAGGAGGGAAGTATTAATAACTCTAATTGCCACTTATTAGCAATTTTACAAGATGCTGAGCACATAAGTAGAGTTTCTAACAGTCTATAAAAGAGAACAGCACTAAAGATAATACGATCGCTGCTAATCGTCTGATGGCTGCAAACAGGATTTTCACAGAAATATTTGAACATTTCACATATGGCTGTGCTGGGGTGTGGGATGAGATCAGCAACATTGGTATTTTCAGGACAGAAGGGAGAGGAGTCATCTGGCACAACTAAAAATTCTCCCATTTAAATACTTTGCAGCCTCACTTGATTCAAAGTCGAGACTTGAGTGTAGCCTGGTGCTCTTATTGAGTTGTACAGAAAAAAATTGCAGGTAGATGAGTTATCATCTTTATAAAAGCAGTTTGACACAAACATTTCTGCAATCTAATCCCTTCAAAAGTGTTTTTTCTCATTTGGGGATGTTCTGGTTTTATTTTCCATCTTCTTCGTGACAATTCTGTAATGAGGCTTTGCATAGAAAACTTGATTTTTTAATTTATTTTTTTTAAAAGAAGTATTTTCTGGATTGCATAAGAATTGTCCTTTTAAAAGTTCAAATATCTAGTTTTTACTAAAACTGTCTGCTTTTACATTGGAACCAGGGGATGAAATAAGAGGTGTGTGTATGTATACAGGGAATCATGGAATCATTATGGGTGGAAAAGACCTGGTTCTGCCGCCACACTATTCCTGATATCCAAATTTATTTATCTCATAACTCCACAGGGCAATGTCCTCAATGGATGAACAGGCTCTGATATATATTTGATAGATATTTCCTAAACAGAAACAGCAGGAAAATTCCTCTGGAAAGCTACGAGCACAAAGAACAAAGAGTTGTAACCCACACCGAGCTGCTCCTCTCCCACCTGCGAAGGTTTTTTTTGTCTCCTGTTATGATCCAGAGTGGCTTCAGCCCCTCCATTTATCCCCCATCAAACCTTCCTGCACACAAAGTTTTGCGAGCCTTTCACAGTGAGGATCTGATAAATCACTTTTGTGGTGCGGTGAGAATTGTTTGATTGGGATAAAGCACATAAGCACCACCCTTGATGGGCCTGGAGAACTGATAATGTGGCAAAGGACCCTTCACGTGGAAATGTTATGGCTGCATTATCGTTAGAGAAAAATGTATTTTCCAACACTCATTCAAGCCGGGGAGACGTTTCAGGAAAGGCACTCGCTCAATCAGATGAATAATTTATTTTGTACTGGCAGCGCTGCATTAACATCGGGCACTTGGAGGGGCATAAAGGAGCTGGGAAATCAGGCAGGGAGAGCTGAGTTCCTGATGAATTCAGCCGTTCACATGTCCACAAGTACCTAAATGGATTACTTAGGAAAATCAGCAGCGCTGCTTGTACAGATTGGTGATAAATTCTGACTCATTACAGCGGCTGGTATTTGAAGATTTAAAACGAAGACTGATTAAATCAAGTGAAATATGCATGTAAATTGTCATTATGTGGATGGATACACCTTGCTCTATTAAAATTGGATTTCAGATTTGCTCCACGCTTTGTTTTGCAGCTCATTCTTGATGACAGCTCACATTATAAATTCAGCTGGATTTCAGCTTTGCATGGAACAGGGGGGTGTGTGAGGGGGGAAAACTTTGTTCCTCTCTTCCCCCCCCATTTCCCTGTGTCAGTATTTTATCCAAGGTCAATAACAAGCTCCAGTGTGTTTACAATTACCAAGAGGATGGGATTTGTTCTCGTGCCCCGACAAATGTGCTGATGCTTCCATTATTTATGGAGAGGAGATAAAAATCCTGTAACATTCTGAGACAGAAGTGAGGCGTGTGTGGTTTATATCTGTATTTTTGATGAGTTCTCTTAATGGGCATTGGGTAATGCACGGACCTGTGACCGTGGGATGTAAATCTCTCTTTGCAGTAAAGCTGTCAAAGCTTTGTGGTATTTCTTTATGGCTCACATTTATGCAACTTGGAAAAAAAAATCTGACTCCCTGTAGTATTTAAACACAGAGCTGATTGGTTCTTAATGGCTGTGGGCTCAAGAGGTGGGAAAATACGACAAATATATTCATTTAGTACTGAGGGTACTAAATTTTATTGTGATAATTGATTTTTATTTTTCTTAAAAGAGGCAGAATTCAGTTTTAAATTCCCCTTTAATATCTTTATTCCTGTGGTTCACCTGGAATTGCTGAACTGCATCATGAGCCTTTGGGATGAGTCCATGGAGAGGGAAAAATCCAGTTTTGGGCAAAGTTTTGGAGCACCCACCCCAGCAGGAGCTGTGGCACAGCTGAGCCTTGGCACTGCCACCTCCTGTCCCTGCTGGCACAAGGTGGGAGCCGTGTCCTCTCACCAGAATCCTGCCTGGGGTTTCAGGAGCCATCAATGAATGCCCAGGGATAAAGTGGGAAAAGCTTCATTTCTACTGTTTGGAAAGGGAACCATTTCCCCCAATTTCCTCATCGAATTCTTCCCTTATCTCATCCTCCATTACTTTCTCCATGATGGTGCAACAATTTATTGGGATCAAAATCCTGTTGTTGGTATTTAGAGAAGTGTTGGGCAGCAATAGAGATGAAAAAGCTGTCAGATAACCAGAAAATAGATATTTTAGATAATTCTTGCTTTTCCTTTTGGTACAGTGAGTGTTTGGTTGAAGGATGAGGGTAAAGCTGAATTAAGCAGCAATTAATGACAGCACAAACCAGGTAGAACCAGTACCTAAATTAACCTAAACAGGGAATCAGGATAATAGACAAATTCTTTTGACTTATTAACAGCTCTTCTTAAAGTTTAAAGAAAAAAAAATCAGAGGATAATCTGTAAATTTTAAACTTACTACCCAAATTCTACTTTTGCTGAGCAGGGATGGGAAGGACTCTTCAAAGTCTGACACAATTTCCATGCCTTTCACTCCAGGAAATGCTATTTATTATTAAAAGCCTTTTTTTTGTTGTTAATGTAGCAGCAAAAAGGGGAAGCAAATATTCGCTATAATGAACTTCATTACAACCCTCTCCTACATGGAAAAGTTAGTGACAAACTGCCAGAGGTTATAAATATCTGCTTTTAAATATCAAAAATAAATCAGTCATTCAGGCATCTCCTTGTCATAAGCAAAGCAAACTCTTTAAATTTACAAAAGCAATTCCTCTAATAAAATGATGGTTCAGAGCTGCCATCAGCTCCTGCTGCTGATTTGTCACTTTGTGCTGACTCAGGCAGGGCTGTGCTGCCACAGACATTCCTTGGGATGGAAATCTGGGCTCGTTCCAGGGAGAAGGAACATTTGCAGTGAATATTCCTCAGACCTGGGACTGGAAATGAGGAGTTTTATCCTGCTTTGCCTTGTGGTGAATCATATGCCAAGCCAGCCCTGCAAATCTCAGTTTGGTACTTCAGCAAGTGAAGTGGAATTTAAATTTTGGAGAGAAAAATCCTTTTTTTTTTTTCTTTTTCTTTTTTCCCTGCACCTCTGTTACAGTATTGAAGTTTATGTGGTTTCAGGAGAACAGGGAAGTTACCATTGATTTAAAAAGTGGATTGAAATAGAGTCAAGAATTCCTCTATCTATTCCTCACCCCCAAAACTCCCCTGGAAGCCTCTGCAGGTTCCTCAGGTGGGGTTGGACCAAAATTGCAATTAGAGCCATTGTAGAACTTGGGGGCCCAAGAAATAACTCAGAAATGTGGATGTAGAACCAGAAAATATCTGTCCTTCAGTGCTGGATTTGCAGACATTACAGCTTGAGGATCAGTCAAATGAAATCAGAGTCACCTGACTGAGCCATCCCTAAAAAAACCTGGGAATTTCAGTCCCAAAATCAGTGCTACTGGACTCAGTCGGGTGCAGCTGCCAAAAAATACAGAATATTGTGCTCATGAGATGCTCCAGAATGTTCCCATCATGGATTGATCCTCCCATCCCTGTGGGGACACTTTTGTAACCAGAAAGTTGCTCTAAAACTCCTGGTTCCAGCTCTCGTGGCTCTTCCCCCCAAAAAAATTAAAGGTGAGGACATTGTTCTGTCTCTGCATTTAAAAACCCCCTAACAAACCCCAGCCTTGCCATGAAACATAAAAATACAAGGCTGCTAAAACAGAATGAAAGCTTAGGGATATTCCTCAGTGTTGGGGAAAATTTCTTACCATAAAAACGCCACAGTGTTGTTGGGAAAAGCGGATAACTCCAAATATATTGATTAATTCTTCCATTTTAAATAGGGAGGGGTTGGCACGGCTGTACAAACAATACCCAAAGCATTGTTCTTTCATAAAACATCCGCATATTTTGAGTTTTGGTGGTTTTGATGTTTAATTTGCCTGCTTTCCTCCTCTTTTCAATTCATACACAGGTGGTGTTGAGGGGTTTCTTTTTTACTGTTTAGTGCAAGGGGACTTCTGGATGCCCTATAAACAGTAAGAGAGTGTAACAGGAAAAATTGAATATTTTTAATAATTTTTCTCCTGTTTTCCAAGCTTGGGAAGGACAGGACTGGTAAAACAAGGGAGGATAAATGCAAAATGTGGCATATTTGATTTCCCAAGCCCAATAAAATGAGATGGAAGCTGTGCCTTCCACTCGATTTGTGCTGCCAGAGTGGCTCTAGCCATATAAATGGAAATTCTTGGTAAATACAGGAATTAAGTGCACACAGAAGATAAGATTGATGAGAAAAAAATGGGGATTTTATAAAAAAAAAGTGTTAGTCAGTTCAACATCTCGGCAGGCAGGAGCTGTTCCCTCCTGGCATCAGGAGAGGGCACTCAGCAATTGCATTTCAGCATCTTTTGCAATCCCTGTCAGACTCACCCGCGTTCCCCTCCAGAATAAAAGACAATTCTCGATTAAACACAAAGGTTTCTCCTGCAGGATTTACAGCTGATAAACAATTCTCAGCAGAAATGTAAAATAAATGTTGTATTTAAATGGTGCTGCAATATGGCACTTTGGGGAGGGAAGGAAGTTTTAATTCCAAATAACAGATATTTATTTATGTCTGGTCAGGGACTGGATGCTCTTGAGTCATCCTCGAGTGGAGATGCCTTCCAAACGCTCCTGCAGGGAAAAAAATCTGGTAGAAAATAGGATTTTAGGTGGTTTTAAATGGGGAATGTGGCAAGGAAAGATCAGGTGGGAGGAGCAGCCTGGTTTTGGTGCTCTGTGCCAGGGAGGGCTGAACCAAACACCACTCGAGCTCCAGCTCTGCCCCACAAACACAAAGGGTTAAATATAAACGTTTAAGAATCAATGCAAACCAAACAGTTAAATAGAAACATTTATTTAAGAATCAATACAAACAGTTAAATACAAACATTTAAGAATCAATACAAATACAAAGAGTTAAATACAAACATTTAAGAGTAACTACAAAGAGTTAAATACAAACATTTAAGAGTAAATACAAAGAGTTAAATACAAACACAAAGAGTTAAATACAAACATTTAAGAGTAAATACAAACAGAAACAGTTAAATAGAAACTTTTAAGAATCAATGCAAACAGTTAAATACAAGCTTATGGGTATCAATACAAACAGAAAGAGGTAAATACAAACATTTAAGAACTGACACAAACAGAAACAGTTAAATATAAACATTTAAGAGTAAACAGAAATACAAAGAGTAAAATACAAACATTTAAGAGTAAATACAAATACAAAGAGTTAAATACAAACATTTATGAATCAATGCAAACAGTTAAATACAAACTTATAGGTATCAATACAAACACAAAGAGGTAAATGCAACATTTAAGAATTGATACACAAAGAGTTAAATACAAACATTTAAGAGTAAATACAAATAGAAACAATTAAATATAAACATTTCTGAATAAATACAAATGATTAAATATAAACCATGCTGGATAACAAGTGGGAAAAACAGGACACCAGATGTGTCCTGTTCTTGTTTTCCCCTCAACCCGAGAACCACAGAACTACAGAATTCTGAATGTTGGAAAATATATCCAGGACCATTGAGCGCAACCGAGAGGGAAGAGAGATGGGAACAAAGTTGTCAGGACAAAGGTTTGGTTTCCATTGTGTGGCTGGAGCTGGGTGTAACTTGGTACAACCACATTTTGTGGTGAGTGTGGAGCTCTCCAGGCACTTCCAGCTCTGGAAGCCTCTCAGGAAATCCAGGAGAGGCACCTGCAGGGCTCTGCAGCATCACAGTCTGAGGCAGCTGCCAGAAATACTGTGGCAGGGCTTTGCCTGGATTAATTAACAATTGTTTGGATGAGCCAATTAATCTCACTGAGATTGCCTTTGCAGGTATTTTTTTGCAGGTAAATTATTTATTATTTTTTATATCAGCTGAGGTAGAGCCTTGTCCTGAGCCCTGCTGTGCTCTCAGCTCTGAGCAGGGCTCCAAGCAAGTCCACTCTGAGGTTTTTCATCCGTCCACGTCCCTTTTCCAGCTCAGAAATTGATACTGAAGCATTTGGAGCTCCTCTTATCTCTATTTCCATGTGCCACAAGCTCTGCTGTTTAGATTAAGCCCCTCTGTTTTCACCAGAGGCTTTCCCAGTGTGAGAGAAGTGCCCTGGCATCCTGTGCCATCCTCCTTGGAAGAGGAGTCCTGAGCAATTCCCTGTGATCCAAGGGTTCCTTTCCTCTCTGCTATCACCAGCAAACACAAGGTTCTTAGCAGATGAAAGGCTGGGAAATTCTGGGCTGTTCAAGCCTGTGCCAGAGACCAAAAATCAGACCCAGCAAATCTCTACACCTGCCTCTGAGCCTGGCTTAGGATCCTCACAGAGCTGGCTTTGCTTTAAAGCAAAGCTGGAGTCACAAAGCCAGTGTTTCCTTACAGGGACCTTTTCTCCTTTCGTTACAGGTCCATAATTTGGCTGTCACCAAAATGAAATTTAATTTTTTTCACAAGAAGCCTTTTAAAGGAATTCCATCCTTCAGATGAGTGCATTCGAAAAAGAACAGATATTCTGTGCCATGTTCAGAAAAGCCAAAAGACCTGGGCCCTGACCCCAGAAATGAGCATTACTGTTTCCCTCCCTGTGCAAACCCTTTAGCTTTCAAGTCAACTGCAGTAAACAAAGGATGTGGTTTCTCTTTTCAAGAAAGAAAGGGGAGCAGGAAGTTTATTTATATTGAATCACATTAATAACATAAAACCTTTAACGTCCTTAAATGCTCTGAAGCACTGAGATGTGAGTTGGAGCTGCAGTGTTGTTTGAGATCTGGATTTGTGCGATCATAAAACCCCTAAAACTTTGAAGTCCTGCACCACAGATGGATGAATATACAAAAGATGCTGGAAATGCAAGTTCATGAACCAGAAAAGTTGCTCAACAGGAGGGCAGAGAGCAGTGGGTGCTCTTCAGATGAGAAATCCTGTGGTTTCAGAGTGGAAATGCCAGAGCTGTGATGGGTTCAGTCACGTGGGGTCACTTCATACTGACCAAGGATGTGTCATTTTCTTCAGGAACGGAGCCAAAGGTCAGGCAAATGTTCAGGGAAAAGAACAATTCCAAGTGCTGAGTCATTTTCTGTGAGCTCTGAGAGCTTTGTGTGCTGGGTTTGTAGGTTTTGTACAGCACAACATCAAACACAGGCACCAAAAGGCAGGAATGGAAACACAAAGGTAAAGAAATCAGAGGGGGAGCTGGCAGGGAGAGGCTTGTCCTTTGCAAACCAAATTTCTAGGAGTGAGCTCTGCTGTGATTTTTAGCTGGAAATAATGAGAAATAAAAGCCAAATATCCAAATTGGCCAGGGGAATATTGTACAGCTGGGCCTGCTGTACTTTGTTTAGGAGATTTCTCTTCGTGACAGTGGAGAAACCTCAGTGGGTGAGGGAGACTAAGCCAGGCAATTATGGCTTTCCTGAGAATGGGCTCAATAAAAAATTGAAGGTGAGAATGTAGGGAGAAAGGGAAAAAAATAATTTGATGGTTTTCACCCCTTGGCATCTCCACATCCCAGAGATCCCTGCGTTTGGCATGAAAATTCTTTAAAGTTTGGGCTGTCATTTCACCCATGGCCTGTAACCCTCCAGAAGGAGATTTCCCTTTTTCCTGGAATGCAGCAACTCCTCAGCCCCTCTGCTCTCTCCTGTTGCCCAAAGCTGGTTTTCCTGCCTGCTATAGCCAATAATCAATAAATGAGGGCAAGAACATTGACTGGGGAAAATGCCTTCTGGAAAAATCT
Organism: Petroica traversi; assembly: GCA_025920805.1. Classification (NCBI taxonomy): domain Eukaryota; kingdom Metazoa; phylum Chordata; class Aves; order Passeriformes; family Petroicidae; genus Petroica; species Petroica traversi. Next base: position 2,660,744 of record JAHLSL010000043.1, on the reverse strand, counting down.
TATTTAGGCATTTGTGCTCATTCCCTTCCATGTGGGCTGTGGCTGCTAAAAATAAAAAGAAGGAAAACTATTTCCATAAAACGCTAATGAAGGGTTTTTTTAAGCTTTCCTAGGGATCTTGCCCAGATTTGACTTCTCCTGATATAATTAGAGGTGGAGGTCTCAGTTTTTCTCACAGCCCTTGTTACACCAGCAGTTCCCTGATGCTGCAATTTGGCAATTTTGGGCTGTGGGAGCTGCTGGAGAAGGTCTCTGCCAGCCTGGACAAAGGCACCCAAAAAGGAGACACCCAAAAGACTTTCCTATTCAAAATAACAGAATTTAAACAGATTTAATAATTGCTGCTGGCAACCCAGCCATGCTGCTGTTAAATGCAGCCTGGGAGTGTTTAATGCCTTCAATAATCAGATATTTTTGATGCATTCCTGGTACCTTCTGTAGGCTGTAGGAACCTGGCTTTAGGTCTGCAGGCTCCAAGGCTTTGGAGCAGCTTCAGATGAGGGATGGTGGACAATTTAAAGGAATATTTGCAATTAATATAATCCTCTCATTATATTGTGTTTTACATCACCCAGCAACAAATTCCAGTGATAGCAGCAATGAAGTGGCTCGGAACATTTCCTAATAAAGATCAGGGAAATGAAGATGACAATTGCTTCCCATTTTTCCTGCAGCCTGGCATGATGTGAAAATTCGTAGCAATTTCCCCGCATAGAAATCTAATTAATCAATACATTGGAATTGCAGTTGCAGCAGCTCCTAAAGCAGGGCTCAGGATTAATTTCTTCAGCTCTGAAATTCAAACAGCCTTTCTCTTTAATTCTGTTATGTATTTCAGCACACAAAGTGCTGCATTTAAATAGGAACTGGGTTATTTAATTATTCAAGTTGATTAAGGTGGGTAATTAAATGCTACTACTAATACATTATGTGTTTTACATTTTATTTCCATTAAAAGTGATTTTTAAGTACAAACTAAAAGGATTATTTGAGTTTCCAAATCCACTTTTCTCAATTGCCTGATTGCTCATCCTCCAGCATTTCCAACTTTGAAACAAGAATCAGAGCAAGCATTTATGGAAACCAACACGAGATCCCACTTTTGCAGTTACTTGTTTTAAGAAGTGTTTTAATCTGAGCATTTTAATTCCACCTTTCCCAGTTGCCTAAAAAATTATTCTCAGCAAATTATCCTCAGCAACTCCCTTCAAATTCACACAACCATTTTTTTTTTAATGTGCTGCTGATTTATCTTTGGGGTTTTTTTGTTGTTGTGGTGGTGGTTTGTTTCTGTCTTTTATTTTGTTTTTATTTTGTGGCGCTTTTTTGGGGTTTTTTGGGTTTTTTTTGTTTTTTGTTGTTATTTTGGTTGGTGGTGTTTGGTTTGGTTTTTTTTTCCTTCAGCTTCTGCTTTCAGAGTAGGACAATGAAAGTAGAAGAAGTCCCTGGCCATGGCAGGGGTGGAACAAGCTGTAGTTTTGGGTTTATCTGATTTTTAATGTCTTTTCTATTCCTCAGTGGTTTGAGGGGTGAAGTTTCAGAATGGTTTCTGTATCTGGTTTCCCTCTAGAAATTAAAGTTAAACAGTTAAAGTTGAGCAACTTCCAGCCAGGAAGTCTCCATGGCTACAGAGGCTCGGGCTGTTTTCTACAAACAGTGCAAAACTGGGATGTGGAAATGTTGCAAATATTCCTTGTGCCTTGTACACAGAGAAATCCCTCCATAAAGAAATCAGCATTTATAAAACATTCATAAAAACACAATCAGGCTGGGATGGGGGGAGTGTTACTCAGAACTAGGAGCACTCCCTGGATCTGGTGTGATAACATCACCTTCCTGAGGTTTTTCTCCTGGGATTTTCCTGCTCTATCTCAGCTCTGTGGTTTCCATACAGAGCATTATAAAACTGCCAATAAACTGCTTTTTGACACATGGCATTCAGGACTGTGTTGGGAAGAACATGGGAAGCTGGGAGCTTTAATAGGAGGATGTGCTACGATGCCTTAGGGTTTGAGCTTTTATATTTTCCATGCATTTGTAACCCTGCAGTTCTTTAGTGCAGAACTCTCAACTCCATACCCAGTGGCAGCTGCTGCTTTCCCATTTGGGGCAGACACAATTCCTCTCCAGGCCTGGCAATCACAGACCCCTGACTGGCTCAGGCCCTGAGAGATGGGAACAAAAGTGAGTTGGGGGAGCAAACTTGGGGTGAATGACTTCATTCCCTGGAGCTGGAAATGGAAAATGAACCCCCAATGTGCAAATGGACCAAACTTATAAAAGTATGAAAACCCCCGACCCGTGGTTCATTTTGGGGGGGCTTTGTCTGCCCTAAATGTACCTGCAGGCCCTTCAATAAATAGAACTGCTTCTTAATTCTTTCTGACCTCTGTTTTTAGGTAGCCCCAAAAGGCATGAGCTGCAGGACAGGTTCCAGACTCCTTCCCCACACAGAATATCCCAGCAAAGAGCTCTCCCTGCTGCCTCCAGGGTGTTTGCTCTGCTTTGTGCAGGGATCACCCTGGGGCTGACAGAAGCCCTGGTGACAGAAATGGGCTCTATCCAAGTTTTAGGGCTGATCCCTTGGGCATGAATTGGGTTTCTGTTTGAATTTTGGCCCTCTCCGAAGCTGGCTGCTCATTTTGCTAAGGCAAACCCAGAATACTAAACAGGTAATTAACTTCTGTTCTTTGCCAGGAGTCAAAAGGCAGCGTTCCCTGGGCATTGAAGTCTGGTGAGGATTTTCATGAAACTGAGCATTTAAAAAATATATAATTGACACATTGCTGGAATCCGTGTGCAAATGGCTTAACCAAGTTTCACTGATGAGTATTTTATTTTATTAGTGCCTGTATTTTTCTACTGGCTTACTTAAAAATGCTCTTTGTGGTGGAGTTGTGTTTGTTAAGGGGCTACAAAGCTCTCTAATGAGGTTGGGGTGCCTGGCTCACTCGTTCCAGAGCTTTTTCCTTCTTGCAGGCAGAAAGGAGTGAGCCAAGCAGGGATAGGAGCAGTGAGGATGCAATGAGGATGCTCCGAGTTTCCCTGGGAGCAATGACAGGAAGATGAACCAAGTCATTCCAGATCACCCCAAAAAAAAACCCCAAAACCCTCGTGGTCTCATTGTGGCTGTTTGGTCTCGGCTGTATTTTTGTGTTGGAGGAGGAGAGGGAGGGAAGGGGCAGTGGCCAAGCAGCTTTTTAGAGACCAGCACCTGTTCTCTGCTCAGAAGGTCATGGAAGGAGAAGAAAGATCTCAGGGAGCTCCAGGGCAGTAAAAGAAGCCCTTGCAAGAGAATGTTTGAGCCATGTGATGAGGGGAATCTCAGGCTGGCTCAGGCCAAGGCTGAGTGGAGAAAGTTCTTTGCTATTCCCAGCAAAAGAGTGGAGAGGTGCAAATGAAGATAAATCACCTTGTCACATGGCCAGAGTGTGTCAATTAAGGACTCCTGCCCTTCCTGAAATGGGAAATCAAAGCCCCCAGGCTGAGGGAGGAGTTCTTGCCCTACACACAACACTGAAAACTCATTAGGAGATGTCCTGGAGAGGAGCTCGGATTGCTCTGATTCCTCCCTGAGCTGCTTTTCCCAATAAAGTTTCCTGAACATCTGCCTGCTCCTCACCATCTGAGCAGTGACAGAGCCACCAGGCATGTGGGATTGAAAATGATAAAAGAGATTTGGAAGCCCCAGACCTGCATGTGCCCAAATTTCTGTGATATTTCTCCGAGCTGAGAGAGAGGAGCTGACAAGACAAAGCCTCCTGGAAGCTCAAGTCATCCCAGAGGGTCTGTAAAGCAAGGAGTTTTTACACGAAAATCATAACTAAGATAACTCAGACTTATTTTGCTGCTCGATTTAGGTCACAGGCTGCTGTTTCTGGGGATGTGTTTCCACGTGCTTCACACTCAGGGTGGTTTTGACATCCTCCAAGTGTATGTGGGTATTTTTAGGAGCACGTTTTTGAATCCAGAAAATGCTCCAGTAGGCATTTGTAGCCACGCTGGCAAAAAGCTCCAGCCAAAAAAGAAGGCAGCATCACTCCAACCCCATGTGCTCAAGGAAGCACAGCAGAATTTCAGCCAAACCCAGCTTATTTCTCACCATTTTAAAGCACTAAATGTTAAGAGATCTTGGCAGCTGTCAGTAGAAAGCATTTCTGGTCATTTTCTGAGCTATATGCACACTGAATTATTTATTAATTTGCCTTAATAAAAAGACAATTGTCTCTTTAAACCCCCACTAAATATCTGTGGAATATATAAACTGAATTACGTCCGATATTGATCTGATCTCGTGTATATATACTGACTTCCAGTCACTTAAAATTAATCTAATTGACTCCAGAAGTGCCAGGCACGTTCCTGGAAGGCAGATTAATGATCTGGTGAAGTGATCAAGCACTTAGTGGCTTTTGGCTGATAAATCATTCCAGCTCCTTCATACGTAGGGCATTTAATTATGGTCATTTAAGCACTGTTGACTGTTGTACCCCTGTACAAACTAAAGCAATCAAAACATTTACTTGAGTGTGGAGGTGGAAATTATTTTATCCACGGCCTTGCAGTTCCTGTATGAGCAATATAAACTGGGACAAATTTGGGTTTTTTTGGAGAAGCTTCGACTATTTCACAGAATTCACTTTTTTCTTTTATTTTAGCTGATATTTTTAGGGGGTTATTACACATTTTACCTATTTCTCTGCACAGAAAGCAGAGATGCAGGGTTATCAACAATACCCAGGCTGGTGAGGAATCACAGTCCCTAGAAGGGCTCAGAAAAGGCTCTTGGGGACGTGGTTTGGTGGTGGATTTGGCAGTGCTGGCTTAGTGGTTTAACTCAATGTTCTTAGAGGGCTTTTCCAGCCCTAAGGAAGCTCTGATTGTATAAAATTATAAAATCAGGAATGGAATAAATTCATCTTGTCCCACTGGGGCAGGGACAAATCTCCTACAAGTGCAACCAAACCATTTGCTCTCCGGCCACTCAGGCATGAATTTGGGAGTGTTCTGATATTTTTCTAATATTCTTCTTTGGCAGGGCCTCTTGCAGTGAGAATCCTTGCATCAGAACCACTGCTGATCAGTTTTGCCCCAGAAATAGTAATTTATACCTGAATGCCCAAACAAGATTCTTTTCTTCCTGCTGGAAATCACTTTTATCTCCAGAGCAGAGCAGCAGGTTTAGCTCTTCCCCAGGGACAACCTGCCTGTGCTGGAGATAGAAAATCCTCCCTCCTTCCTGATTTCTGCCTTCATGCTTGGAAAAAATTGCCTGCCTGCTTAATTTCACCATTTTCTTCCTGCTAATCCCCACCTTGGAAGGACTTTTAAGGGGCTTAGGAGAGTGACAGAGGTTTGTGCCAGCAGGATGAACCAAACAGGCTCTGATTTTTTGGTGTTGTCTTAATAATAAATGAAATTAAATGGGGCTGGTGCCTGCAGTGGCAGCTTGGGGGGTCAGAGGGAGCTTGGGATGCTCCCAAATCACTTTTCCAGGGATTTCCTGGCTCCAAAAACCTTCAGTGAGTTGGGTGTTCAGTTGTTGGCTGGGCTTGGAGCAGCCTGGTGTCCCTGCCATGGCAGGGGTTGGGTTGAGATGAGTTTAAAACCTCTTTGAATCCAAATCATTGCAATTTTGCCGCTTTTTTGGGAATTCTGCTGAGGCCAAGGGCAGCTTTTCCCCCACAAACCGCAGGGGCACTTCTGGAGCTGCCTTTGAGATGAGACATTACGTAATTCCCTGGGATTTTGGGGGGGGATTGTTTGTTTTCCTGGAGTTACCACGGTGCCAGCGGGAGGCTTTTCCCACTGCCTCCATCCCTGTCACAGCCAGGCCTGGAGGCTCTCGCTGCTCACTCAAGGACTTCCTGATGGCCCTGGTGTCCCTGCCAGGCTCCTCAGTGTCCCTTTGTGTGGGTGGTGGCCTCGGGTGACCCTCAGTGGTGGCACTGGGCTGTCCCTGGCTGCCACACCAGGGGGAAGAGGGGCTGCTCCTCAGGGAATGCGTTCATGGAGCTCCTCTCTGCAGGGAAAGCAAACGCTGCAGAGGGTTCTCAAAGCATCCACTAATTAAATTAGGTTTAATTATTAATCTACCAGACTTAATTTTCTATTCTCATGTTCTATTCTAAGTGGAGAAATATAAATACAAATACAAATACAAACACAAATAAATATAATCATAATGTAAGTATAAATATAAATATAAATATAAATATAAATATAAATATAAATATAA
>JAHLSL010000043.1:2621148-2654496 GCA_025920805.1 Petroica traversi | reverse complement strand
ATAAATATAAATATAAATATAAATATAAATATAAATATAAATATAAACAAGCCAAAGAGGCAATGCCCCCAGGAATTCTCTCAGCTTTGTGAGTCCAAAGCTGCTGAGGTTGGCCAGGAGGTTTTGAGGGCGCCAACAAGGAATGCTGGAGTTGAGGAGGAGTCTGGCAGGGAGGCCTCAAACTGGGTTTATTTGGTGATGTCTTACACATTAAATCATGGATTTCTTTGCATAACCTTTTGCTGAATAAGATTTTATACCATTTGTGCCAGAAATGAGCACTTCAGTCCTGGTGATATCAAGGTTATCCCTGACCCTTCTGGGGTCCCCAGAGAGCTCTGCTAGAGTTCATGTGCTGAACTAAAGATTACAGATTACAATCAAACATTTGATGAAGGGGAAAAACACCTCAGATGTTGGGATAGACTGAAATCAAGGCAGGAACGAGTGGCTCTGCCTCCTTTTCTGCTGCTTGGGGTCAGCCTTCCGTGGCTTCTCCTGAACAGACTGAGAATTCCTGCTGTAAACGGGGGGGAGGAGCTGCAGAAAGAGCGTGACTTTTGCTAAAATGTCATTTCGAGCTGTTCCTGGAGCAGGGATGGGGGAAAACAACGGCGTGGTGTGCGAGGCACTGCGATGCCTTTGTTCTGTGCCAGCGCAGCTCCCGGAGCCCGAGCGGGATCCCAGCCCTGCTGCAGTGACATTTGGAAATGAGAACATGGCAAGGCCTGGGTTTGGCCAGCACAAAATGCTCTTTTTAAGGGTGGGGGATAAAAAAAAACCAAATAAAACCCCCAAAAAACAACAACAAAAAAAAAACCCAAAAAAACCCAAAAAAACCCCTGGCTTAATGGAAAAGGGGAATCAGTTCAGGGGGAGAAACATAAAAAGGTTTAAGAGGCAGAGTAGAATTTAGAAAGAGCAGAGTACCAATGCCAAATCACACAGGAGAAAGGGTCTTGCAGAGGTAGAATGAGAGGGGCAGGGAGGGAAGGGACAGGGAGAGGGGGAAAGAGCTTCTGGAATGGCACAGAGGCTTAGAAAGCTAAAATGAAAACAAAAGGCCAAGGGGGGACATTCACATGGATATAAGGAAGAATGAATGGCTGTAAGGCATTTGAAGAATGCCTCTTACAGCCTCTCAACTGAGGATCCTTTTAAATTTGTTTGTTATGAATTTTACCCCATGTCCTGTTTTGCTGTTTGGTATGAGGCTGTTGTGTGAAAAACACTCCCCCCCGTCCCAGGGAGCTGCCAGTATTCCCAGGGATTTCATGGATCTTAGCATGGCTTAATGTCCCCTTTCATTCTGCTGGGCAAGTGACAGATTGGCTGGGGGCATCTCTGACCCCCTGTTTGAGCCCAAGCTCCCTCTGTGCTCAGCAAGGGCAAACTCTAAACCACAGAATTCTCAAAATGCGATTTGGGGACCGAGAGGAGCAGCCCAGACAAACCCTGGCCCAGCACAAACCCCCAGCAGCAGCTGCTCAGGACTGGGGGCAGAGTTGGGCTGTCACCTTTTGCTTTTCCCTTTCCACCTCTTTCTGTCTCCTGCCTAATGAGGCACCAGCTCTTTGTGAGCACAGGATGCTCAGGCAGAGCTGGAATACTGCTGAGATCTGTCCCCTGTGCAGAAGGGTCGTCAGCATACCCTTCTGCTGGAAGAGGAATCCAGCACTTCCATCCTGGAGGCCAGGGTACAACTGAGTCATTACAAGCAGCCCCTGAGCTTCACCAGGTTCCACCTCGAGGGGGGAACACCTCAGGCTTGGTTTATCTCTGCTTTCAGAGGGGTTTGCAGCCTGTGCCCATCAGAGGAGATGATGCCGGAATGTTTTTTTCCTTTTCTTTTCCATCCCTTTTCCCCAGCTCTGAGCACCCACAGCACCAGCAGAGCTGTGACCCTTCCCTGAGCCTGGTGCTCAGTGCTCTGGGAGTGCCCTGCAGGCCCTGAGGCTGAAGAGCCCAGAGCTGCAGAGCCAGGGACACCAAACATTCTGCTGGCTCAGGAAGTCAAGGGCCCCTGGCAGGACAGATTCTGGAAAGTCGAGCTGAGCCCAGCCCAGCCCCAGCATTGGGCTCCCTTGTTGGATCTGGGCTGTGTGAGGGCTGTACCTTGTGTGTGTGACTGATGGGTGTGTGCATTGTGTCACCTGGGGCAGCTGATGCACCCAACAGGATCCTGATTAAACCCCGAGCTAACGACCCCCAGCCCTCTCACCGTGTCTGGCTCCATTCCCAACACCAGGAAAAGGCATCAGAGAGGGGCCAAATGAGATTCTCACCCTCAGGCATGGACAGAGGGACTGTCCAACAGCCCATGGAATGGAGGAGTGATCTCCTGGAGGTTTGGCTGCTTCGAATGTTCATGTGCAGCCCTTGGTCCTGCCACGCTGGAGTGCCATGGGACACAGCTATAAAGCACCCTGCATCACTTCCCAGTCCTTCTGGGCAGGTTGTCCTACAGCAGAGACTGGAAATTTAGATAGAAATGGAGTTCTTGACATTTTTCATTCTTAACAGAGATGGGAAGCCGTGTCTTCCAACACTTCACATTAAAAACACAAAGGGTTTGACTGGCAGTATAATTATAGCCTGGGCTGATTATGAAGTTATTACATTTTCTGTCATCATTTGATGTGAGGTTTGAGCTGGAGGTGCCTGCACTGCCTGGGAGGTTTTGTAACCATTCCTTGTAGCTTCATTCCAGAATTTTACCCATTCACCCAACAACACAATGCTTTCACAGAATCACAGAATCACAGAATTACCAGGTTGGAAGAGACCTTCAAGATCATCGAGTCCAACCTCTGTCCTAACACCTCAACTAAACCAAACCATGGCACCAAGCGCCACATCCAGTCTCTTTTTAAACACGTCCAGGGTTTCATTAAATACGGGGTTTAAGCAAACCTCCAAACTGGAATTCATCTACTCTGACATCAGAACCATGCAAAAAATGAGACTCATGGAAAACAGTGGATGAGATCGGGCTATTAAGAGTAATTAATACCGAATTTAATTGACAATTACTTAGCGAGAGAGATATTTGGCTTTCAAAGGCCATCTACATTTATGGTGCTACACAGAACAATAAAAAGAAGCAATCTGTTTCAGGGAGATGAACATAAAGCAGGGGAAATGCAAATGCTGGGCTGCTTTATCCTCGGGCAGTGCTCCTGGAGCAGAGCAGGTACACCATGGATGGTGCACACACCTTATTTAGAGCTTCAAAAGGCATCTTCTGATCGTTTCTGCGTCTGGATTTTAATCCTTTTGAGAGCTTTTCCAGGCTGGTGTTATTTACATATAAAAGATTCATCTGTGCTGTTAACAGGCTGTGGAGTGTGAGCATTTACCCACGGGCAGGTGACTCACAGCCCGTGGATAAATTCGCTTTAAATTCACTTGAAATTCACTTGTATGTTCAATTCCCGATACTTTGTGATGCCTGGGAGTATTTTCCATGTTTGTTTGTTTTGGTTTTTTTTTCATTTTCATGGTTTGAACACTGATCTCCTACACTCTCCTTTGTTCCCATGCTCAGATTATTACCACTTTCTCATATTATTACCACTTTTTCACCCTTTAGTCTTTCTCTCCCAGCCCCGCTTTGTGATGTAGGAATGGGGATAGAAATGAACAAATTAGCTGAAGAATCTGCAGTGGAATGAATGAATGAATGAATGAAAAAGGCCCAGCACCACCAGGAATCAGTAACTAATGAGTAGGAAGCACTGTACAGTATGTCATTCATTTAGCCCTCCCTGCTCGGGTGGTAGCAGATGGTGCCCCGAGGGACTTGGATGTTCCCATCCATGCTCCAGCACTACTAAAGAGGTGAGATGGGAAGAGGGGATGAGATGGATCACACCAATCAGCCCAGCAGAGAAATGATTATGATTACATAACTAATGACCCAGGGAATTAGACAATATCAGAAATAGGAAGGATGCCAATTTGTGCTGTGACACCTCTGAGCAGCCAAAGCAATGTGGGGGCTCTTTGGTGGGAGTTGTGTGGTTAAGGAAAAAAGGGGGGCTCCTCATCAAGCCTTCAAAAATATTCCTTTTATTTGACAGCAGCTTCTCTGGATGCTGAGAAAACTCCACCACTGGGTATTCCTGCAATAATCCTGACGAGGCTGTGCCCTTACAAGTTCTCTTTTTGCCATATTTAGCTCAGCTGGAAACGTGTTAGAATCTGATTTTGCTCCAGTTTTGATGAACAGCTTTCCTGTGAGCACAGTAGGGATGGGACTGAGACCTCAGCACTGCAGCTGGGTGTGCAGGGTCTGTCAGAGTGATTCCTGCTCCTGCTCCTCCAGAAGCAGCTGGGGGGCCTCTGGGTCATGGAATTGTCCTCTGCAGGACCAGGCAGAGCTCCTGGTCACAGACCTTAAAAGGGTGGGGTCATGGCCCAGCAGAAAACTGAACCATCCCACACTGAAATATTCCAGGGGAAGCAATATTGAATGAAATGTTAATTTACTCAGTAAAACCTTTGTTTAGCAAATCTCCCTCCCCCAGTTCTGATCTGTTTTCTTCTCCAATTTATTAATTTACTGAAATGTCTGTATTGAGTCCTCCTGTCTGAGCTGCAATCCCGATTGCAGGGTGCTGTTAGTGGTACAAATGTGCCTGCCAGCTACTCTGATTGAACAAGCTGACTTTGCTGTCCCACAGCTCAGAGGTCTGGCTGCGCAACGTGGAGCAGCCCAAAAATTACACAAAATGCAGCTTTTTGCCATCTGCTGGAAAATGTTAATGAGCTGATGATCTCATCCTCTCTTTTAGACAGGTGTCCACATCCCCAAAAATGTGATGAGGAATGACATCTTTGTTGACAGTCTCATCAGATTAATTGGACTTCAGGAGCGAGCTAATTCTCACATCAAGAGGCTCGAGAACATGCTGAGGGAGCTGTGTGAAGGACCTTGAACTCCTGCTTCTCGTGCTGTCGCCAGATCAGAACAGCTTTGATGGGCTGGATTAGGAAATCAATACCCACACATTGACATGCTAATCCCTCCAGGGACACTCATTAAATGACGTTCAGATAAAGGGCCTTAACAGTGTGTGTGCAATCAGGAGCTGCAGCAGAGCGTCACCTTCCATTTGGGTGCTTTCAAACTGTTTAATAGAAATTAAACTAAAATATTAAAATACGTGTTCAGCTCCCCAAACTGTGAATTTGGGCATTAAATTGAATTTAAGCGTGATGAAGGGGCAGGTTTTGGTGGTAAATGCAAATTAATGGGGAGAAACTCCGAGGAGTGAATGGGATCTGCTGGGTCATGGGTTCAGGACTCTGCTGCAGGAGATACCCACACCATGGAAAAGCTTCCATGAGGTGCTTGAGTGCCATTTGAAAATTAATTAAGGTTTTTCTCCTCTTGGGACTCTGTCCTGTAACCTTTCCCCAGTAATGGGGTAGAGGCAGTCATCTAATTTCAGAATAAATATGTTCCTGGCTAATTTATATTAATTTTTTTCCTCTTTCTTTAACTTACAAACCCTTTTTTTCCTCACAAACAGGAATATCTGCACTCTAAATAGATGGGGACTTTTCTCTCTAGGGCTGGACTGCCACACTTGGTGGATGTTGTCTCATTAAAGCATTTCTTGCCCTGGTTTATCTCTGAATTCTTTTCTTTTTTTGCACCAATTCCTGCAGGATTTCAGCCTTTTGAGCACCAGAGTGACACAGGGACATCACTTTTCCTGTGCTCCTCATCACCATCATTCCCCAGCTCCCACTCCTGGCCTGGCACAAACCTTCCAGTCCAGTTTTGGGACAGCAGATGTTGTTCCTAGGAGCCAGCTGGAGAGGTGGCTGAAATCCTGCCAGGACAAGTGTTCTGCTGGTGTTACATTTGCCTGAGGGAAGGTGGGGAAAATAATAATTAAAAAAAAAAAAATCACTGAAATACCCTGAGCAAACTGATTTATATTTTACTCTTTGGACTTGATTTTCTGTAAGAGGTTGCTGGCCCTGTAATTAAATAAATACAATTACTTTATTTTTATGCCATTCTGGAACCTGCTGCAGAGTTTCAAAGCACTGCTAATATTTAAATATTTTGTACAGAAGAAATAAAGCAGCAGCAGCATTTCAGATTGGATATTTGAACCCCTCAAAACATTTTTGTGGCCATAATAATATGCATGATACTGAATATATCCGTTTTACTCCATAAATTCCTTATTATTATTTCATTTTTAAAGTATTTCTGTGGATAATGACAGCGCTTTCACAGCTCACCTGAGGTCCCCACATGTAATTTGAATTTTTTTAAGATTATTGACCAAAAAGACCCAGTGGGGCTGCTGCTACCTCTGTTTAATGCTTTGTCTGGTGAATTACTTCCTACAGGGTAGTTGCAAGTCCCAGCAGAATGAAAAAATAGGATTTGAATGTTTTAGGAACTAAGCAGAAAAGGGAGGATTATGAAAAAAAAATTGGATGTCTTCATTCTATTTCTCCATCAAATCTCATGCTTGTGATTATTACGTAAAATATATGATCAGCCAGCAGGAATGATGGCAGAGATTTTGGATTTGGTGGGGTTTTTGTTTGGTTTTGGGTGTTTCTTTTGGTTGTTTTTTTTTGGTTTAGGGTTTTTTTGTTTGTGTGTGTATCTTTTGTTTTGGGGATTTTTTTGTATCTATTGATTGAAGTGTTTTAATGACCAATTATTCTAACTACTAAAAAAATTGCATTTATTTAGAATAAAGTTTACCCGAACTCACAAAACACCTGGATATAGAGAGAAATGGAACAATAACATTTATTTCCAGGTTTTATGTTCCTCGTAGCTGGCTTCATCAGAATTTTCTGTTTAAAAGATGAAGTCAGACAAGGACACTTCAACTCTTTTCCTCCTCAGCTGCTCCCATAACCTTGTTTTACCCCACCACGATTTGCAGCAGCTTTCACAAGTCAAAGGCTGCTGTGTTCCTTTTTTCCCCTAGAAAACCTCTTTTTTCATTTTCCCAGCTCACTGTGGCTGAGGATCACACCCAGTCCTGCACTGGAAGTTTTTCTCCATTCTCACCCCTCCAGGATGCTGATTGTCCCTGTTTGGTGGGATTACTTATCAGTTTGAACTTCAAATAAGCATCTTACAGATTTTCCCTGACTGTAAATTATATTTTTTTTCCCTCCATTTGATCTCCCTGCTCTTCCTTGATCCTCAAAGCAGGGCTTGTATGACTCTGTTTAATTGATTATTTGGTTCTTCTCTGTTTCATCTTGCACGATTATCAAACCCTTGCTGGGCTGGTTTTGGAAGGTTTGTCAGCAGAGGGATCAGCACAGAGCAGAGATGTTAATTGTATTAATTGCTTTGTCCACTGCCACATTCTCTTTTACTGCCCCTTGTCAGTCTTGCACGTCACGGTGGCCCAAACTCTTCAGAGACTCCAAATCAGCCGCAAATTCAAATTCATTTTGTTGCTGTGTGTTATAAGTGCAAGATTTAGCCCCAGCTGACACAATCTTTGGGAGAAAATCAGAAGTTTCTGGGCTCTTGTCTGAGCTGACAACAGATTTGGTCAGTGGATGCTGTTGCATTCTCTGTTATTGAAGTGTTGGCAGAATGTTGTTCTGTAATTCCCCTGTAATTCTGCCCCCTCCATCTGCACAGGTTCCACAAAATTGCTTTTTTTTGGGGTCAGTGTGGGTCAGCCAGCCCTGATGGGCGTGGAATTCGTCTGACTCTGGGTTTAAAGTGCCTCATTTTAATGAACAGAGAGAAATCTACACTCCCTTTCAACCTGATAGGGACAAAAACATCAGAACCTTTAGAAAAAGCTCTCTTGGTGTGCAGACGAGGTAAAATTCGGGGGTTCAAATTGGATGTTGGGAAGAAATTTCAAACTGAGGGTGCCCAGAGAAGCTGTGGCTGCCCCTGGATCCCTGGAAATGTCCAAGACCAGGTTGGACAAGGCTTGGAGCACCCTGGGATGGTGGAATTAGATGATCTTCAATGTCCCTTCCAACCCAAACCATTCTGTGATGCTACAGCTCCATAACCTTCCTGCACAGATTATATTTGAGATATTTTTTAAAGTATTCATTTTATGTATTTCACGTGAGAAGAAAATTGTACATAAAGTTTCCAGCAAGCTGCCATGTAAATCATAAAAGCTCGTTGCTATCACCGGTGAGGAGCATTCATTTATGACAGGGATTATTTCATTTATTTCACATTTTATCAGGAGATATTTGCCTGGTGAGACAGCATAATTGGGAGTGAAAACCAGCGGGTTATTTTAGGTGCAGGTGACAGGGTGACAGGGAATTACACACCATTACATGATACAGAGAAATTTGTGTAAATATTAATGCAGAGGCAGGGAAAAAATGGGAAAAGTTGAAGGGAGAGTGTGGAGGAAGGAGAAGAACACGTGGGGCAGGTCAGGAGCATTTTAGTGTAGTCACAGAAATGTTTTAATGTGTTGAACAGTCAGGCACTGGTGGAATCAAAGGACAAGAACGTGCCTGGTTTGTCAGCTCAGGGGTTTGGAGGAATTAATTCCCTTTCTGTCTGAATCCCCTTTCACTCCAGTTGCAAACTCAGCAGGGAAGGAATTGAATTCTCAGGAGAAGTTTTGTTGTATTAAAAAGGATCAACTGGTTCTGCTGCAAACCTTAAAGAAAACAACTGTTTTAATTAGAAATATTACGATAAGATCTGATGGCCTTTGGGATGTTGGCTTGGATTGAGAAATGTCCATGCTTTGATCTTCCCTTCTCCTAACACACCTGGGATCACTGAGGCAATGCAACCACAGGCAACACTCTTGTCTTTTTTTGTTTGTGTTGTTTAACCAACTTTGTCTTGATCCAGGACAAAAGGGAGCTTTTAAAGCCACATTTTCTTCCCTCCCTTTCCCCTTTTCCTCAAGCCTTAGGTTTGAATAGAAATGTGTAAATAATTGGTCAATAACAGGAGGAGGCACTTGCTGACAATCATGTGAGGAGCCTTCAAGGTCAGAGCTGGAAAGCAAACAGGGAGATCTCATGTGAAGTTTGGTTTTTCTCTGTTCCAACATTTTTCTCCATTCATTTTTTTAACTGTTGTGGGAAAACAGAACATTTAATGTGTTATATATATATATATATATATATATATATATGTATGTATGTATGTATGTATATGTATGTGTATATATATATATATGTATATATATATATATATGTATGTATGTATATATATGATTTGTGTGTGTGTCTTTGTGCAGCACAGGTTGAGCACGTGCACACTGGAGACACAGCAGGGCAATGACTGATTTAGTAAATGATGACCAAACATGTTTAAAACACTCCTTGTTCTTGTAAATGATAATTGTTCCCTTTTTTTTAATCTATCCTGAATAAATTGCCCAGACACAAAGAATCATTAAATGTTCCTCTTTTACAACTCACCATTTCCCCACGTCCAAATTTCAATATTAACACTGCATTCCTTTGTGGATTGAGCTTTTATTCATTATATTCCTTTTTAGACTAATAGTTATTATTATGCTGCTCATACTTTAGCTTCACAGCTAATTATAGTCTTTGGCTCTCTCCTTCTGGAATATAGATACTGATATATATTAATGCCACGTACCTTGCTCTGCAGCCAGCACTTATTTCACAAGGATGCTGTGATTTTGTCCTCTTACACGGACTAAAACATAATTTTTTATTTATTTTTTAATTATTTTTGCATTATCATTTTTGCCCTGCTGAAAAGCATTACCTGGGAAAAATCTCTGCAAAGAGAGATCCCGCTCCTCCCTGCCAGGGTTGGAAATCCCTTAATACAGCCATGTACTGTCAACTCTCACATAATGAAAATGTCAATAGTGCTCAGATTGGAGCAGTTTAAGGCACTGGAACAGATGTAGCTCCACACAACATAAATCTATTGAGCAGAGGAAGGGGGAGACTGCTTGGTCACACAGCCATTAAAAAATATAAATAATAAAAGCCAGCCTCTAACTGGAATTAGCCCTGAAGATCCTGCCAGCACTGTCACAGTGCGAACGATGCAGAGGGATAAAATCTGGCCCAGCAGTTTTGTTTTGGGTGGTGGATCCAGGGGGACCAAAGGGAGTGGGATTCCAATTCCTGCTCCCTGCTGATGGAGTGGCAAAGATAATCCCCAATTTAGTCCTCAGCTCTGCTGGCCATAACACAGCAAAAAAAAATATAATTTTGTTCAGCCTTCACCTTTCTAAATCCTTTGCAGGCAGAAGGAGAAGTCTGATACAATCACAGACACAATCCCAGTAAAGTAGCTATGAAAAAACTTGGATAAAATGATGGAATCTGTGGGATACACACTTTTTTGGTGTCTACCTTTGAACCACACAGGAAAACCTGAGCTCTTCCTTTCATTTGGCATTCCTGCTTTTGCATTGGCTTTTTCAGATTAAGGTGGTTCTCATCAAGAGACAAGGGCAACATCTGAGTCCACTTGGGAAATTAAATATCCTTTCAACAGTGCTTTGAATTTTCATTTTTATTTCCTGCCAGGCCTTTGTAGATCAGTGCGAGTAATACACAGTTGGTTAAATCCTGCAAAACAGTCACAAAATTACATAAAAATTGCTGTTTGATAATCAGTGGAAAAACAGCTCCCACAAAAGTGAGTGACCAAAGGGTCACCCACATCCCAGGGTTCATGAGCAGAGTGGTATTCACACAATTTACGTAATTCAGAAATTTCAGGGAGCGCACAGAAGGCTCAGAGAATGGTGAAGTGGTTGGAACATTTTCTCTGCCAGTAGGAGACTGCAGGTGCAAAGAGAATATGAACAATTCACCCATCGAGTCTCTGCTTTTCCCTGTGAGAACCCAAACGTGGATAATCAGCTCCTTCAAAAGTTCCTGTGAGATGCTTGTCAGGGGGAAAAAAAGAGTTGTAGTCTCAGCAGGCAATTAACCATTTCAGCTGCTGAGTGGTTTTTGGGGATTTTCCCTCCACAGCACTTTTCTTAGAGGAAATTATTCCACCTCCTGGAAGATCTGCTTTGCTCCAGAAAGGATTTATTCAGAATGCTTCCAGGCCTGTGAGGTAGAATTAATGACTGAGTGTAGATATCAGCAAGGTTTCTAAACCACTTGTAGTCTTAGAGAACTTAACAGTGCTCCTGAAAATTGTTGAGGGAAGACTGGGAAGACATCCTTTAAATTCAAGAAGATGTGAATAATGCTGTGGTGGGAGGCATTGCTTGTACCTGTGTTTTTATGAGGTTTTCCTTGCCAGAGCAGAGCTGTGACCAGCAGAGATCTCCTGAAACAAATGCACCTCAGCCACACATCTTGGTGTGCACTGAAAGGGAAAAGGAACACTGATCCTATTTTTCCATACATTCATCATTTCTTCCCTTGTCTTTCCTTGCCTGCACACACAAATCATGATTTTCCTCCACATTTCCTCCCTGGAGTCTATAAGCTGTTTGTATTTACTTTCTCAAAGATTTATTCCATATTATTATATTTATTTATCTTTGAAATCACTCCATTCAAAATCCCACTAATCCCGTTTAAGGGCTGGCCACCTTGTGTGGCGTTGACATCCTGCAAAGACAATATCTCTATTAATGGGAGATAATCTTATTAATGAGTGAAAAGAAATCAGCCTGTTCTTCAAAAAGATAACAATTAAAAGGGAAATGTAACAGCACTGGAGAGGTTTCCTTGTTGTCTAGAAATTCTTTTAGAACAGCATTTACAGGGCTGGGAGATGAAATGCCTACAGCACCCAATATTTCAGTGTTGTGGGTGGGATTTGTTACTCTTAGAGCAACGTTGTTGTAAATTAGTCTTTGCCAGATGCTTTGTCTTGTGGCCTGAATTGCTGTAAAACCCATTAGGGTGTATAATGCACATAAAAGGGACAGAAGAGTTGCAGAATCACTTCGATAAGGGATTATGTGTTCCTTGATTGTTATCCATTAAACAAAAGGAATTTCATCATCCCACTTGAATCTCGCCTTAGATGCTGGTGTTTGAATCCTTAATGAAGATTAAAGGCTGGAGCTGCAATCTGCTCATGGAATTTCTCCTCTCTTGCGTTATTGTTCATTAAATACCAGTTATTCCTTTGTGCTTCTGCAAAAAAAATGTGCCAGGGAAGCACCTGGGATGTTTTAAATCACAAATGCTGGGGAAGGGGTCAGGGGCAGGGAGTGTCCTTGTCCCTGCCCTCACCTGGGAGGTTCTGCCATCGTCCCCCACTCCAGGCTTAGAGGGATACGTTTTATTTATCAGCCCAGCAAAATGATGTATTTACTCTGAGATCCAAGGCTCCAGCCTGGCATTCATTATTCTGTGTTTCCAGCCCTTCACTGCAGGCTGGAATTATTGGGGAATTACTGGAGATGTCCTCCCAAGAGCTGAGTCAGACAATATCTCTGCTCACCCAGGGTAAAACTGTAACCAAGCAACGAACTGACTGTAGTATTTTATTTTCAGTGGGTTATTTTTATTATTTGCACTCTTTTATTTTATTTTTTTATTTATCAACTTGATGTAGATTGAGATAATACAAAAGCAAATTCAAGAGTAACTTTCAAGGATATTTACCAGTCAATCTCTGTGGAATTGCTATTCCTCCCTGAAAATCCATGTGAAATACATCCTGTTTTGAGTTTTGGTTCAGAGTTGAAAAGCTGAGTGAATTTAAAAAAAATAAGTGACCTATGATCCATTTGCCTCTGCTTTCCTCCCATCAGTTCATTTTCACTTGAAGATCTGCAGTCTCCTCCCTTGCAATCCTGGCACTGTGGTTGTTTAGCTCGGAGGGTTGTCTCAGGGACTTTCATTTCATGTCAGCAGCTGCTGAACGTGCCACCAGCTGATCCTGAGCTGATCCTGAAGGTGCCACCAGCTGATCCTGAGCTGATCCTGAAGGTGCCACCAGCTGATCCTGTGCTGATCCTGAAGGTGCCACCAGCTGATCCTGAGCTGTCCCCACGTCAGCTGAGCTCCTGCAGATGGTGATGAAGAGCAGAGGAAGGTCTGGGCCTTTTCAGGTTATTTTTGATATAAGCCAGGTCACTTCTTTTGGTGAAAAAATTGCTTCTGAAAGTTGACAGGATTTAACTTGTTCTGCAGACTCTGCTTCTCATGTGCTGGTGATGGTGGAGAGCTGCATTTCCTTGCCTGGGAAGGATGAGCCTCTCCTAAACTCCTCCTGGGGCTCTACCAGGCCTGGGGGCTTCAGTTCCTGGGAGATTCAGGACAGAAGGGTCCAGCTTGACTAAAGCCACGTGGCAGAGCCCTGATCTCACACCCTGGCACAAGTGGGGGTTTTTCTGTCCTTTTTTCCTCCTGACACCCCTGCTCTGGTTGGGCTGAAGTGCAGATACCAAGTTTAACACCCTGGCTGTGTGTGCTGGAGGAGGTGAAATCTGCCTTTTCCCATGTCTCACTTTTCCACGATTAAAATTTCCAGCTCTCTCTGTTTTTTATTAGATAAATGATATCTGTGCCCACACTGGGGTACCTGTGGAGCCAGGTCTGAGCTCTGTCACCTGTGAGTTTGTGACACTGCTGCCCGTGAGTCCCTGTTGTGATGGCCTCGTGTCACTCGGAAGAAAATGTGAGGAGAATGTAGATTGAGCCACTCTCCTGTTCTTTCAGGTAGGAAGCAGAAAAACACCTCGGGGCTTTGTTGTTATTCTGTTTTTCTGAAAGCAATATTCAGGGGAACGTCTGCATCTGCTGACCCCACCTCCTTTCCTTTCCCAGCTCAGAACTCTGCTTCTTTGGGGACACAACAAGAGTGTGAGGGCTGCTTTTAATATTCATTTAGAATCCCACTGTGGCTTCTTTTCAAACAGAAAATTGCTCCCCGTGCTGAATGATGCTGATGCACGCAGGGCTCTGAAAACAGGCTCGTGCCTTGTTTAGGCTTGGAAATTGGAAAAAATTCAAGATATGATGAGTGTGTAGATTTTCTGATTCTTTTTGTCGTGTAAGACCCTCAGAAGATGAGGCGCCGGAGTGATTTCATGCTGTGTAATATCATGTCACTGGCAGGGTCTCTTTGGTAATGGAATTTGGGCTTTTTCAAAGTACAGAGGCTGCTAAATCAGCCTGCGAGGAAAGCCAGGGTTTAGGGCTTGTAATTGTGGCCCTTCAATGAGAAAGCTTAAAAAGTGGTGTTAAAGGTAGTGCTGCTGCCTAGAAGGGTCTGCCAGGGTACAAAGTGTAGGACAGAATGGCCAGTGGAGGAAAAATATCTTAGAAATAAAATCTGGTTGTTTAGTATTTAAACCAGCAGGAAAAGATCTTTCACTCCACCTGAACAATCAGGAGGTAACACTGGTACCTACTCTTTATTTCACTTTTCTGCCTCTTAAAAATCCTCTTTTCAATACAAATGTAGCCTTCCTCAACTAATCTTTTGTGGCCTTTATTCAAAAGGAAATTTTAAGTCAGAATTTGGGTCCTTTATGATAAAATTTCTATTTCGGGGCACAATAGATTCCATTTCAATTTTCAAAAAGTTTGCAAAGTTTACTAAATATGGAGCTAGGTAACTTTTTTTTCCCCTAGGATTTTTCTCCCCAGTGAAGCATAGGGCACTTTTGTCAAAACAGTAGTGAAATTGCTACAATCTTTCATCATTATTTTTGCTTCTGAGTTGATTAATCAGAGACTCATTGATTGGTTTGGATTAGAAAGGATTTTCTCATCCAACCCCCCTGCCATGGCCAGGGACACCTTCCACCACCCCAGGTTGCTCCAAGCTCTGTCCAACCTGGCCTTGGACACTGCCAGGGATGGGGATTAAAGCCAGCACAAGCTGTTATTGGAACAACTGCCCAAAAAAATCACAATTCTTAGGGAATTTTCCTTTAAATAATGTTTTGCAACGCTTGTGGAAGAGAAGCCGAGGGTATTTGTGTGTGCTGGCAATGGGGTGATGAGACTGAGCTCCTGAGTGTGGCTCCAGTTAGAAAGAAAGAAAATTTGACCAAAACCCATTTATTTCTACCATTATCAGGGCGATGGAGTTTAGCCACCTTCTCTTATAGAAAAATACCAAAATCGCGGGCTGAATGGGATGGGGTCTGGAATGTTATAAAGATGAAATAGGTGTGAGAACTCTGGCCAGTTTTTGTGGGAGATCCATGGGTTCCTGAGCCCCTCTGTGCCTGGCAGGAGCTCCCCTTCCTGCCCTCGCTGTTTCTGAAGCTGAATCTCCTAAACCCTGCACGTCCAGACTGCTCAAATTTGGATTTAGGTTCGGTTGTTTGTTCTCAGGGTATGTTATGGATCCCCGAGGCCTCAGCCTTCTGTTCCATGCACTCACAAACCCTGGGTGTCATTAGTGGGCAGAACTGGCATTGTCCCCCTGCTGCTGCTGCTCAGCTCTGCATCCCTGGGCTCAGCCCCACTCCTTTCCCTCTGCAGGTGTTTGAGCTCAGCTTCACTGCCCAAACCAGGGCTGCACACGGTTTTTGTGCTGCCCGTGGCACCCGTTTCCATCCCCTGCTCTGAGCACAAAGCAGGAATCCTCACGGGCAAGCAGTGAAGGAAATTGCCTTGCCCAGGGACGCCGACACTGTTTTATTTTCATGGGGTTTAACCCAAGGCAGGTCTGTGGCTCTCCCTGCTGGTGCATGGCTTTTCCCTGAGGGGTATTTTACTTTTTAATATTTGGTCATGTCCTGCAGATGGTCATGTGGGCTTCCAAGGGGATGGGCCAGGTGTTTTCCTGCACTCATGCAGGGCATCCACTGAGAGAGTTATTGCCTCTCACAGCACATGGATGCGGCTGTTCTTATGTTTGCGCTCTGAAAAGAAAACTGTGGACTTTATTTGGGCTGGGGGTTTGAGCTGAAATCCTTCACAGGTCCTTGAGTTGGGGTACTTGAATATTTCTGTAAGGGGCTGGAACAGAGGTTGTTTAGCTTATAAAATAATAGTTATGGAGTGATGGCACAAAATCTCTGCCCCTGTGCGAGCAGACGAGTGGAAGAGGGACGCAAAAATATGAGATACAGAACAATTCTGTAAATCCTGAAAAAATATGTTGATCATGGCAATAATAGAGACGTTACAGCTTCTCACACTGGCCTGGAAATGAGCAGTTTTCTCCTCAGGAGCTCAGGTGAGAGCAGAGCAATGGCAGCTTTGGGTGACACGGAAAAAATCTCTAAAATCCTCGAGGTCTCTCTTCTCCAGCACTGCCTGTCCTTTCCCCCGACAATTTCTGAAGGGCCCTGGCCCAGGAGAAGATCTTGGCAGATGAACTTGGTGTTCTCTCTTGGAGCTGGGAAGGGGGGATGAGAACGGAGGGAGCCCGCGGTTCATTTGAGGTGCCCTCAATGGGCACTCACAATTAACAAGTGAACGCATCAGTGCCTGCAAAGAGCCTGACTGCCGTCATTCATGGCCTGACAAAAGCAGCGGCCTCATTAACATTTGCTGGAGCTTCAATGTTGAACTTTTTCTTTTTTTTTTTTCAGATTTCGGGGGCTTGAGTCGGGAAGTCTGTCCCTCTCCCACACGCACATCTGTTTGGGGGTGGATCTTTGGGAGGAGGGTTTGGCTGCTTTAGCTGCTTTTATTTGCCACTGAATTATCCAAGAGTTGGTGTCCTTTCCTGGGATAACTGTGAGGGAGCTGGGCTCATGTTCCAGGTGCTGAACTCTGGGACACAGCATTGAGCAAGGATGGTGAGCAGGAATCTCGATTTTTGAACGGCTTCACACGAGACAGGAAGGTTTAATTTAGTGGAAGGACGTGGATAACAAACTTGCCCCGTTCACTGGCGTTGTGATCCGTGGATTAGATTGATTTCATGTGTGACTAAATATTCATGTATGACTAAATATTCATGTATGAGTGGCACCGGTCTGGAATCTGAATCCTGCCCAACATGGAACTGCATCTGAACCCTCGCTGCAAATTTGAATTAAATATGAAATGAGGCTGTGCACTTGGGGAAAGGGCTTGCTCATAAATCAAATTAAACGTAAAAAGCTGAATAAATGCTAAAAAATTAGGTTTTGATGAGAAAGCTCTTTTTTAACAAGGTCTGTGAGGAATTTTGGGGATTGTGTTGCAATGAAAATGTTCACAAACTGAGGCGATTTTTTGAGCATGACCATTTCTTTCAAATGAATGGATTAAAAAAAGCTTTGGGAAAGCAGAAGGTGCGGGTTTAATGCAGAACGTGGGAATTGCTGCTGTGAAATCTATAATTCAATCTTGCTCTATCATCCTAAGCAAAAGATGGATTTCTCGTAATGGATTGTCAGTTTTAAACTGCGCTGTAGCTTTTTGTAATGAGCACAAGTAGATTCTTGTCAACCAGACACGCAATATTTTTCCACAGAAATATTTTCCCTCGTAACATTCTCTCCCGGTGCTTGTGTTTTTAACAAGGGACCACTCTTTGTGAGGATATTTGCTCACATCGCCCAACGTGAGGGGTGGAAGACTGAGAATGAAATGCTTTAGCAATTAAAATTATCCAGTTACAGTTGAAATTGTCCTTATTTATGCAGGGCAGACCCTCTTCATAATTTATTCAGCGATTTCTCTTCCTTTTTGTACCTGAAGACAGGCCTTGCAAGTCAGGGGTTGTAACCCTGCAAAAAGGAGCTGGTAATTACACCTGCCAGCATCTCCCTGTGGCCACCAGCACCATCACCCATCAAGGATAATTGACAAGCAGCTAATGGGATAAGCTTTTGTTTCTTGGGGTTGTTTTCCTGTGTTTTCCGCTGCTCAGGAGGGGAAATCCATTAATGGGTGCGCCAGGAATGCGCTGGTGGGCACACGGAGTCCTTGAAGCAACAGGGAAAGGACAAACATCTTTTAAGAGGGAGAAATAGATGCCTTTCATGTTCTCTTTGACATCTAAATTCCCGGCTCGCTGCGTGCTGGAGCTCAGCGCTGCCCCAAAGGAGCTGCAGATGCCAGATGGGCTCCACCTGAGCTGGGCTTGGCAACAGGTTCTCTCTGGGGCCAGCTCAACAAGGCCCAGCTCCCGGGTTTTCATTCCAGGAGGCAATGTCTGGGCAGTGGTGGGGCAGGAGGAGAGCCCTGAACCCCTGGGAAGCACAGAATCCTTGTCCTGAGAGCTGAGGGATGGACAGGAGCACCCAAAAACCTTTTATTCCTGTAGCAGGGTCTGTTCACAGCTTGGTCAGAGCAAACAGTGCTCAGTGCTGAGGCTGTCATGGCAAAGGGGAGGGTCCTGAGGGCAGAAAAAGGGTGAAAGGCAGGGGGGGAGAGGATAAATCACAGCTCAGGACACCCCGTGGGATGTGGGAATGAGGAGATCCAGCTCCAGCACTGCTCACCAGGTTTGGGGTGTGCACCCCAGCCTGACCCTGGTGCTGCCCTGATGTGCGTCAGCTCCTCCTCAGGCAGAGGGGAAAAGGGAGCCTGGATGTTTCCCCTCTCCACCCCACACCCACAGCAATTTCTCTGCATTTCAGTCAACTCCCAAAGAGGAAATTTATCCCGAATTTCCCCGGGAAAGGGAGACCTTTTTAGGTCAGAGAGCAGCGTGAGTGCAGTGGATGTGTTTGGCTCCAAACCACCCCACCCTCAGCCTGGGGATGTTTGGATGAATTTTCCCAAATTCCTCATCACCCTCCTGCATTTCCCCTTCCCGAGCCACCTCTGGCAGCTGGCAGTGCAGCACAAAGTGTGACATCCCTCATGTCCCCCCGGCTGCACTCACTGGAGTGCAGCGATGCTCTCCGGATCCACTGCAGGGCTCTCCTAAGTGGCACATTCCTCCCGTGCCTGTTCCCCCAGGATTTCAGCTTTGTCCCCTTCCAATCCCCCCCCACAGCTCGCTGCCCGTGTGTCAAGGTATGTTAAAATACCTGAAGGGGTGTTATGAACTCATATTATTTGTGTTTAAAATTTGCAAAGCCATCAAGTCAAATCACCTGCTGGATTCCCACTGAAATTTGTACCCAGACCAAATCCTGTTACCTCTGAAAGATTGAGAAAAAATGGGTTATAAATAGCTCCTGTTAAAAAAAATAAATAAAAAAATCAAAATTATGGATGTTTCAAACTCTTTAAACCATCTGCATGCTGGCAGCTTACCTATTGTGCCTTTAATTTAAAAGGAATGCTAAAATGAGTGCAAACACTGGAAATTACGGCTCTCTGGGGAATACTAATCCGTAATATTTGCATATTTCTGACATTTTCAGATTCCCCAGGCTCCCATTTCTCCATGCTCCCGTCAGGGCAGTTTTGAGGACATTCTGTGGTTAAGAGGAAGGAATGAGAGCTGAGAGGATCTCATCAGGGTGCTCAGTGTGAGAGCTTGGAGAGCCTCCTGTAATTTTGGGATTTGTCTGACTAAAATCAATACTCCGTCCCTTAGCATTTAGGGAGGCTGTAAGAACCACCAGGAATGCAAAAGGATTTTAAAAAATCACCCTCTTTCTGTGTCCTGATCCACATTTCCAGTGAGAGAAGGACATTTATCCTCCAGCCAGTCCCTAAAACCAAACATGGTCAGGATCAGGCTCTACATAAAACACCCAGGTAGGATTGTCTGGGTACCATAAAGTCAGAATTTTGGGAACAACTTGGAATTTATATTTAAGGCCAGATTTTCCACAGTTTCCTCTGCCTCATGGGACTGTTAACTAAAATGCTCTCTTCTGATCCCAGAAAATATGGATTTTCTAAGAGAAATCCAAGTGTATCCTGGGAAGGATCATTCTGCTGCTCACCTGGGAATGTGTTTTGAGGTGTGTTGCTCTAAAATGCAACTAATTTTGGTCCTGGGAGCTGAGTTTTGGGATGAAATCTGTGGTACCACTCAAGTTTGGCTCTTAGGTTGGCCCTGCTTGGCTGCACTGAAGAACCTCGTCTAAAACCAACTTCCAAGTGGGAACAGAGA
The DNA here is from genome assembly GCA_025920805.1 of Petroica traversi. Lineage (NCBI taxonomy): Eukaryota > Metazoa > Chordata > Aves > Passeriformes > Petroicidae > Petroica > Petroica traversi. The sequence goes on along the minus strand of JAHLSL010000043.1, from coordinate 2,634,596 downwards.
TTTACACCGGTGTAAAACCAAAATAAAACATGCAGTTTTGGAACCTCCTCCAACATTAATTCCACACTGCTGCAAATGCCTCTCATTTTACCCATTTATTTCCACTGCAGAATAACCAAGGCCCGGAACTTCTGCTGGGCTTTATCAAACCTTATCTCCACCACCACCTCCACTCGCTCAGAAGGATGGGACTGCAAGCAATTAACATTTTGATGCACTTCACCACGCAATTGCCAACCTTTATTTCCTTCCCATTAAAATCACTGGCTCAGTTTACAGCTGGCTTGGTTTTTAATCTGTTTTTTTGCTATTCCTATGGTAATGGAACCCATTCCATTAACACTCTGTTGGCTGGAGGGGAATACCAATCATTAAGCAATGCCTTTTTGCCCTGGCCAGGTATGGAGGGAAGGGGTGATTTTTGCTCTGACGGGGTAAAAATTTTGAAATTTGATGCTGTCAGGAGTTCATTTTGTGAGGAATCCAGGTAATTATTTGGTTTCCTTGGCTGTTGGTGTGGGGAACCTCTTGTTAGGATTCTTGAGACTAAAAGAGACAGCTTGGATTTAGGTTTGTATTTGGTTTTGGGATTTTTTTTTTGTTTGTTTTTTGGTTTGTTTGTTTTTTTTTTTTTTGCAGGGAGAGCATGTAATATTTTGGAGATTTTTATTTGTTTCTTTCTTTTAGATTTTTTCTGGTTTCATTAGGTTTTGAGGATTTTTATTTAATTTAATCAACCTTGTTTTGTGCAGCGAAAGAAGCCAGGAAAAATGTGTTTGAATTCTGCAGCCCTGCATTGTGAGGAGATGAATAGCATGAAAGAATGGAGCAGAAATCAGTGAACCTGAGGTAGACTTGAACTTTCTGGACTTCTTTTGTTGGAGATTTCTTTTCATTACCATGGGAGGAATCTCACTGTTGGCCACTGCTCCTGAACTCATAACAAGCACCCCAAACAGGCTCTGTCACAGCACTTGGGGGGATTCAGACCTTTAAAATTTTCAGGGAATTTGACCAGGATAAGGAATCTTCCTGCCCAAAAGGGAAGGAATCCCAGGAGGGGAGTGCCAGCCCTGGGAGATGCCTGGTATTTGGGAATCACTGACAGATCTTCTCTGGCTGTCCCCACATCCTGTTCTTTTCTCTCCAATCACTTCAAAAAGGATGATGATCATGGCAAATATCCCCTTTTCATTTTTATTAGTTCTGTTTTGTAGAGAAAGTAGATCTAGGGGCTCAAATAATCTGGTTTGTATCATTCAATGGTTGCACTGGATGATCCCGGAGATTTTTTCCACCCTTAATGATTCCATGATTCTATGAAAACAGTAATACAGAATATAGGAATAAATCTGCCCTGCCTGAAATCCTATTTCAAGTCATGGGATGATCCACTGTTTTATTAATCATGTGGAAATTATGGTGTTTTTTCTGGGGAAGAAAAAAAGCAGCAGACAAACTAATTGAGGAAATTGTCAGTGTAGCATAAAATGCAAAATCGGTTTTGTTTTCCCAAGTCCTGCTCTAGCAAACCCCAGTGCATAATTCACAGCAGCTTCACACTCAGACCCACTGCACAACTGGTGTGTGTTTCAGGAGGAAAACACACCAAATGTTTCCTGTTTGCACATCTCACAAAAATCTGGGGTGATTTTCAGTTTCACCACAAAATATGAGACCCACACTCCCATGGTCTTGAATTTTGTGGTTGGAATGTTTCATTGCCAGAGGGGATTAAAAAAAAATAAATAAAAAAAAAGCTGAACAGCCTGTTCAATTAAAATCAATGGAAATTTTCCCAGGGACTTCAATGCAAGTGAACATGGGCACCAGATCTGTGAAGATGGTTGGAAATGGTCCGTGGAGAATTCCAAGGCTTTGAACTGGATATGAAATAAATGGGAAACCAAGTGCAAGTGGCTGCCAGTGGGGCTGTGATAAGGCAATGTGCAAACACTTCCTCTGCTAGCCCTGGAATTAGCAGTAATTAAATGTGATTTTGATGAGGAACACATGGAATTTCCAGTTCATCACCGTGAGCAATGTTTGTGCAAAATGACTGCAACAAACTGTGACTCTGCTGGCTCTCCCTGAGGCTGGCTGTGTGTACAAAGCCTGTGGAAATTCCAAATTTCTAGAAACTGGAAGAAATTGGGACACACTGGAGTGAAATATTTGCCAAATCTGAGTTTAATATGAAACTGGGAGGTGAGGAGGCATCAAAACCTCTGTGAGGAACAGAAAGACAAAACGGGGAGGGCTGCAAACTGAAATGTGAGGTCCCAGTCCATCACCTCTCAGATGGATGCAGTTTGAGGGCAATCCCTGAGCTCACCAAGGTCCATTTTGCTGTTATTTTCAGAATTATCCTCTGGTTCACTCCGTGCAGACATCAGGGATAACAATCAGATGGATGCTGGACATTTACACGCACCATAAAGCTGGGATACATTGTAAATATGGAATGCACAGTAAATATGGTGATAAAAGAAAAAGGTTTCCATATTTGTTCTCACTGTCCCTTCATTCCTTCTCCTTGATCTCTGTTATCTGTTATTTTGGGGTAGGTGAGGTGGTGCTTTATTTAAAAACTGCTGTGTTTGCATGTCCCTGCTTAGGCAGTGCCCAACTTAGGGGATACTGTGGATCCCTTAAGGAATTCCCTAAAAAGTAACCCTAATTACTGTTCCCAATTGGATGGAAAAGTGCCTGCCCCTTGCAATGCAGGGGAGGAGGCTGAATGGTGACAACACTGTCCTCCACCTCTGGAGCACAACAACTCTTGATCTTCCCTATTTCAGCCCATGAAAGGGCTGAGGCCATCTCTGAATGTCCCTACACGTGCTTGCCCTCATAAATGACATCTGTACAGAGCATTTTCTCAGTGATTTTGCTTTAGGGAGAGGCAAGAAGCACAGGCACTTAAAAAAAGCTCCTGAACTGATCATCAAAGCTGGCCTGGTTCTCAGAAAGTGACATTTCAGGTGGAATTTAATGGAAATTAATGGGTGAATTGGCCCAGCACAGGTCAGGGGGAGCTCACCCAGCTGCTGAAAATGATTTCTGCCCTCCAGGAATTTGTCAGGAAATGCTGTCAGCTGCTTGTGACAGGATTTGTCTTTATTTCGCCCCCAAATAATGTGTGGGCACCTGTGTGTGGCTCAAAATGGGATAGAGAGAATTATGTTTTAGCTCCCAAATGCTAATTTTGTTCACTGTCAGGGCTTTTTTTTTGGGTGAAGATTGCAATAAAAATGATGTTGCCTGAGCCCAGATGAAGCCTCTAGACATCAGATAATTTGGAGCTGGGCTGTGCCCACACGCCAGCCAAGTTTGGGTTTAATGAACCTGCTGGCATCTCTGGTGTCCTGTGGGACCTTCAGCTCTCCTCTCTCTGCTGCTGAGACAATCTTTGTGTGTGTGGTGGTGCTTTTATTCAGAATAATTTTATTGAGAATATTTGCTGGTTTGCAGCTCTGTTTCTTTTTCCTGTGCTTTTCCCTGGTTGCTGCTGTGCTGATTAAACAGGGGTGGATTTAGAATTCCTTCATCTCTCACTACCCTGAATATTTTTACATGTGAACAATTTGTGTTTTGATTCAGCATCAGCTCCTGCATTCAAACTGCTCCAAAGGTGATTGCAGCTGTGGTCTTGGAGGACTTCCCATGACATTTAATTCTGCAAATGGCAGAAGTGCTGAGGGGTTTGGAGTTTGGGTGTGGCACACATGGAAATCTGCACGCTTGTTCTGGCAAAAGCTTTCGTGTAAATGCAATTATTCTTTAGTAGGACTTTATTTGGGCAGCTGAATTCACCTGAACTGGAGCTGGGATGAGCCATATCTGTTCTAGGAAGGTGTTTTAGCTGGGTTTTGTATTTCAGGTAGCCCTTAAATAAAAATGATGAGTTATTAGCATTACCAGAATTTCATGCCTTCATGCCCATGATTTAATCTAAAATTTATGGTGGGATCCAAACCCTGGCAGCTGCCATGGGGAGAAAACTTTTGTTCCTACCTTTGGAATTGCTCAGCATTTCCCTTTTGGAACTCAGCAGGGTGGAAACCACTGTGGGAAAATTCCTTTATGAAGGGCTGGGGAGCAGCGTGGGCATTTTGGTTCCCCTCTGCAGGAAGGGAAGCAGGACCCCACATCTGCAGGGCTTTTTTTCCAAAAAGGAGAGGGTTGTGGAGGGTCCTCAGTGAAGGTATTGTCACAAAATGCCTTTCAGGGATGTGTAATGAGGAGCTCAATACCACTGCTGATTTTGAGGTCACTCAAGTGAGTGAGGGCTTTGAGATTTAACTTCCTTGCTTTCAGTGGCAATGAAATTTTGTGTATGTTTTAGCAGGAGATCTATGGAGTGCCAAATAAAACAGGAACAAAATTCCTACAATGGAAATATCTTGGCAATAATTTTTAAAAAAAACCCCAACACCAAAGAGAAAAGTAATAAATGCTGACACCCTAAAATTAAAAAAAACCCACACATTTTTTGACAAATCTCTTCATCTAGGCCATGCAATGTAGAGAGATATCCAGCAAGAATGTTTGTCAGGAAACTGATTTTTCTCAGGAAAAGTGGGTTGTCTTTTGAAAGCCATCTTTTCAAAGTACCTGAGATGAGGTCACCATTAAAATTGGCGAGCTGGCCCTATAATTTCAATGCACTCCGTGTACCCCTTGCTTCTCAGAGAGGTTTCACTCACTTTTCCCCAGTATTTTATTTTCCTTGATGTGGAGGTGATCCCAAGGCAGGTGTGAGGATTATCCCTTTCTCAAAACCCTGTCCACAGGCTGTGCTGCTGGGGGGTTTCATTCCCTGCTTTTTTAGGGCAGGATCTACCAAAAAGGGTCGCGCCAATGGGAGAAATATACACTGGTCACTTTATCAAGAAGGTAGATAATAAATTATGGAATGAGTTAATGGTTTGGGTTGGAAGAGACCTCCAAGATCACCCAGTGCCACCCCTGCCATATTCAGGGACATTTTCTACTGTCCCAGGTTGCTCCAAGCCCTGTCCAACCTGGCCTTGGGCACTGCCAGGGATCCAGGGACAGCCACAGCTTCTCTGGGAATTCCATTCCAGGCCCTCCCCAACCTCACAGGGGAGAATTCCTTCCCAATATCCCATCTAAACCCAAGTCTTTTCTTTTCCACTGTGGATATTGTTAAGGGTTCTGTTCAGAGCCAGAGTTCCCTGCTATGAATTTTAGAGACAAGGAGCTGGAGCTCTCCTGGAGATGATCTGTCTTTCTTGGAGAGGGAACACACTGTGGGTGTTTCTTACACCTCCTTTACTCTCTGTGAAAAGTCACAATTTTGCTCAAAGTTGCTGAGAAATTGATGGTCAAACCCCCCAGCCCCAAAATCTTTGATGATCTGAGGATGAGACCAGGCTGTGCATGTGCAGTGGGAAACCTCAGCACTGCACTCAATCACACTGAATGTTTTGCATTTCTTTAGCAGGAGATTAATATGAAATACTTCTAGAGCAGGAAAATCAGCTGGTTCTCAAAGCCCCAGCATTTGGCATCCCAACAATTCGTGCTGATAGCTCCAGGCTAACTATATTTTTCCTTGACAATTTATGCTGCTCAGCCCAAACCAGGAGATACAATTTGTCTGTGGATTCATGGGCAGAATGAAAAGTTGGCTTCCAACTGGATCTCAGTGCTCCACAGAAGGACTCTTGCTGTGGTCTGGTGCAATGTTGTTCTTTCACCATCAGATTTGAGCTCTGAAACTCTTCATTATGAGAGGCATTGCTTAAATTCCATTTTCAGTGTTATTTATTGTTATTTCCAAAGCTATTATTTGGTGCATAACAATATTCCTTAGACAGCCAGCAGGCCTGAACATGAAAATGTTAAGATGCAAATTGCTGATATCTGGCACTGAATATGGATGTTTGAAACCAAACTCAGCTACTTGTGAATAATCATTACTCTTAGCTCGAAAATCTCCAACTGTTTCAAAGACAAAGTTCATTAAGTTAATTACAATTTCTTGATGGCAAATCATCTTGTTGGCAAAGTCACCCTCTATGGGAAAGCAAAAAAAGCTGCAATGTAATCAGATGCTGCTGCAGAAAGTGGTTTTAAAAGGCAAAATGATTGAAATTAGTGCATTTTTAAACTTAGGGCAAAGACAGTGTGTGACAATCCCAGGTTCTCTGTGTTTTTCCCTTTGTCAAACAATTGATTTTTGTGTATTGTTTTTAAAGTCGGCCACTACAATGGGTAATTCATCATCCCTGGGAGATAGAAACTCAAGCAGTCTCCAAAAATAATTGAATTTTTCTGAAATTCTCTAAGGGGGTGAAAAAATCCATAACAGCCATTAAATCCTGCTCTTTGTAGAAGGAATATGAAATATTACAATTATGTTCAAGAAGAAAGAAAAGACCCTCTTTAATTCCAGTTGCTGAATCTAGCAGGGATAATTCGCTGTTTTGTTATGCTGCTCTACAGTTCCAATGGAATTTGAATGGGAAAATGTGATAACACATATCAAAAGATGTCATTTATAAGGGGAGAAGCTGTTTAGGAATTCCAGGCTGAAAAATGCAGGAGATGACAGCCTTGATCTGGAGCTGGGCTGGGATCTGCACATGAATTGGTGCCCCATAAATGAGGAAATGTTTGGTGCCTGCCCTATTCTGGCATTCCTGTGGGATCTTCATTTCCAGAACACCTCCAGATCTCCTTCTAACTCTGCCCAGTTGTGATTCCCAGGATTCACTGTGCAACTCCTGGCCATGGGAAGGAGAAATATCCACCTTGGAAAACCCATCTGCTCTAGACACCATCACGGTGACACCAAGAGCACAAGCATTGAAATATCGAGGAGATATTTCAAGGCAAGTATTACCAGGAAGGTTTTCAAAACTCTCGAGGGAATTAAGGCATCTTCTCCAAGGAATTTTGTTCCTTTCCTGGCAGCTTTAGGATTTGAGTTGCCCATCATCTTCAGGAATGGATCGAAATATTTTATAATTCTGGTGTTTACCAGAGGCCTAGTGGTTGTACACCAAATATTTGCTATCCAGGAGAGAAATCACAAAATATTTCTGCTTATAAAGAGCTTCCAAAAATTAGGGAAAGGATCCATGTTTCTGAAAATGGACTTACACTAGCATGGGTTAAATGGGAAAAAAAACCCAGATATTGAGGAGTAAATAGAGCTGTGGTAATTTATTACAAGCTGTTTTTTCTATATACATAATAGCATGCTGTAAAGCAATAGATCATGGGAGATGAAGCCATAGCATGACAAGATGGATCATTTGAGATATTAAATGATGCTTTTCTCTGTGCTGTTGTTATCCAAAGTCTATTAAAAAAGTATCGGACAGGGGATTTTTTCCCATCACTCTCATCTGCTTGGACCAGGCTTAGTAAATCCACTGCATCATTAGCTCCTGCCTGAGTTCAGCTTTTGGAACAGTTTACAGTTCTGAAACCACTTCATTGGAAATTGCCATTTTATTGGCGTGTATTAGGGAAAAAATCATTTGGGAACAAGGGAATGAAGTGCCCATGCTGTGTTATACAATTTATACCCAGATCTAACAAGAAAATGGCTTGTTTGAGTTTGGATACAAAGATATGGTTTTGTATTGGCCCTTGAGGTGCTTCCCCTGGCTGCTGGGGGGGGTTTGTTTTCTCTCAAAGAGGGTGGAAAACCCAAATTTTGTGTGGGGCAGGGTGGGGACACGATGCAGGAGCCCTGCTGGGGGTCTGCCCCTACTGGAGGACGAGCAGTTCCTTTTGGAGTCCCCTGATGATGCTCCAGGACTATTTCTCAATGTGAACACACCTTTAAAACAATGAATCCCAGAATGGGTTGGAAGAGATGTTAAATCCCATCCCATTCCACTCCCTGTCATGGGCAGGGACACCTCCCACTATCCCAGGTTGCTCCAATCTGAATCCAGCCTGGCCTCAGACATTTTCAGGGATGCATCCAGAATATGCCAGAATATTTATTTTCATTTAAACCTGGTGTTATTTCTGCCAAGAGAATATTCACTGGTTTAATATTATCTGTCATATTTTATCTGAACCTGTCCCTAACAGCAACCCCCAGTCCTGGTCTGAGGGGCTGTCACAGGGGAAGGGTCACCGAGTTGCCACCCTTGGAGAAAGGGAAGAGTGACTGCCAGTAATACCCTTGGCTTTATGAAGTGGAAACATCTTTATTCACAAAGGGCACTGGGATCATAAATTTGAGGCAGGGTTGGGGGGAGCTGGGTTATAACCCGAGGGGGGAAAGCACCGCTCACTTCCAGCCACCCAACACCAGCTGTGTTTGGCTCTACCACAGCAAACCTTTGCTCGTAATTAAAGCCAGGAGCTCTCATTTTTGGCTTTTCCCAATTTTTTTTTTCCAAGGACTGTCTTGCACTTTATTTTCTTGTGCCTCGTGGCATTTTGTGTTTCTGAGGTGCATTATGAGCAGCGGGATTGTCTTCCACTGAGGAATTAACCACTAGCCAGAGCTGAAAGAAGGATGTAGGATTTCATGGCCCAGTGGGCTAATACGATGTGAAATCCTATTTTCCTATCATCCAAGTGTCTACAGAATTCCAGGTTAATGTACTTTATATTATCTGGTTGCCACCTGTTTATATTATCAGTAGTTGGAATACTTAAGCATGACACACTCCATTTCTTGCCAGTTTGTCCGTGTTTCCAGAATGGATTCTGCCTGTGTTTCCATACTTCATTTTTTGTCTCCTTTACACAAAACGAGTATTGTGGCCCAGCATGGCTACATCTAAATTTTCATTAAAAAATTATGTAGTTCACAGCACAGATTTAATTGATCACACCCTTACCTGGTGCAAATCAACCCAGCAACATTAATTCTAACAAGATTTCTCACCAGCCGAGGATTTGCTCCGTCTTTGAAGACGGCTCCCTTTTAGCTGAAAAATCCCATTTTGCCATCGTTTGCACATTTGGGGAACATCATAAATCTCACGTAAGCAGCCCCTGCTTTCGGTGCATACATTTAAATACGTGATGATCCCAGGGCCCGTGGAGCACAGGCGGGCAGGTGGGTGGGTGGGTGTGAACACCCTGACTTGTGGGGTCATTCCTGCATCTGGACTCGTAAATGGCAACTGCAGTTAACGGAGAACAATGAATCTGGGAACAAAGCGGGGGGGAAAAATCGCGCATCTGCCGAAGGAAAGATGTGCCGAATACTGATTAGGGAAGAGATCTGGGAGTTGTTGGGGAAAATCTCTAAAGCATTCAGCTTAATGTGCAACTGCAGAGAAAAGGGCAAGCCGAGCGCCGGGCTTGTAGTGCTGGGGGAAGGCAAAATAAATCAAAGCAGCTGCCTTTGTTTCCATCAGGCATTGTTTTGACATCACCCAAAGAACTGAACTTTATTTGCTATTGGCCACTCTGGCTTCAGAAGAATGCGTTTCTTCCTGGAGGGGATTTGCTGTGCACTAAAGTAAATTACCATCTTCTGCATTTCAAGATAACGCAGAGGAAGAAACAGAACAAAAATCAGCTCATTAAGAAGTGAAGCGACCGCTCTGATTGGGGCAATTGTTGCCAGAGAAGAGCAGTCTACAACTTGACCTGAGGTTCAACTTCAGGAAGAAGAGAGGATGTGGAAATATTACCTAAAATATGGTTAATTCAGATTGAGAAATAAGTGTTTTGTTGAAAATCTCATTTTGTGCAACTCTAAGATGATGTGAGTTATCACTACAAACGATGGAGGAAAATGTAACTGCTGGGGAATGAAAAGCCCAGAATAATGAGCTCAGTGCTCTTATCTGCTTACCAGCATTTGGATTTTGTCGTGTTTTAATTTTACAAGATTCCAGGACCAAAGGAGAGACGATTCTTAACCCCAAACTTGCAGCAGAAGCTGCTGCAGCTTTTGGGGGCCTTTCTCTCAGCGTTGCCATCGTGAAGAGGAGCTGTTGATTCTTGCACAGAGAAGTTGTTGATCCGGCCATAAATGATCCCTGCTGGTTGGAAACCTGGAGTGCAAAATTCCAGCTCAAATTCAGCCACAGAACTGTAAAAGGAGACATAAAGGAGGTGTTTTAAACAAGAATTGTCCCTTCTATTCCTGAGTTCAATGGGGATATGGGAACCTAACAAAACATTTTGTTATGGCCTCAAGTCCCACCAGGGGAATTTTGGATATTAGGAAAAATATCTTCACTTAAAGGGTGGCCAAGCATTGAAACAGGCTGCCAGGGAAGTGATGGAATCACCATCCCTGGAGGGATTTAACAAATGTGTGGATGTGGCACTTGGGGACAGGGGTCAGTGGTGGCCTTGGCAGTGCTGGGGAATGGGTGGACTCGATGATCTTAGAGAGCTTTTCCAGTTTTAATGATTCCTTGATCTTTAATGGATTGGAAGAAAGATCTACAACATTTATCTTCTTTTCTTCTTTGTACACTTTGAACCCCAAGTCCCTCGCATGGAATTGTTAAAAATCACTCTGCTTTCTCCAAAACCTTCTCCATACAAAGAAAACTAAAGACAGGTACATCAGCTCTGAGCAGCCTGTGTGGTTGTGCTGTGTTTGCAGTGGAGCTGTGACAGCTGCCCTGACACATTCCCTCATCCCTGGGTGACACATCCCAGAATCCCTGAGGCTGGAAAAGCCCTCCAGGACCATCGAGTCCAAACTGTGCTCCATCCCCACTTTGGGCTCTGAGTGCCACCTCCAGGAATTCCTTGGACACCTCCAGGGATGGGCACTCCAAACCCCCCTGGGCAGTTCCAAGGCCTGAGCACCCTTTCCATGGGGAAATTCCTGCTGGTGTCCACCCTGAGCCTCCCCTGGGCCAGCCTGAGGCCATTCCCTCTCCTCCTGTCCCTGTTCCCTGGGAGCAGAGCCCAAAATCCCCCGGCTGCTCCCTCCTGTCAGGAGTTGTTAAGACCCAGAAAGTCCCCCCTGAGCCTCCTTTTCCCATTTTCCATTTCTATCCAGCCCCCAAAACCTCTCAGATCACCAACAGGGCATTTCTCACCTTCCTGTCTCTCCATCCCGTCTCAATTTCTGACTCTGATGTATTATTTTTCAGAACTATTCCAATTGAAGTCAAACCACAGGAATAAATTAGTGGAGAGTGGTGAGCTGAACAGTTTTCACTTTAACAGTATTTTAATAATCAGCAAAGTCACCCATGTATAGTGATGATAAATTGCTTTGCTACAGGCTAATATAAACTTTACAAGTATAATAAATATTTCTGCTTGGCCAGGAAAACTGAAATACTGGAAACTGCCTAAATATGTGCATCAGAATGAATGAAGATGAAAAACTAGGGAATATTTTTAAAATAGCTTATGTTTTCTGTAAATTAAATCTCAACCTGTCTTTTCAGAAACAGGGATTTGGGTCATTGATGTGTTTATGGTCTAGCTGAAATCAAGGAGATTTTGGTATCACACAGGTACAAAACTTAGATTTATTTCTTTTCGTGTTGCTGGTATTGAGATGGGATTAAAAGATTCAGCGTTATTGAAAAGAAATATGTCCATTTCAGATTTTGCAGCTGGAGATTTGCTTGTGGCACGCTATGTTGTTGAGTCAATAAAACCCACTTTGTTTTTTTTCTCAGGAGAGCTCTTTTTTTTTTTTTTGGAGAGTTACAGACGTGATTCATATAAAAGACAGTATTTATTAGAGATAAAACAAGATTTTTATAACAGTCCTGCAAATTCAGCTGTTAGAAGCTCCTACTTCCCATCAGCAGCCAAGGGATGAGGGAACTTAATATTGTGGTACGAGGTATGAAAACAGAGGCAATAAACCCAGAAAATGAGGATAACTTTAGTATGTGCTTTAATCCCATTTATGGGTGGCTGGAAGTTAACAGGGAGCAAAGGAAGGGCTTCACCCCATTGAAAACTGGGATTTTGAGCTGGCTTCCAGCTTAGTCAGTGCTTGACACCAGCCTCTCACTCATCCCACAGAGGACATTTTGCAGCTTTATTCAATTTTCTTTCCAAAGTTATTACATTTCTCTCCTGCTAAGAAACATCCAGCTTCAGTCAGAGCGTGCAGCTGCACCAGCCTGGTTTTCATCTGTCTCTTGTCCCCCTGGATATTGTCAGTCACTTCCATCTCAGCAATCCTTTATGCCAGACGTGTTTCATCCAGGCTTTCCTGATATTTTAAAGAGAGATGCAGTTTTTTTTAGATGGCTTTAGAATAAATGTCAGGGCGTTCCTGCATCTCCCCGTGTACATTTCCAATGTGTTTTTCTTTTCGCTGACTTCTATTGATTTTTCCTGCGCATCTTTTGTTTTGCTTTGCTGGTAGAAGTGGTGGATGGGGAAAAAAAAAAAAAAAAGCTTTCCAGTTTCTGCTTTGGTTTTATTTCTTCATCACCTCTTCCCTTATTTCTCTTTGCTTTTCAGCTCTGTCTCCACAGGAGTGACAAGGGTTGATGTCACCAGTGTTTGCACTTCCTCGGCAAGGGACAAATGTCAGGGAAACAGGTGCAGAATAATCTTCTGCCAACACCATAATCCCCATTGTGAAAGATCTTTGCAAGGTCGAATTATAACAAAGGATTTGTGTATTTTCCAAATCTGGCCCTGGAGAAGAGCGGCATCGTTCAGCTTATCCTCAGGACAAGGAGAGCTGGAAATCTGAATTGAAATTTCGATCTCAACTCTAAGTTTGAAACAAAATCTTGCTGATTGTCCCCTCCAATTTTGTTGGATATTTCCTTCTGTGTTCTTTGATGTCTGGCTATGATTCTGAAAGTGCAACTCCTGCCAGGAACAAGCAACATTTTGTTTTTGCACCAAATAAAGGGAGGATGCTGTGCTGCAGGAGAGGTTTGGCTGGCATTCTGCTCCTCTGCCCTCTTCTCCTGACTTTTCAACACTGCTGAATCATTTCACTCATTTCTGATTTGTGTAAACACTGCAGACAAAAATAATTCTCTGAGAGGCAGCAGCTTTCTAATTCCTGTGTGGGTTTAGAGCAGATAAGGCACTCAGAGCTGGGAGGATGAAAATGAGAGCAGGTTTGTGTGCTGGGGTCAGACCTGGGATCTGGGTTACCCCCTTTTCAGAGCCCTTTTGGGGAGCCAATGCTCCCCAGTTTTGTAGCTCAAATTGACTTCAGGGCAGGGAGGAGCGCATTCAGGAGCCTGATACCCAAATAAAGATGATTAAAGTCAACACAACCCATTCACTCCCTCATTTTGTAGGAGTGCACACAGACTTGCAGCTTGATTGCCAGGGATGCTCCAGAGCTCTGCAAAATTGTCTGTGCACGTCATTGATGCTCTTGGGGACAAAACCAATCCCTGTTCCTCCCTGGGCAGCCGGGAGGTGGCTGCAGAGGGAGGCAGGAGGTGCTGCCAGGTGTGGGGCAAGGTTGGTGACCTGATCCTGTCCCATCCTGTCCCATCCTGTCCCATCCTGTCCCATCCTGT
>JAHLSL010000043.1:2606478-2621138 GCA_025920805.1 Petroica traversi | reverse complement strand
ATCCTGTCCCATCCTGTCCCATCCTGTCCCATCCTGTCCCATCCTGTCCCCTCCTCCAGCTCCCTCCTGCTCCGTGCCTTGTGGGAGGTGCAGGGAAACCCAGGGCCCATCCTTAGGGGGATTCTGGTATGTGTTGTGGGATTGGCTGAGAACACAAAATTCAGCCTTTTCTGTCAGGAACAGGAAATGATTTTATAAGTTCTCACTTCATAAAATGTAAGCACCTCTTCATTTTTTGTCTTAGACAAGGATGGATCCACGGATCCACTGCTCAGAAGGGAGGTGGCTCATACCCCACTCTTTCCTCTGATGGGTTTCCCCCTTGTTTTTCTGCTTGGAACACCCATTTTATTGCTCTTGCTGCCACAAATGGTGCTGATATTCCTGCTTGGCACAGCACAAACCTTTCCTGGCAGGGCAGTATGAGATTCCCAGGATCAGGAATCCAGCAGCACCACCCATGCTGGGAACACCTCCCGTCCCCTCTCTGTTTGCACAGGGGAATGGTGCAGGCAGTGGGGATTAATTAGGATTGATTCCTGCTGTCTCGGTGGCACACATGGATTCCCCTATAATTGAGAGAGATTCCAGTGATGGAATTGAGCTGATTAGGCTGAACAGAGTAATGCTGCACCCACATGCATCCTGCCTCCACCTAATTAGAATTGTTGGCCTTCCAGGAACAACTGGGAGCACTGGGAACTAAAGGATTCTGCTCCTATTTAGGAGTTCCCTCTCCAAAGTACTTCTGGTCTAAAAGGAAAATTAAGAGGTGAGAACAGCAAGAGAAAGAAGGAGGTGAAGGATTTTCCTGAGATAGCTGGGTAGAATGGAAATATCCAGGGTTTCTGGCCCTGCATTTTTCTCACTCTGTTACATTCACAGGTTTTAAGCCACTGGAGTGCAGGCACCTTCTAATTTTTTATTTTTTTTTATGTCTCTGTGGCTTTGAAAGCAAAAATAAATCTCCTGGTTTGTAAAGGGGGATTGAAAGGATGTCAAACACCCGTGCAGGTGCATCCATCCCTGAATGATGTCACCTTGCTTTGAAAATTAGCAGCTTGTCAGTGGATCCATAATGGGAACACACAAAAGTTGATATTTATTTGCAGTTTACTGCCTAGGAAGAATCTAGCAGATTTTTTTTTTTTTTTTACTCTGAGCAGTGCTGTCCTCAGTCCTGGACAGGTGAAACCTCATGGCAAACCTCCTTAAAAGAGAGATTTATTTTTTTGGTTGTTCTTCATGATTTATTGAGGTGTTTGAAAGGTTTATGGCAAAGGGAGCTGTGCCATCCCACATTTACATAAGCTTCTTATGTCAGACAATACCTTTGTTTGTCCCTGAATACACCACGTATTTCTCCTGCATGTTTAAATGTGGATCCACATCAGGGGATGATAAATGCATTTGAAATTAAGCGGTTCCTGAGTTAACCACAGCACCTTCTTTCAATTAGGCCTCCATACATTATAATAATCCCTGTTTTCAGGTTATTCCACTATGTAAATGGAAGATTATAAGCGGGAATGCTGAGAAAGCCCCTCTCCCCTCCCCAGTTATCAATTTATCTAAATCTTTTTGTGTAACACCTTCCAACCTACTTAGATCCAGTTCTGCTTCTACCTCACTAAGCTTCACAAATGTTGCACACTGATAAAAAATTTCTGGGCACTGAATTTAAAACAGTTGGGTTTTGGCAAAATTTTTCACACCTTTTCTGCCCTAAAACTCAAGGTCTGATGTAATTCAGCAATAAAAGCTGTCTGTCCATCACAGGGCTTTGTTCTGGCACTGTGCCACAGCAACCCAGTGCTTTTCTGGTGAATTCAGGAGTCATGGTCAAGTTCTGAGCTGATCACACCAAACCTTTGTATCTTCTCCACGCTGAGAACTGCTCGAGGAAAGAGCTTGTGCATCCTGCAGGGAAGGACAAGTTTTGCAAAGGAAGATCTTATCTGTGGTTGGTTTTGTGTCTCCAGGACCACTCTGACACTGACACCTACACTGAAGGTCTGATGAGCGAGGTTTGATTCATTTGGGAAGCTCCCACAGTGCCTTGGCCCATGGAGCCAGGTCTGCTGCTCATGAGACTCCTTCCATGAGACCTAGAAAAGAGTTTTGGTTTCATCAAGCCCAGGCAGTGCAGAGCAGCACAAAACCAGCCTTGAAGAGTCCAGCTTGACATCCAAAGAATTTGTGTCAGCCAAAAAGCCGGGATCATTTCACAGACCTGAACGCGTGGTTGTGGTGCTTCCAGAAGAAATGATGTGCTTGGTGAGCACCACTCAGAGCCTGGCATGGTGACACCTCTCATGGAGTGGTCACATCCCTTCTCTCCCAGAGTGTGAGCTTTGCTGGTTTGAGTCTGGGGTTATCACAAACACATAAATAATCAGTACCTGCTGCAGTCCCACAGCAGCCATTCCATACCGGGGGTCCCACTGCCATGGAGGAGCCCTGGCACCAGGAGAGGGCACCACAAGCCCTGACTCTCTCCCAGCCTGGCCCAGGGCTGGAATCGGGGTGGAATTTCCTTCAATCCAACCATTCCCATGTCCAGCAATACCTCACGCTCTGAGTTAGAAACACTGGGGTTTCACCTTTGAGAGTTATCCCGAGTTAGATTTTCCTGCAGGCACTTCTGAGTGGACAAATACTCCTGCAGAGGCTGCCAGGCCAGGCTGGCATCATCCAGAGCAGGGATCAGCAGCTTGAGCAGAGAGCTGAGGAGCTCCTTGGGAGGAGGAGTGAACTGCAGACAACCTCACTCCTACACAGAGGTGGGAGCTTCATCAGGGAAACAGCGTGGGGAATTTGCCTTTTCCCTTTCCTCCTGCCGGGACTCTGTGAATCGGCTTGTGATGGTTTTGTTCTCTGCTCAAACCTTGCAATCTGATTCACAGCCTTTGAAGAGTCTGAGGCAAACTGTGCAGCTGAATAAAGAGGGAGGGAGCAGCGAGTGAGCTGGGGGAGAAGCAGAGGAGCTGCTCCACGGATGGAGTGCAGAAAAGGTGGGATGGAAAGCCCTCAGAGAGATTAATCATCTCTGCTGCCCTTTTTGCAATCAGACACATTTTCCTGGCCTGCTCACACGAGTCCATGTGTCTGCCAGCTGCCTCTTACAAGCTCTGAAAGAAATCATTGAGTCTCTCTGAGAAAACTGCCTTGGCTCACGGGCTCAGAACATCAGACTGACTCCACTCAGGGCCAGAGCTCCAAAAAAACCAGTCTGATCTGCCAAGCAAGGAGCTGGAGGCAGAGGTTTGGAGGATGTGTGTTATCCCAGATGAAATAACACACTTGGAATTGTTATCTCCAGCCTTAGAGCACTGAGAATTGCTGAATTTCCTCGGGTTTTAGCTCACCTTCCTCCTCCAAATCACAGCTCTTACCCTGGCACGGGTTTTTGTCTTCAGGCCTTCGATCCTGCAACTTCAGGAAATGAATGCAGTGAAATTTCAGAAAACAAAATGAATTGGAGGAATGTCCTAACAAAATGGGCACCAGGCAAAATGGAGTGAAATGAGGTAAAACCTCTGGAATTCATTCAGCTGCACACACCTACAGGTGGGTACAGAAATTCCCAGCAGCAGCCTTTCCTATGGATATGGCCATCCCAGGAATGCCTCTGTGATGGTGCTTTTGGCTCTCTGTGCTCATTTAATCCATCTCTAAAATAACATCCTCATCTTTATTCAGCTTTGAAGCTGCACAGAGGGATCCCCTGTCTACCTGCCCTCCCTGCACATCCAGGATCAGAAGCTCAGCAGCTTCTGTTTCCATAACAACTGAGGAGTAAAATCCTGAGCAGTACCCAGAGACTGCAAGCAGGGCTGCTTGGAGTGGCCTCCAGAGGGGCATCAGATCTCCTGAACTCCCCCAGGCTGGGTGGAGACCCCAGAGAATTCCCTTCTCCTCCCACCAGCCCCACCCCCCTTGAGGGAAATTTAAATTCTGGCTCAGCTCTGACGCTCACAAGGAGGGGCTGATTCCTTTTAGCTCCATCAGTTGGTTTTTATCCATTATCCTTTTGCTGTGCATCCTCTTTCCCAACTCTTCCCGAGGGCAGTAATAGACTCAAGTCCCCTGTAACTCTCCAGGCTCCCCTGCTCCCTGGGGACCCTGAGCTGTGTTTAAGGAACACCCAGGAGGTGTCTGGGAGCCCAAGGACAAACCTCCCTGGCCCGTGAGCCCTTCAGAGTGCCAAGGGCATCATGGAATCACAGAACAGAACCCCAGCACGGTGGAAAAAAACCCCTTTAGTCTAAAGCAAACAACTTTATTGTCAACACTCCCCATTCCACTGTCACTGTTTGCATCAGCCCCTGCCTGATTTCTGTATTTTTGGATCTTTTCTCAGGCGTGAGCACAGAGCCCCCGTAACTCTGAACTCATGGTCATTACTGCAACAGGAATGATAATAAATGATTCTGCACGCAGAACAAATCCTGTGCAAATTGGAGAGCAAAGATGCCTCTCTAGCAGCGTCAATTCAAGGCAGTTTGGTCTTTTTCTCCTGGCTCAGAAGTGCCTTGTTCACTTAATGAGCAGAGGTCTCATTCTGATCAATTTGTCCCAGTTTCACAGGGGTATCACTGCCCTGCTCATCAGCATCACTCCTGATTTATCCCAGCACTCAAAACGTGCTTGTCTCTCACTCACTTGTCGCGTTTTATTAATTCCAGCTCGTCCCTGCCCTTTCTGGCATCCATAACTCCAGAGGCACAAGTGAGAGCACTCACTCAGCACAGGTAAAAGGCAGCTGCCAATTAAATCCCTGTAATTCACTGCCATTCCCAGCCCAGACAGAGCCCTGGGCTGGGAGAAATCCATTTATCCTCTCCTTGGGTCACACTCCAAGCCAATAACCTCATCAGCCTAAACACCCTTAAGCTTCCTTATCCTCTTCATCACACTCTAAGCCATATTTTACTTTCTCTTGCCTTTTGCATGCTGAACTTGCAGTTTCTCCCTGGCCTTGCACAACTTATCCCACTGACTCTGCAGTCACCCCACAGAGCAAATGGAAATCTCTGCATTCCCACTTCTCCACCTAATTGCCTCATTTTCTTTGGTGGATCAAAGGAGATTTTTTTGGGAAACACACAAGCCAAGTTTCCCTGGTTATGAAGAGTAACTAAAGCTTAGGACAAAAGCAATTATTTATCTTGGATAAATATTTGCCATAAAAGTGCAGGGAAAATACAGGATTTCACCTCTTCTGTTGTCACGATCAGTTTCTAATGAGCCAATACACAACATATTTTAAATGACAACGTATTTCCTGTCTAAGATTATTCAGTTTGGAGCTACATTGGTCAACTAACAACTCCCAGGTTATCTTGGCTTCATTGCAGCAGTATTTAAACTCAGCCTTAGCTGAGCGACCCCATCTAGGCCAGGTTTAAAAGAGACTTTATCAGCACAGGGCTTGTCCAAGCCCCCAAAACCCTCTCTGGAGATCCACAGCCACAAATCTTCTGCAGCCTGCTCAGTGTTTCAAGTTCAAATAGCATCTTTTATTGAGAAAACATGAGTCAAAACACCGAGGTGTGAGTATTTCTCACTGGTTTTTAGGGTTTTTTCCTCAGTGTATGAATCACTGCCAGCATTCACACCGCCAACCATTGCTTTGAATATTTCAGGGATTTTTGTTGTGGTTTTTTGGGGTTTTTTTTGTTTGTTTGTTGTTTGTTTTTTTATTTATTTGAAGGCAGGATTTTTATTTTTTTAAAATTTAATTCTCACTCAGCTGCTGTGACAAGCACAACTCCCTGCCCCATTTTACATTTCAGTGTGGGACATTAAAAGTGCTCCAAGTAAGTCAATGCTGTCCTCTCTTTAAATACATAACCTGGAAATTGGAGTATATTTAGAGCTTTTTAAGTAGCACTGCTAATTTTTAATTGAAATTTAAATAAAATCAGACAGCAAACCATTCTCTTGCGTGCATTCCTTGTGCCATCAACACATCCCCTTCGGACACGTGCTGAAAGTGGGGAAAAAAAATCCATCTGGGGTGGATTTACATCTCCAGTCTGGCCCCAGAAGCAGCTGAGACACTCCCAAATTCTGCAGACTCATTGAGCTTCCAGCTCCTTGTTTGGAGGGCTCGGAGCTGTGCCAGAGAGCAGCAGAAATTAAATTCCAGTGCGCCCCTCTGCCCATCTGGAAACAGCAATTCAGGCTGCTTCCCATTGACCTCACAAGATTAATTGGCAGTTGATAGCCTTTATATTCTAATTTTCCACCTTAGGGCCCTGGTGTGTTCAGCTGCTGGGCCTGCAGAAAAACATCTTCACGTGGAATTAAAACTTGTGTGAGTGGAGCAATTCTGATCAGAGGGGCCTGCTTGTTTTGAGGGCTTATTTTGTCTTTTCACCCCTGATTATTCTGGCTTTAGAGAGACAGGTTGGTTTATAAAGATTTCCCTTCTCAGGGCTTTGTGTCAGGGGTTTTTGGCTTTACTTTTGCTGCAGCTGCATTATTTAACATCCTTTTCTTTATTTGCAGTCAGTTCAATCTCTTGGCTATAAGGGTGGAGAACAAATTGATTTTCAAGTATTATATAAGATTATATGTCTGCCTATTGCAAGCAGAGAAAACACAGTCCCTTAGTCCCTTACAAATTAGGAGATAATTAACAAGTGAATGCTACAACTGTTTAGATTGGAATGAGGTGTAGCCAGGCAGAAAAGTCAGAAAAAAAGTCAAATTTGAAAGAGATTTTTTGTTTTATTTAGAATTTGAAAGAAAATGGTAACTTCACCCTTCCTGCTCCCTCCACCAAGGAAATGTATTTTTGATGGCACAGGGAAGGAAACTCATTCTAGCAAAGGTAAGAGAAACACAAACAGTTTGAGTGTTCAGAGCTTTACAGAGAATTGAATATCTCTGTCTGGAAACAATTCCTTTCAGAAAAGTTCCTCTGGTACAGTGGTGATCACTGTCATCCTGGGAAAACGATGCCTGCCTCGCATTCCTGCCCAGAGGTTGGATGTTGGCATGGGGATTTCTTTCTCTGCTGCTTCTCTGAGGGATGTGTGAGGCTCCCCGAGTGGGGAATCTCTGCCATGGAAGGGCTTGGTTCTGTCAGCAGGCAGAGAAATTTAGAGCCAAATGTGGATCAGTCATTTTTAAAGCCTCTCCCATTTGTGCATTTTGCTCCCAAAGGAGGATCTTTGGGACACTTTTGGAATGTCCCTTTTGGTGTGTCATTGCTTCAGTGAGTCCTGCAGAGCCCCTGCCAGAGAAACTCCTGTGAGCCCAGCAGAGGAGGCAGAAGGACTGGGAGAGCAGAGCCACCAAAGCTGAAATCTGGGGGCTCTTAGAGGTGACAGAGACACTCAGAAAAGGAGCCAGGGTGAATTTCCAGCTGATGATGAGAGTGTCAGCGCCAGATTGACTTCAAGGAGCTGGAAATCAGCTCAGCTTGGACTTCATGGCAACTCTAAATCATTCAATCAGTGTGTGCCTGTACAGGTGGATTTGACAGGGATTTTTCCTTGGTTTTGCTTCCCCTCCCACCTGGAATTACCCAAAAAGGATGCATTTGTAAGATGACATTTATCTACTTTTGCTGTTGGTTTCTGAGGGAACAAATGACCTCCCTGGGGAACTTTTTGAAGACATCAAGCAGAACATGGCTGCTGTAACAGGGTTTCTCCTGCTCCATCCCAGAGCTGGACTAGAATAAGATGTGGAGTTGCAGCAGGAATAAGAAGTGGATTTGCTGCAGCTGCAGCCACTCCAGAGTTAGAAAAGTCTCCAAACCAGTTTCCTTTTGCTGACAGGGCTTGGATTAATGGGTTTCTTTCAAGGTCATTTTTGTGCATCCTTGGCTCATTCCAGGCCCCTCTTGGCCTGGATCTTGTGCTGAGTTGGGCTTTTGCCACTGCCAACCTTTGTCATCAACTGACAGGAACTTCCATATTCTACATCCCTGATCCAATCCTTTTTCTTGAGCTAAAATGTATTTCTAATAAAATTACCTTGGTTCATAATGGCCAGTCACAAACGATTTTCCACAAATAAGGAAATTTTGCTGAAGGGTTAATTCAACTCTCTGCTTTTGAAAAAAAAAATCACAAAATATAAAAGCGCCAGAGACATTTTATACCTATTTCATATCCTATGCTCATTCAGTTATGGATTTTGTAGCCCCCAAACAGACAAGGGGCTGTGGTTTTTAAATCCCTCTCAGCCTCCTGTCCCATCCAGAGTGTAGGATCTCCATAGGGATCCCATGACTTGCATTCCTTGTCCTTGCTCCACCCCATTGCATTTTCTGGAGACTCAGGGAAAATCTCCAGCCAGCAGGGATAAAGTCACCCTGCACTACCTCGTTTACTCTTAGGTTTGGAAGTTTTGGAAGTATTTATCTTTTTTTTTATTTATTTAAATACTGAAAAATAATGCTAGACTGCCTGCAATCTATTGAAATTATTACTCTATCTTATAATATTTTGCAAATATAATTCTGAATATTTGGGTAATCCCTAGCATTTTAAGTCCTTACCTTCATTCTTGCAAAAATGTAATTTTTGACCCACACTCATCACCTTGCCTTAGTGGCAACATTTCCAGTATTTACTAAGTGATTCTTATTTTAAATAAAATTTCCTGGGTATCCATAACACGGAAAATGTTGAAGGGTAAGTGTGGGGTTTTCATACAGTGTTTTCCTAATTATTGTACCTGATATCACTAATTTTTTCCTCATTGAATGCCTTGCCTGAAGGACACTGAAGAGGGATAAATCATTTATGTGCTCTGTTAGGTGAGAACTGCCAAAATTTTTAAAGAAGCCTCACATTGTTGGTCAAGCTATCACTTCCCTGCTTGCATAATAATTTTATATAACTGCTCACAGCCTGACTGTGCAAAAAATTTGCTTTAATACCGAGTTATTTGTATGCTGTTGTTTCCTGAGCCCTCTAGACTTCCATAACTTTGTCTGTCTGGTGGAATTTAAAAGCAACCTGAGCTGTAATTGGAAAATGTGGATCATGGCTTGTAGTATTTAGAGGCAAATTGGCTGGGCTGAAATTGCTGATGCAGGTGACCTATTGAACACCCCGAGAGCCACAGTCACATTCAATTGGTAAAGGAACACAGGCAGCACCAACCTCAGCAAACACCCAGCCATGGTTTTGGGGGTTTCGTGTGGGTTTTAATGCAGGTTATTGTAATAAAATCCACTCCGTGGATGTGAAAAAAATGGGAGAATACAAATGGCAGCATTAGCCAGGGCCACTGTTTGTCCCTGTCTTAGGAGATCAGGGCCATTTCTCCCTCTCTCATGAAAAGCAAATGAAGCCCAAGGCAATCATCGTGTTCATGTTGTCTGCACAGTTTGGGAGGGGGTCCCTGGTAATTCTGATTTAGCTGTTTATGTTCTGAGCTGTGACTGCTCAGTTTCAAGGGTAGCTGCAATAATTCTGTAAATGTTTGTGGTTGTTGCAATCCAAATGGTTTTGGTTCTCAGCTGGAAATGTGCACAAACCATTTCTTTACAAGCACTGATTTTATTTTTTTGTGTTGTATCAGTGTAGGCTTTTTGCTGTAGAAATGTTGGAGAATTTATAGGAATTATAGAAATTATGTGGAATTTATTTCTGACAGTTGACCTTGACAGGAAAAGAAAAAAAACCCACAAAAACATTTTATTCATTTACATCACTGGAAAAGCACAACACTTTTCATGGATTTTCCAGGGAAAGGCTGCACTCTCCATATCCCACCTCCACACTGGGCAGGATCAGAAGAACTTCCAGCACCTCATTGCTGAGGTTTTGTCCAGGGAGCTGCAGTTTTCATGCAGGAATAGGAAATCTTTGTTCCTGGACCCCTTGAATCTCTTCCCCAAACGAGTGAGATCGATGCCGTTGTCCTGGCGTGAGTCACGAGTCCATTTCTCTGAATTTTGTGGCTTCCTCCTCCTGGGCTTTGTGCCAGTTCTGGCAGGGACCAAAGATGCATTTCCACACAGATGTTTTTGTGAGGTGCACTCGTTTTTCCTCATAAATGTCCTCGTTCCTCTGTGAGGCAGAGCTCTGGACAGGGGCTGCTCTTCCATCCTTCCCTGCGAGGGTGGGGAGCCCTCTGGATCCCTGGAAGTGACAAGGACAGGTTGGACAGGGCTTGGAGAACCCTGGATCAGTGGAAGGTGTACCTGTCCATGGACTGGATGAGCTCTAAGTCCCTTCCAACTCAAACCACTCTGGGATTCTGTGGAAAATCAGGAATACTCTGTTGTGGCACCACTGGAGCTCAAACCTTCCATAAATTCTGTACCAAAGGTGAGGCCCAGTTTTGCCCCAGCTTGGGTCCAGGGAATCCTCAGTTATTTTCTGCCGGGTGAAATGTTCCCCAGAGCTCAGTCTGTCTGTCTGTCCTGGAGAAGAATACACAAACTCATGTGGAGCTTTCAGGTCCAGCTGGGAATTAACCCTAAATCCCCATCTCCAGGCTGAGTTCCCTCAGCTCCTGCTGTGCCTGTTTTTCAAGGGAAAGAGACCACGACCTCCTTTTTGGATGGGAACATATGGAAACGTGTGGGTTACACGACTCAGCCCACTCTGTGAATTGTTTTCCATGCTGATCCTTGGACCTGAACCTGTGGATGAACCCCCTTGCCTAAATGATCTTTCAGATGCACCGTTACATTCCTGCTCTTCAGTGCTGTGATCTTGTTTGGTTTTGGATTTGTTTTCAGCCTTTCTTTCGAAAGGGACTGCAGAAACTAAGTGGAAAATCAGAGCCCAATATTTCCCTGAATTTGAGCCTAAATCTCTTCGTGTTTGCACAGCAGCTCACTGGGTTTTGGTGTCAGATTTGTTATTATGGATTAGATCAATTGTCTGGCTGCAGGAGCAGCCCCCTCCCTTGTAATGCACTTAGTCAGTTGTGAAATCATGGACTCAGTGGTGGGAAAAACAGAAAATTCTCCATAACCCCTCCAAGCAATCAATTTATGCCCTGAAGCATGAGATTTGATTACCATTGTTATTATCTTAGCTTGCATAGTTACAAATGTTATTAGCAGTCATAAAATTATCCAGCCTTAAAAAAAAATCAGATTAAGAGAAAAAAATAAAAAGAAAAATCCCAGCATTTTGCCCCAGGTTGTTCAAAGCCTGAATTTGTGGGATTGCTTCAAACTGCAAAAAGTGATTAAAAAAAAGTGGGAAAAGTGGTTCCTTTAATTCACTTTAAATTTGCTGTTCTTTGATCACATGGATTTCTCCTGCACTCTCATTAGGAAGGGATAGATGAGCATTTTCTGGAGTTTCTCTCTGGTCAAGACCCGTCCAACTTTCAGCATTTCAAAGCTAAGTGTTGATGAGCTGTGTTTATACTCAGATCACTCAGATCCGAGTTTAACAAACCGTTAGCAGGGTGTGCATCACCCCCTCTCATCTATGTTTTGCTCTTTATGATTCAAATCTTTTCCTATGAGCTCCAAGCTCCTAAAGCAGCTCAGGGCTTCTCAAGCTGCATCTCAGCTGGTATAACTTAAAAAATATATATAACTTAGAAATTCAAAAGTTAAGGAAAATGCTGAAAAATACAGCAGGGCATCGTTTCAAAATTTAGATGGCATCACATCAATTATTTTGGCCACTTAATTTGTCCAGGACCAAAACAGATTCCCAGAATCTTATCCTGGGTTGTTTTTTTTTCATTATTATTTTTTAAATCCATATCAAATTGGGGTTCTTGACATTCAAATACATTCCCATTTTTGCACATCTACCTATTCAGAAAATTACAGCATCTTTATTAACGAGCTCTGCTGATGGGCTGTGTGCTGGCAATTACAAGCAAATTAATTTCCTCCACAGAAAATCTGGCCAATCTGTTCTTTTGTCCTGAGTATTTCATGTGCCTTAAATGGCATTTAGTGTAGGATTGGGAATCTCCTGAACCTGCCACCAGACTCGGGGACCGGGTTGGAAATGGTGGCTGTGTCTTGAGGGAGAACATTCAGGATAATCAGGTTACAAGTTACAGTTGGGATTGGCAAAACTCACACTCTGTTCCTTCTGACAATGCCTGACATAAACATTCTGAGGGGCTTTTCTCACACTTGATTTCAGACTTTAAATATTTATTGAAAGTGTATTTTAGATATGTGATCAGCCTGGAGAAATTTAATTTTTCCAGTGTTTCCAGCAGTGTTGCTCTCTCATTCTCACATCAAGCAGAGGGTCTGATGAAAAGGCCCCTTGGTTTTCAGCAGGAAATCCCAAAATAAAGAGCAGTTTTGTGAGACACAGAGAGGACCACACTGAGCTTCTCTGTCTTTATTTCTGTTTGGTGCAGACTTAAGTGCGATGACATTTACCCCATTTCGTGGGCAGAGAAATGTGAAGCACAATTGATTATGTCTATTTACACTTTACTTAAGGCAAACCCTATTCTCAAACAGATTTAGTTGGTGCCATGTTATTCTTATTAACAGGAACACATTTAATTTTGCAACTTGGGAAGCCACTGTATTTTGATTTTTCCATCAGCTGGCTTTCCAATGGAAGAAAAATACTGTGTGGAAAAAAATTAAAACCATTTAATGCTTTCCATATTATGGCCGCACACCTGAACGTGGGAGAAGAGCCTTTGGAAAATCACACTGAGAGAGAGGATCTAAAAGTTGGGCGAGGTAGGCAGGGAAATGAAGGTCTAAGCTCTTTCATTTTGCAAGCCCAGCTTCTCTCTGTGGCACGGGGATGTGGGGATGTGAGGATGGGCAGCCTGGGAAGTGGATTTTGGCAGCAGCCCTGCCTCGAGCACTCTCTGTTGGTCGTTAAGTTGGTGTTTCTCTTTTTTCTGTCAAAAATCAACCTGGAAACTCCTGGTGCTGCTGAGGCATCCCGGGCGCAGCTCAGGGTTGGTGGGGAGGGGGAGAGCCACTGTCCCCGTTTTTTATCCTCCTGGCAATGGCAGGAGGGGCAGTGCCAGCTCTCCCTGGCTGTCCCTGCTCTCTCATCCCAGCTCCCAGACAAGCAGCTTCCCACCCTTGGCACTTCCAGCTCCTGCCAAGGCTCCGGTGAATCTCCAAACCTCTGGATTGGGGGGGAATCTTGTCGGTGCTGGGTCAAAAGGCTTTTCAATGCTCGGCCATTCCTCTGGAGCTGCCTCCTTGCCCATTTATTCCCCGAGTTTCCGCTCCCAGGGGCAGGGCTGTTGCTTAGCTCTTGGTTGCTTTGGGGAGCAATGTGCTGTAAATATAACATTTTACTCTCTTCAGATGGAACAGGGACTCAATTCAGGACATGGTGTGGAGGGCAGGACCCAAAGGGAGGATTCCCAGGCCTCTGTGTGTGCTCTGGGCTGGGTTTTCATCCCAATCTGCCCAACTTCAGAGCTTCCTCAGCAGCTTTCCCTGCTTTGCTCCATGCATTGACATTGCTGCAGGTTCACTCATACATAGTTTAATATAAAAATTCTATCCATGAATTGCCTGACCTTGCATGACTACAAACTTACCATTGTTTTAACCATTTTGCTTAACAAATACATTAAAACATTCTGCTCCTTTCCCTTCAAGTTTTCAGATTTTTTTTTTCTTTCACTGCCATCTTTATAACACCTTTCCTTAAATTGAATTATTTACTCCCCATCCAAAAGGCAAGCTCACCTACTTAAATCTGCTGGAGATAAACAACGCCAGTTGGCCAGCACATCCACCAATTCCAACTGCCACTGTCCCAAAAACCTTTAACCCGTGTGCTAATAATCCCCGGGAGTGTCCCTGCGATCCGGTGGGGTGGGTTTACAGTTTAATGTCCGTGAATGCTACTTTATGGTTATTGTTCATTGCATTAGGCAAGGCTCAGAGGAAAGCAAAGCACCCAAAGGTCAGCAGCGAGGCAGAAATATCTGTGGAGTCGGAGCCCTCGTGAAAATGATGATGCCTGACCTTCCCCACCTCTGGGGATGGAGTGCTTAAAACGATGACTGGCAGATTTGTGACGAGTGTCTTCAGCAATCACTTAAAAATTCAGCCCGTTCCACACAGGGCGCAGAGAATGGAGCGCCCAGGCAGAGTCCGGGAGCTCTGCACACACGTGGAACCTGAGCTGGTTTTGTGCTGGTGTGGAGCACACGCAGCAGAAATTACACACGGGGGCATTTGCAAAAAAAAGAGAAAAAAAAATGAGGAAAAGAGGATTTTCCGAGGTTTGGTGTTGGGATGATTGAGTACATGGGGTTTTAGTAGGGGTGAGAGGGGAATGGCTTAACCCAGTTGTCGTTTCCTTAATCTTCATCCTTTCCCTGGAAAGCAGTGCCAATTCCACACCCGAGAGAGGGCTCACACCGGGCGGGGACCGTCCCTTCCCCGGCAGCGCCTCCCTCCTCCTCCTCCTCCTCCTCGCCCGGATTTTGGCGGAGCCCCCGCACGCCGAGGCGAGAGCATCCCGGGCCCCGCCGGGGGCAGCGCCCTCACTTCGGCCATTCCTTTCTCCTCCTCCCGCCCCAGTTCTGGGCTGGCAGCCACTGGGGGCTCCTCTCCGGCACCTGCCGCGATTCTGGGCGGGCAGGGGCTCCCTCGCTCCCTCGCTCCCTCCTCTCCTCCATCCCTCCCTGCGGCTCCCGGCGCATCCCCAGGGGCCGCCCGGAGCAGCGGGGGCGGAGGCGCCGCTGGCACCGGC
>JAHLSL010000043.1:2556202-2606078 GCA_025920805.1 Petroica traversi | reverse complement strand
GGAGAGGGGTCTGGGGTGGCTTTGCTGCAGTACCTAAATACCTGCCCCGGTTCCCGCGGGAGGAGCAGCCCTGCCCGCGGAAAGTTTCGGGGTGCGGAGCCCTGCGGGGCCGGGGGACAGAGCCACGGCCCGGGGGCTCGGCTGGGGCTCCCCTGTTGCTTTAGGTGTCCTGCATCTGCAGAGGACACTTGTTCCCGCTTTCCTGATGGGTTTGGAGAGGGGTCTGGGGTGGCTTTGCTGCAGTACCTAAATAATTCCCGAAGTCCCCAGGTTTTTTTTTTTCCTGCCGGGAAGGGATGCGCTCGCGTTAGGCTGCAGGAGAGCTGCTGGAATCTCTGCGCTCGGTGTCTGGGCTGTGTGGTATTGATTTGTGGCGCACCATCAGAACATCGGCGAGCTTGGCAACGTAACCCAAGGAGGTTCTGTTTGCCAGTAGTCAGGCACAGCGGATGCACGCAGGCTTTTCATCTGTCACTTCCAGCCTTAGTGACACTTGGCTTCTTTCGGGGTAGAAAGGGACTCAGCCACGTCTTGTTGGATTATGTGCAGGTATTCAGCATTTCCTGTGAGTACTTTGGCTCGGAACGTGGTTTTGGAAAATTTCACCCGAGCGGTGACAGGCGGCGTTTCTGTTTTGTTGCCAAGGGTCGGTTTGGTGTGACCGAGTCGATGTGTGCTGTGTAGCTCCCCCAAATCCCAGTCCAGCAGCAATAAATAATAAATGTTATGATTTTAGATGCAGGTGCGAGGGAAGGCGAGGGGGTGAAAAAGACGTACTTCAAATAAATATATATATTTTGGCCATTTGTGAACATTTGTGAAATGTTACCTTGTTGGAGCTGGGCAATCCTCTGGCCATTGCTTCCCGCGTGCCTCTGCTCATCTTCTGGTATGAAGCATCAGAGTGCACAACTTCTGCTGTTCTAACACTTCTCCCTTGCTTAAAAGTAATACATTCTCTTTATCTTTCAATAAAAACCCCAAGCCAAATAAACCCCTCTCTCAATGGGCCATTAAAAATTAGGAAATTTTGCTTGGCCAGTTTCTGGTCCTCACTTAGGCTGAGCATCTGCTGCCAGTGGAGCCTGGCTTGCAGAGGAACTACAAGCCCAGATCATGTGACATTGAGATGAGATGCACAGGACAGGACACCGAGGTTTGCAGAAGGTAATTTCTTCAGAAACACTGCCCAGTGTATGTGAAATTATCATTAAACATCTTGAGTAAAAAAACCACCTGCCGGCAGTCAAGAGTTGAAGTTTTGCCATGTGCAACGCGTGGCTTGGAAACCAATTTGTTTTGGTTTTTCTTCCTTTTTATTAATGATTTTTATTGAAATAGGGATGAATCTTGAAGCTGAAATAAAGACACTGTCCTTCAGCAATATACATTTAACTCAGTGAGTGTAATTATTGAGGGCATTTAGCAGGAGTAACTTCAGTAATTAAACCTCACGATTGAAAATATAACAGTCTACTTCTTTACCTCAAGAAAGGCCACAGATAAGGCTTCATTTAAATGAAAGATTACATTATTCACAGCTTGGCCATACCTCGAGTGGCTTGGACAGGAGCCTCCTTGTTTACCAGCAAAAATATACTTTATCACTTCAGTTTGGGAGGAAAAAATAGGAACAAAAAGGTATTTCTTCCTTACATGAAACGATGTTGGGGACAATTGCTCCTGTGATAAGGGAGGATCTGCTCCTTTCCCCAGCGGGAGAGGACAGGGACTTCTTTAAACACTACTAATTAGTTCAGTTTATCTAGCACGCATTACAATGCTGTAGTTAGTTAATTATAGCTTTTCCCATTAGCACCACGTTAAGAATAATGAATTAACATATCACACGGATCAAAAGAGCATCTACAAAGTTTATCTTAGAGGGAAGAAAGTGTTATTGTGTGCCAGGAAGTCCCCCTGGCTTTCCCAAGGCGAAGATTTTGTCGGAATTCCTGAGCTGATGCTTCAGAGCCCATGAATGACTTGAATTGATCACAAACAAGTGACACCGGAGCTCTGGGTTGCTTAGCAACCCACCAAGATGCCACAATTTCTTTTGGTATATTTGTCCAGTAAAGTAGAAATTCAGTTTTGTTCCGGATCATGGGTTCTTTGCTAGCCCAGAGCCCACCCTATAACAACCCTAAATCATGGAGAATGAAAATTGGTGTCCCAGCACAGAGTGTGGGTATGAAACAGAGCAGGATTCTTGTAACCATGTTCTTGCGGTGATGTTCTCAGTGTTTTATAACAAGTTTCAATTGTCCTTTCATGGTTAGACTCCTAAAAAACCCAAAATCATTAGTGGGACAAGTTCTAAGAAAGAAATGCATCTACCAGGTGCTGTTTGAGCAGTTCCCCTCGTGCTGCCATGAGCTGTGAGATCCTACCTGGTCTGTGGGGTTTAAAATGTGTATTTTGGTCTGAATTATCCCGTGGCCCACAAGGCTGGGGAGCTCTGCTGGGTTCTCCTCACAGCAGGAACTGGGTCCTGACCAGATCCATTTATGTGAGGAAATAACAGGTTTAGTACTGGAAGAGCAGAATGAAGATAAATGTTACCATGATTATCCACCTGAAGTCCCAACACTGGCGTCAGTGAATTATATTTTGTTCAGTGAACTCTTTCTGTTTCTCCTGTGTTATTTTATTTGTTACCCCTGTTTTGTTATCCTCGTGTGCTGCCCCTGAGTCCTGGAGGGCACCTTGGGGGGGGAATCCTGCACCGTCCCATCCCCATCCTCTTGGGTGCTTTTCTTGCAGTTTTGGGGCCAGGGCACCCACAGGATGAGTTTGGGCAGAACCTGAGGCAGGATTATCTGTTCCAGGAGCTCACTCTGAACACTTCAGCTGCTGATGGGTTTTCCATCCGTGGCTGGAGCTGGAGCAAAGCTTTGCAGAGTGTGTGGGTGGATCTGGGCTGCCCAGAGAACCCTGATGTTCTCTTATCTCCACCTTTCTGAGCTCTGCTCTTTGCTCGTGCACAACAAATCCTCTTCCTGCTAAAACTGCACCCAGGAAAAGCCTGCTCGGGCTGCGAGAGCTGCAGGGTGGCATGGCACTCATTTTACTTAAATTGCAGTGGCATTCTGGAATATTTCTTGCCTCTGGATGAGAAAAAGGAATCCAGGTGTTTCTCTGTACAAAATTTGAATATTTGCATGATTTGCTGGTTATGGGACTGGAGGGGGATGTTGTAGCAGTGCCCACAGACCACTCAACCAAATCCCAGCTCGCTGTCAGTATTCCTAGGCTAAGATTATTATCGTTCATAATCTGTGTACTTGTTAATTAATTGCCTTCCCAGGCTCAGACAGATTTAGGTAAAGATTAAGGTACCTGTGAGCTTGACTTTGTCATGGGTTGGTTTTTTCCCCCTGTTGCTTCTTTATAGCAAAGTCAGTGCTCAAAACTCAAGGTTGTCGCATTTAACTTTTTTTTTTTTTTTCCCCAGCTACTCCCTTCTGTCTGTTTTATTCACTGATTCCTGTCAGTGCATTTGCATTCCCAGATGCTGATTAGTGATTGCCTGTGCACATTAAGCAGATGAAGGTACTTGGTGATATTTGGTGCCTCAGGTTTCTCCTCCCAGCGTGTCCAGGCCCCCTGCATGAAGCACACAGCGTGTGATGCTGTGGTGATGGTGTTTCCTGAGGTTTCAGCACTCCCTGGCAGATGTCTCCTTCTTCCCTCATTGCACCTGGATGTGTAGAAATGAAAGAAAAATGCAGACAGAGAAGAGTTTGTCATTGAAAGTAGCGTTTATTGTCACAGCTTAACTGGTTTGTGGTTTTCAGTGTGATTTCCAAGCGCAGATCCTGTTCCATGGAAGAAGGACAGATATTATGTTGCTTTCTTCACTAGGGCTTCTCTTCCTATATTTTCCTTTGACCTTTTTCTCCATTTATGAAGAAAATTACCAACTTCGGGTGGTTCTCTCCTTTTGTTTGGCTTTTTTTTTTCTCTTACAACAGAGTTAAATCAGAGGTGGGGTGAGGGTGTGGCTCAGGTTAAGGGAGGGTGAAGGGGAGGTTGGGAGGACAGGGCTGAGCTGCTTGGATCCATCCCCACCTTTGCTCCTGCTCTCTGGCACAGCAGGATTGACATGTCTGCACAATGGGGTTTTTTTCTGTGAGAGTGCAGCTTTTGAGGATATTTTCACCAGCTGGTTCCCAGTCTGGCTGGGCGAGCTGGGCTGAGCTGCCTGGGGACAGCTCCAGACAGGTGACCTCAGACTGTTCCTGTGCCAAAATCAGTGTCCCTGCTGAATCCTGCCCGTGTCTGCAGCCAGGGAGGTGTGGAAAGGTGACACCTGCCAGGGTGTTTGTGGTGTTTATCCTCAGGGCATTGCTCTGGGAGTGCTCTGAGTCCCCAGCCTGGCCCTGTGTCACTGTCCCCGGCCTGGCAATGCTGCTGCCACTCACTGCCTCCTCCTCCTCACCATCAAAGGCAGCAGCTGGGCTGAGCACCTGAGGATTTGAGAGGGCTTTAAAGGTGGGATGGAGACACCTGAAGGGGCTCTGATGGCTGGGGAGTGTCTGTGCCCTCCTGGGGAATACAAAGTGTGGCTACAAACAAGCCAAGCACTGAGAGCACAAGGCTGCAGTCCCACAGAACTCGGAGCTCTGCAGTGAGCCAGAGCCCTCTGACCTCTCAGCAGAGCTTGCTTGGATGATTTTAATGCTTTCAGAAATCTCATTTCAAGCCTCTCTGTGTTTTGGGAGACCCATGGGATGACTCTGCAAGGTTTAAGTCACTATTCAGGACAGCATCGTGGCTGGGATGAATGGGAAAGGCAGAAATCTGCTCAGAGGAGTAGGGAAAAAGAATAAAAAAAGCAGAATTGGGCCCATCCACCTTTCAGTGTGTCTGCTTTGGTGACTTCTGGAGTGTGACACAAGCAATTCCCTGTCAGCCTTCCCCGCTGGCTGACACAGAAGAGGTGGCTTTGAATGCTGCCCGCTGTGCTTGTGTGGCACTTGAAAGGAGAGAGGGCTGCCTTTAAGGGGTGCATTCCCACAGCTTTGGAGGGTGTTTGAAAAATGCAGCTCTCCGTCTGTCACGTGCTGCTCCAGCATTAAACCTGGAACAATGTAAAAACTGCCTGCTGCCACTGTGCATCCCCAGTGCTTCCAGTCAGGTCAGGCCTGATGATTGCTCTGCTGGTAGGGAAAGTAAAATTATGATTGCAGGGCAGATTTTAGTTTGGTTTTTTTTTCTGTTAGAAAGCACCTCAAAAATGCTTTCAGCTGAAGGAGTGATTAACTCAAGGGTTTTTTTAAATAATGCACCATTATTTTTGCAGTTGACTGAAATTAGAGAGTAGTTAATGAGATTTCCTGTAGGTTTTGAAGCATCCACCTTTTTTTCCCAAGGATGATGTTGTCTGTCCCATCACTACAATCCTCCCCTCTTGGGCAGTTTGTGTTGGTTGATCCAGGTCTGTGTGTCACTTGCATCCATGGTTGTTTGTCTCATTTTGTTGATTTTACTTCCTTGGGAGCAAAATACTCCAAACCACAATCTCTTTGCTGAGTTCAGTGAACATGTTACCTAAAATTTGGGTTATTGCTTAAGTGTTTTACTGAATCAGGGCCCAGTGCTTTATTTTTCATAGGTTATTCTTTCATATCACTCCACCAATGGAAAATTTCTTTGGGAGGATAGATTTTAGAGGATTTCTGTTGTAAGTCCTGTCTGATTTCCTTATTACTCAGTTTTATAGGAATAAATTGTATTCAGTGCTTGCTTTGAGTTCTGCCAAGGCATTGGTCAAAACTGCAGCAATTTTGGTCATTACCACCCACATTCCTTTGAGGTCAATATTCCTTTTGTTGCATCTGGGCAGAAGAAAATGCCACGGGACTGAACTACTGCTATCAAATCAGCACCAGTGACAGATTTTATTTAACTTATTTTTAGGAAAGCCTGATAACCCGTGGTGACTTCCAGGCTGGATGTGGCCCTGGTGAAGTCATGGCGCCACTGAAATGGATGCTCAAACTCCCAGTGACCTCATCAGAGGTCCCAGGAGTGGTGAAAATCTAATTTACAGCCTAAGCAGTTTGAGGAGGAGGCGTAATGGCTCAGGTCCTTGACTGATACAAATGAGAGTGGTTCAGCTGAGGGTGATTGAGTTACCCTGGCAGGAGCTATCTGGGTTTTTGGGAGAATCCAACATCCACGTGGGCTCTGCAGGAAGGAGAGTTGGGAGTCCTGTGGCTCCTGTCCAGTGCCACATCCCTGCCTGGTGTTTTGTCTGGGAACAAATAACCAGCAAAGAGCAATGAATATTCCTGTTTCCTGAGCCACACAAATGACAGCCGAGGTGTGTAGGGCCGGGAGGAGCAGTGATTAAAGGGCTGTCCCAGCTGCACAGAGCTGAGCCATACCTGCTCCATTAAACTGACACTTTGAGTGCTGAAATCCACGGTGATTGCTTGGGTTTTACCACCTGCATGACAAATGCACCTTTCATTTATTGCCTGTGAGGCTGGGCTTAGGCTTTCCCCTAAATCTGGGATTTTTCTGATGCCTGCTGAGCCTGTGGGATTGCAGCCTCCCTGCTGTCCGTGTGTGTGCCTGGGGCTCTGCCCTCCCTGATTTTTGGCTAATTCCTGTCCAGGCAGTCCCTACCTGCTGGGAAGGGCTCGGGCTTGCCTTTTCAACCTCGTGTTGTTTCTCAGGGAATTGCTGAAAACTGAGCTGTTTGAGGTGTATCACAGAGCAAAGCTTCATTAAAGGTGAAGTGCAGGCAGTGTGGTGGCACCAGAAAGGAATCACAGAGTGACAGAGTGGGAAGGGACATTAAAGATCATCCCATTCCACCCCTGCCATGGCAGGGACACCTTCTACTCTCCCAGGCTGCTCCAAGTCCTGTCCAGCCTTTCCTTGGACACTGCCAGGGATCCAGGGGCAGCCACAGCTTCTCTGGGCACCCTGTGCCAGGGCCTCCCCACCCTCACAGGGAGGAATTCCTTCCCAATATCCCATCTAAATCTGCTATTCAGTTTGAATCCATTCCCCCTTGGTATGTCACTACATGCCCCTCTCTATCTTTTTTGTAACACAGTTATTTGGTGATGCAGCCCCTAAAGAAAAGGAAATTTCTCCCATTTTTTTTCCCTGTGAGCAGGATCCTGCCTTTTGGAGCACTGTACCTCATTATCCTGCCAGAGCAGCACATTTTCCCTGTCAGCCATTCCCCCCTGTCACACATCCCTGTGCAGTGAAACCTCACAGAATTCCAGCTGCACAGCAAGAGGAAAATCTCATCTTTGGTGCATTAAAATATGCCTCGGTGTTTATTAAAAAACAAAACAAAACAAAACAAAACAACAAACCAACCAGGAAAACCACAACAGGCAACAAACCTGGAGGGTTATTCATTATCTTATCACGTGTGCCACAAAAAAAAAAAAAAGTAATTGGAATAATCTTTGTTTTCAGCAGATAAGGAATATTCTCCCTACAAACCTATTCCACTGTGATCCTCCAAAGTGTGTGCTGAGCTTGTCTGTGCACAAAGCTCCCTGAAATGGGTCCTTAGACCAAATTTTTTATCCCTGGGTAGGATATAGTCAGGAATGTTGTGTATTTTCTGTGCTAATTACATAACGCACCCACAGAAAGGAATAATGTATGCAAAGTTTGGATGCTGAGGCAATGACAATCCATTTAACCATTTATAGCTTTATGTATTTTATAATCCCTGAACCCAGACGTCCCCGGAGAGGGAACGCGCCCTTAAAAATTTCAGGCCTTTAAATTAAGTGAATTTAAATTCCCTCATTTGCATATTTCTCCTTTCTTTGTTCTGCCTGAATGAGATATTGCTGCAGTAATTGAACTGTAATTTCAGCACAGGTAAATGATGTAGGACAGGCGAGATTCGGGCGCTGCCTGAGCCGCTAATCCGGCAATTTGCAGCACACCTCGGAGAGGAGAGCCTGTCCAGCCCACTTAGGATCACCCAGCGTGGGGCTGCCGCTTGAAAATTCAATCAATCTCTGATGCTAAATGTGCTCCTGGAGCAGGATGTGGAGGTGGGGAGGGAATTCCTGGGAAACAAACTTTTCACTGAGGTGATACCGTACAGAATTCCAGAGGCGGTTGGGTTGGAAGGGACCTTGAAGAGCATCTTTTTGCAGCCAAGCCCTGTCCAGCCTGGCCTGGGACACTTCCAGGGATCCAGAGGCAGCCACAGCTTCTCTGAGCAATTTGTGCCAGGGTCTTCACCCTCACAGGGAACAATTCCTTCTGTATATCTCACCTAAATTTCCCCTCTTTCAGTTTGAACCCATTATTCCTTGTTCTGTCACTCCAGTTCCTGATGAAATACATCGATGGGTAA
Source organism: Petroica traversi (assembly GCA_025920805.1). Lineage (NCBI taxonomy): Eukaryota > Metazoa > Chordata > Aves > Passeriformes > Petroicidae > Petroica > Petroica traversi. The sequence goes on along the minus strand of JAHLSL010000043.1, from coordinate 2,597,722 downwards.
AAGCTGCATCACAGAACCATTTTGGTTGGAAAAGACCTTTGAGATCATCAAGTCGAATTCTCCCAAAAATTCAATTTTACAGCTAAAACAGAGCACTGAAGGTTCTGAAAGAGCTGGCTGATGCCTTTTTGGTGTGTGTTGCTCTCAGCTCATGGGTTTGGCATCTCCATACCTGTGGGACAGCTGAACTGGGATGGGTGGGCAGGAGTGCTGGGAGGGAGAGGGGAGACTGTCAATGTCTGTTGGACAATCTCTTGGTTGTTATCTCTGGAAAAGATAAGGTGATGCATCACACAAGGATGGCAGAGTGGTTTTGGCTCTATTATCCTGCTTATCTTTTGTGGGAATACAGGAGAAGCCCATGTGCAAAGCCCATGTGGAAAGCAGAAGAGGTTATAGATGATTATCTGGAGAGCTTGGCACCGACCCCAGAAAAATAATGGAAAAGTTGATAGAGGGTTGAATTAAAACAGAGTTAAAGAATAGAGAGGTAATTTAGGCCTCTCTGGAAAGGGAGCTCAGCCCATTCCTCCTGGAGTTAGGGGTTTGATAAATGTGGATAACTGAGCTTTGTGGCAGAATTTCCTGGTGTTGGATGTGGCCTCCCATGAAATCTCAGTTAAAACCAAACGAACCCAACAGAGCCGGTGTATGGAATTAGCAGGAATCTTGTTTCATAGAATCATGGAATGAACCTTAAAACTCATTCAGCCCCACCTCCCACTACCCCAGGATGCTCCAAGCCCCATCCAGCCTGGCCTTGGACACTGCCAGGGACCCAGGGGCAGCCCAGTAGGCTGAAGGACAAGTGGAATCCTTTCACACAGGGATTTTATCTGATTCCTTGAGAGTGCTGGAAAACCAGGGTCAGTTTTGGTGTCAGCAGCTGAAAGGAAGGGTTTACAAACCCGGAGAGCCAAGGAAATAACCGCAATATTGATTTGAAGAGAGGAGGAAATTCCCCGCAGTGAGAGATTTAGAGCTCAATCTGCTTAGCTCATCAAAAAGAGGATTGAGAGGGGACTTGATTACAGGGACAAGTATTTTCATGGGGAAAGCATATCCAGCTTTTTAATCAAGAAGAGAAAAGAAACATCAGATCCAATAGCTGCGAGCTGGAGCCAGACACTTTTAAATTAGACATTAAAGACAATTTCTTTTTGTCTGTGATTAACCACTGTAATGAAGTGTGATGTGTTCAGATGGAGACTGGATACCTCGTGTGACCCAATGGAACATGAGTTGCGGGATATGATTTGCAGAGGGTAGGAAAAAAGCACAAGAGAACATGCTGTACAGATAAGGAAAGGAAGGAACTTGCATGGGAAGCACAAAAAGGAGGAATGGAAGCACTGAAAGGACAAAGAAAGGAGTTTCAGCTGGAGACAGAGCTTCTGTTTCAGAGTATTGGAGCATATGGGTGAGCAAAGTGGGTTTTGGCATTGGGAGCACCTTGGGTGTTGGCAGAGCTGGAGTCATCTGTTTCCCAGTCAAAACAGCAATTTTGGATTCTGGGCTTCGTTAATGATGATAAAGGAACCTCCTATTTGTGGTTCAGGCTTTTGGCACTGTGGTGGTGCTGGGGGGAGAGGATGGGGCTGCCAGGAGCTGGGATGGAGCTGAGGGTTGGATCCCACCAGGAGATTTGTGCCACCTTCCCCAGGAGCAGAGGGCACATCCTGCATCCCTGGGCACTGGTGTGATGTCCCACTCCAGCCCCGAGCTGTCACCCTGGTCTCTCGTGTGCCCCTCACAATGTTGGCATCAGTGTTACACACACAAGTGTAAAAAGAAATTAAGAACTTTGTATTTCTGCAATTAAACCAAGTTTTCAGGAAATCCCGTGAGGAAATCGCTGTGATCTCAGGATTTTTGATGAGTTCTCTCTGTATGCTTGTTCTCCTGGAATAATTTCACCAGAGCAGTGACTGAGACTTCTTTTTTCCATGAAATATTCTCTATTACAGCCGCTTACAGTGTCTAATAAGGAATAATCATGAATTTAAATCTAATACTGCTTTTTTTCTGTGAGGAAGTGCAGTGGTTCAGTCATGATCGTGCTCCAGGTGACTTTTGGCTGTTTTTTTTTTTCCTGAAGATCTTCAATTATAACAGATTCCTTAAGGACTGTCAGTAGTTTTGCCATCATGGGAGCTCTTTAGCCAGGACTGGAAATAATTTTTCCAGAAAAATTTCCAACACTCTTCTTCACCTCCACAGCAGAGGATATTCTGTCATGATTATGTGGAGAAAAGTCACTGGCATGTGTTGTTTTCTTTACAGCTCCATCCCAAAGCTGTTACCTTTGTTTAGCCACATTTCCTGAATTGTTTTTGGACTGGAAGAAAATTGTTATTTCAGGATCTTTTCAGTGGAAATAGGAACATTTTAAGTGGAATAGGAACATGTTTTCTTTGGACTGTTTAACAAAACCATAAACTCTTGTTGATTAATTAGAGCTCCAATTACCTGCAGCCAGCAAGCTGAGTACCAGGCTGTAGAACTGGTTATGGCCACGTTCTCCTTGGAACTAGGAAAACTGATAAATGGCAATAAACTGATTTACTGGGGGGAAGAAAATGAAGCAGAGGATGTGTGTCCTACCTGTAAGAATTGGCTGAGGGGGCAGTAATTATTCCCAAATCCTGTTAGAATTTGTTGACCTTGATGATCGTTTCCTTTCTCAGTGGACATCCCAATAATTGTCTTTGCCTGAGGATGCCCTGGAAGCTGCTCTCAAATCAGAGCAGCCCTTCAGCATTTAACTCCTGCCACTGTGACATCCATTAGGAACGCAGAGAGGTAGGAATTACCCCATTCAATCCGATTAAAGATCCAATTAAGTCGGAATCCTCTCTCAGTTAGTAACTAATACCACATGACTCAACACCCTGGGATAAGCCCCAAACCTTCCTCCCTCCTTCCCTGAACTCTTGTCACAATTATGGAGCAAATTGTCCCTTAAAGATTTTTTAATTTTATTTTATTTTCCCTTCTTCCCCAGCACTTCCAGCTTGGCTCCCATCCTGAAACATGTGATCAATAGGCCCTTTTAAATTCTTCTCCTGCCTTGGGAAAGTATGATTATTAGCTCTTTAAACACCTAATCATTCTCCTAATCATCCTGCCCTTTGTCTCATAAGGTTTTTGTGTCAGACAGGTCGCAAAGTTAATTATTGTGATTTTTTTCTCATTCTTAACGTGCAGTGTGATCACTGGAGTGACTGTTTGACCTTGTTTCACCTGTTTTCATAAGGGCTTGTGTCTGTCATGTCCATTCCTTGAAACATTTTGTCTGTACATGAGATCCTGAGGATTCTTCTCATTCCTTTCTTAAAGGGACTTCTAATATTCTCCTTGGATTTTTTTTCCCCTCATTTAGCCCTTTTTACATCTCTGATTTTTGAATGCAGTTCTGCTTGTTGTCAGAGGCAAAAATAAATCAGCAGCACATCTAAATTGCTAATAATTGTTATTAATAATTATTTTAGTCCTTTCTAATGCATTCTGTGCAGAGTCCTCATCTCAGTTGCATCTTGAGCACCTTGGGCTGCTGAGCAGATGCTTCCTATTGAAGTGATTTTTCTTCTTTTTATGTGGAAAGCAAACAAAGCAATTGAAACCCTCTTCTCCTTCAGCCTCCTCAAGGCCAGGGGCTATTTGGTGAATTTAACTTCAGTTACATCAAATAAAACAAATCCATTCTGACCCTTGAGGAAGCCTTATGTTTTAGATCATAGGTCGCTTCTAAATATAGGGATGGGAAATGAATGTCTCCCTGGATGGGTGATGCTGTAACCTTCTCCTGCAAGGGTTTTCACAGTTCCCTTTGAACTGAGTGGTCATTTCTGAACAGGCTGAAATCTGAGTGGAGAAAGTGTTTATAAATAAATGTTTATGGCTATATATATAATATAAATAAATATATATATATGTGTGTGTGTATGTGCACAATTAGTTACATGGCTATATTAAACAGAATTGTTTAACCATCATGGCAGTTCGTGGCAAATAAAAATATTTGTGTGATATATCTTTATATATATCTTTATTTTTTGTTTCCAAACCATTTTGTGCAACAGGCAGTAGCTTTAGCCTTGGGTTCTTGAATCTGATATTGCATTTCTCTTCCCAGAAAATAATCAGTGTACAGCAACATCAGATGTGCCTGAAAGGGAAACAAACACAAGTGAAGCAGCTGAATGTGGAGCATAAAAAATGTTTAGATTTATTCCCAAGCTGTGAACTTTGAAATTTGATATTACACACCTGGAATATGTTTGCATGAGTGTCCCCATACAAGGGGCATTTATACCTTCTATTTATAAATAAATTGGGTTTTTGCCTTGTGCGGGCACATGAGGAGTGTGGGAAAGCTCATACCCTAATGTTTATTTCTTGCTAATATTTAGCAATTACCTGAGGGATGGTTCAGATTCCTTCTATTTTGGGATATTGTTTTATTTGGGCGCTGCTCTCTGAGGAGCATCATCATCCTGTTTTTGGCACTGGCCCTCTCTGTGGCAGATGTTATGACTCAGAGTAGACAAGAAGATTCAGATTTATATTTTCTTCTTCTTTTTTTTTTCATAAGTGACTTGCCCCTCAGGCTTGTTTTGACAGGGAGGATATAATTTCAAATTAAACGTGAATGTGGAGGCTTTGCAAAGCTTCAAATTGCAGAGATTTCTCAGCATGGCTCAGGGAGAAATAAAACTCTCTGTGCTGATGGGCTGCTGTGATGGGAGGGGCAGCCCTGGTACCAAACCTTTAAATTTGGACACGAGAGAGGCCCTGTCCATCACTGAGCTGCTTTCACTTCACTCTTTAAGGAACCTTTTCCCTTCTGGAAACCTCAGGAAGGAAAGCAGGGCACAGCTGGATTTCCCCTTTCATTTCTGGATGGGTTTAACATCTTATTTGTCAGGTGAATCTCCAGCACCAGTGAGCACAGGTGGTTTTAAGAGGAAGAATTTGGTGTCAGAGCATTTCAGAGGGCCAGGAAGAGCTTTCTGTCCATGCCAAGGTGTTTGCTCTCATTTTGGATGGGGAGAGGTCCAGTGAGGGGAGGATGTCCCTTTTCATTGTAGTAGGGCTTTTTTCCCCAAGTATTTCAGGAAATTGGTGTCTGGGATTTGTGTGTCTTTTGAAGTAAAAAATACTTAACACTCCAGATCTAAAACATGTGAAAGGATGTCCCGAGTCTCAGAGCAGAACTTTCTTCCTGATGAAAGAAAGCACAGAGAAACCTCTATGTTCCTTGCCTAAATCTCCAAATTTCTGTCCCAGCCCTAACAAGGTCAGGTTTGCATTGTCTGGAGCTGCTCCTCTTTGTGTGGGCTCTGCCTGACTGAGGCCATGACATCTTCTCAGAGTTTGCCTTTCATTTCCCCACCTTTAATCTCTTTTTCCCCTTTTGTTCCAGCACTTGACCTGCGTTCCATCTCCAGCTCTGTTCCTCCCTCTCCAGTGCTGTTGTCCCCACCACTGCTGGGTCTCAGGGCAGGGGTTGCTTCTGGAACTTTCCCCACCAGGATGTTTTGGGGTCAGTGTGGTTTGATGCTGATCAAGGGCTGTTTTCATCAGGGATCTGTTAATTCACACTTCTCCTGGAAATCGTGGGGTTGCAGAAATGAAGTGTGCAGGCACCAAAATCTCTCCCTCTGGATCGCCTCTTGTGAGACGTGGCCATGAATTTCCTTTGTGCCCCCACGTTCAGGAGGTTTTTCCTTCAGTGCTGAGATCCAACCTCAGAAAGGAGCGAGATCCAACTCGGAGAGCTTTAACCCACAATAAGCCTGATGTCCTGGGGGAGAAGGGAGATTAAAGAGCCCGAATTCTCCAGGAGATTGTCACTTGGCTAATGATGATCGTAGCCCGTGGCAGTGGGGGATGATAGGGCTGATACTTAGCAAGGGTTGTGAACCAATTAGTCTGCTCAACAAAATACTTGGTCCATTGGGTGCAAATGTTAGGAATATTTATAGGGCTGGCTCCGCAGCCAGCTAATCAAAACTGGAGAAAGCCACTTAAGAGGCTGTCCCAGGCTCTACAGAGGCCCTGAGATTACACAGCTGACAGATAAACAAATGTTTGCCCGTGTAAATATTAGGACTCAAAGACTGTATTTGAGCTCTTTCTCAATTTCCTGGTGTAAAATCAATTAGGGGTGATTAAAACATGCTGGAGTGCAGTTCCCTGGGGTGAGCAGGCTCTGAGGGTGGCTGTCCACGGGCAGTCTCCTGTTGGCTTCTCCCAGCTTGGTTTTTGGGGTGTCCCATGGTCCAGGTGGGGATGTCACATCAGCTGGCCCAGGTAAAATAAGAATTCGACATTTACTGGTGTGGTTTGCATTCATTAATTGCTCCCTATCAACTCCTTAACCCATCAGCTCCTGAACCCACTGATTGTCTCAAACGTGGCACTATTGGACATCAACTTGGTCTCGCAGTTAGTGCTGTCCAGCACCTCCTGCTACTGAAACAGAGACTTGGTCTTTGAATGGAGTCTAACAGTAGAGTTAGAGAGAAAACACAATAATTCATCTTAATTTCCAAAGGGTTCTCTGTTGGTTTGTTTATTTATTTATTTGCCCTTCATTTCAAATTTTCAGGGTTTTCCCTCTCTGACCTCAGGCCTCAGTTGCAGAAACACTTCTGCAAAACAGACAAGAGTAAGAAAAATCCACAGGCTTCCCTGGAAAAGCTTTTCGAAAGCTGAGCGTTGATTGCTCAGGTTGAAGGCATAAATGTGGTTATACATGTTTTCACAGAGAATCTGCAAATAGAAGAGCAGCTCCCAACCCTGCTACTAAGCTCCTCACCAAAATATTCTGCTTTGCTGTTTCCAGCTGTTATTTTATATAGGAAGTGATAATTTTGAAATACAGCCATTTTGGTTTTGGGGCTCAAGGTGGTTATCTCCAGTTTATTTGAAAAATCACATGTTAAACCAGGGCATTTATTGTACTTGGCAAGCTCTGCAGTAGGTCTTTACTTAAAGAAAAATCAAATTTTAATAAAAACCAGGTTGCAGATTGTTCTGGCGAGCGCAATGTGATTTTATATTTTTATTATTATTACGGGTTTTTTACACCCCCCTGTGTGTAAAAGCTTTCTTTATGGTGCTGCTATTCTGGTTGTAAATGGCTTTAAGTGCAGTGGGTTTTAATATCCAGATGTTCTTTCTGATGGGTCCTGCATGTTGAAAAATGACATAATGTCTTTTTTGAGCCTGAAGAGCACCGTTCTCATTGGTCCTGGTAATTGTGTTAATAGTGCTCTTTATTTGGGGGTTTTCTTTGGGGTTGCTTTTGCTTCCTTTTTGTTCACGTGCGTATCAGAAATGCAGCATGCTGGCAGTTAAATGGGGTAAAAATGATCTTTTGGAGAGGAGGGTCCAAGTCCACGGAGCCTCTCCAGGGATCTCATTAAAGCATTCTTTCCTAATCCAGTGTACTGCAATATCAGCTCTCAGAATCCCCACAGTGTGCCGTCCTGATAGGTTGGTTTACACAGAATTAATTGTCTAATTTTGCAAACAACCAGTACAGGGCACATTGATTTTTATTTATTTATTTATTTAATCTGTTTTTAATCTGGTGTGTTGCTCTTGTGGATGCTGCATTGTATTTCAAGGTAGTTTTTATGAGCCATCTTTCCTTACACCAGTTTTTCATAGCCCAAATCACATAGGAATCATAATTTATTTTTATCATTCTTTTTTTTTTTGTCCTTCTAAATATATGGGAATTGCTGATAATTTAAGCAGTCATTTTTTGCATAACCCCCCCCCAAATATAAAGCAAATTCAGGTTCTATAAGGCTTCAGTGGTTTAGATGCTCCAGAGACCAATCCTGAGTGAAGAGCTTGGATTTTCCTTGTCCTCAGAGGTCACCTGGCTGCTTTGGTGGCACTGGAATAGCACAGGGAAAATGAGCCTTGCCCAGAACAAAGGATGAGCAAGAGGAAATCAGCTGATACAAAAGCCCAGAAAAATCTATTTGAATAAAATCTCATGGGCTGGGCTGTAAGTTTGGCTTGAACACGTTTTTCAATATATTTGGAGGATCTGTTTTAAAGTAAAGGTCTTGAAATGTAACTTGCTCACAGAGGATTTTTGCATTAGAACCAGAGAATTATTGAGGTTGACAAAGACCTTTAAGATTGTCAAGTTGAACTTACTCCCTGTGGATTTTAGCAACATGAGAAAGATGGATTTATTCACAATATCCTTAAAAACCTGCTAAAAACCTGCTGCTCCTAAACACCTGCTACAAGCTACTCCCTGCTTGGCTGCTCATTCTGCTGCCCTAGGGAGACAGATCCCTTTCCCCTTTCCCCTTTCCCCTTTCCCCTTTCCCCTTTCCCCTTTCCCCTTTCCCCTTTCCCCTTTCCCCTTTCCCCTTTCCCCTTTCCCCTTTCCCTTTTCCCCTTTCCCCTTTCCCCTTTCCCTTTTCCCCTTTCCCCTTTCCCCTTTCCCCTTTCCCCTTTCCCCTCTCCAGGCTGCCCTTGGACAGTTCCAGGGGCAGCCACAACATCTCTGGGCACCCTGTGCCAGGGCCTCCCCACCCTCTGAGTAAAGAATTTTTTCCTGATACCCACTCTAAACCTGCCCTCCTTCAGTGTAAAGCCCTTCCCTCTTGTCCTGTGTCTCCATGCTCTCAGTGTCTCCACCTTTCTTTCCAGCTGGGGCTTCAGACAAAAGAATGGAAGTGAAAAGAAGTGAAACTGAAACACTTTGGTTTTAAGTGAGGGAGATTAAGGCAGTAGGATGAGGTGAGAGAAAGGGCAAATCACAATAGCTTGTTTGGGAGGGAAAAAAAAAACCCAAACAAAGCAGCAAAATTGTCCTCAAAGCCTGTTGTGATTCAGAATGTGTTAATCAGCGCTCAGATTTTATCTTCCATTTCTCATTTACAAAACATTTTCCAGTGAAAAGTACAACTTTTTGTGTAAGAAGTGAGCATTTTGGACAATGTTCATGTTCACTGTATTCATTCCTTTGCCAGCATGTCTGGGAGGGTGAATGGAAAAGAAGTCAGGGAACATTTGCTTTGCCATCTCATTTCTTGTCCTTTTAGCTCCTGCTTCTATAAAGAACTTCAGGAGCAGCGTACACCAGGAATTTATATTGCCACAGGTGTTCCCAACTGCTTTTGTAGACAGGGGTTATATCTCCCTGTTGGACTTTGGATATGAAAAATCAAAAAGGCAAATGGGATTTCTCCATCACGCCCAAAATTCCCAGGAACCTCACACTTGGCTTGAGCAGACCTGAGGCTGTTCCCTGTTAAGAGGCAGCTGAAATGGGAATGTGGCACAATCCTTGCCCTGTGACAGGGATGTGACAGTGACAGAGCCCCCGAGAGCTGTGTTCCACCCTGGCCCCACCAGCAGTGCTCACGTTCTCCTCCTGTCAGTTGTTGTCTCGGGCTGTTGACATCACACACTAAATAACACTTAAGGCAGGTCTCTTCCCATTAAAAGATGAATTCCCGACACAATTGAAATCTCCGGGGCCTTTGTCAGCTCCCACCTCGTGGCTCCATGGGAGGAAGAATAAATTGGTGCAGAAAATGCAACTGTCTGTGGCATGCAGCGGGACAGGATAATTAGCAGTCAGTCATGGAGCTGCCTTCGTGGTTGTCTGATGAATAATAGAACTGAGTACGAGGGAAACGGTGCCTTCCAAGTGGGTAAAGTGATTTTAGCAGATTAACATGAGTGTAGGCAGCCAAAATACATGGCATGAAAACCAAGTGTGAGAGGAGTTCTAGACAGAAGACATCAACTTTTCCGTCTGTCGGGCATCCAAAACATGCTGTGGGTTTTTTTTATGTAAACACTGAACCAGGAAGTTGTTGGGAATCAAGAAGACAAAGTCTTGTGTAACAAGGATTTGTTTCCTCTTTATTTTTCTGTAGAATTGGGTTGATGTTCTCAGAGGAACACGAGGGAGATTTCAGTGAACACCCTTCTTCTGTTTAACTTCTTGTCAAAACACTTTTGTAACTTGTTAGAGGATGGCTGGAGCTCCTTGGTAAGGTGCTCAGGATCAGCTTGGATGGGGTTTGGAGCAGCCTGGTCTGGTGGAAGGAATCCTTGCCCCTGGAAAGGTCTTGGAACCGGATGAACTTTAAGGTCCCTTTCAAACAAAACCATTCTGTGAAGGCACAAGGATGATGGACCCTGTTTTATTGGAAATCTGATTCCTACAGAAACATGGTGAGACCAGCTGGTGCAACAAACTTGTGGGACAAGATGGGTGCTGGATGTGCAGATCCTTTACCTCTGAGCAAAGCAAGCAACAATTAAAGCAGAAGAAAGGCAGCCCAGTGTAGTTTTAATCATTAGTCTCAGTTTGTCGTTGGTCTTAGCGCTGCGTGAGGCTTTGTGAGAGCATAAAGGCAGCTCTGTAATGCCGAGCCTTTTAACCAGCCCTGTTTGTGGATTGTGATTGGCAAACCATTGACTTCATATTCTTTCATGTTCTCTCTGTTCCCTCCTGTTTTGATGTTATCCTGCAGTCATCTCAGCCGCGTATTAAACAAGAGACTGCTTCAATATGAAATGATCAAAGGGCTCAGGGAGCACAGGGCCATAAAGAATATATGGAGAGCTCGGGGAGAGTGGTGAGCTGAATTTAAAGGCTGCTTTTTCAAGCTGCTTAATTCCTGCTTAGATTTCTGGTGTCACCAATAGGCAACAGTGCCTTTCTTTAAATCTTTTACTAAGGATTGACTGGCAGAATCGCTGTTTTACATGGGGTTTAAAGAGGAAAAGGCCACCCTGAAGGTCAAACCCTAGGAGATTTCCTCTAAGAGCTCATTGATTCTCCTGGATTTTTGACTTGGAGAGAGACCACTCCTTCCTAGATCTGCAGCTTGGATACAAGTGCCTCAGTATGTGCCAGCACAGAAGGCAGGAGCCAAAGTGTAAGGGCAGGAAAAAAATTAAGAGAGAAAGATGCTGTGGGGCAGACAGACAATGATCTCAGTCTTGTATCTTTCAAACTGGTGACATTATTAGCTACTGGTCCATGAAAAAAAAAAAAAAAAAGAGCAGTATTATTTTCTCTGTCTCAGAAATGGATTATGTTAACAATGAAATTGGGCAGGATCAAGATTTATGGCCCCATCCTCAGCCTGAGTAAACAGGCAGAGGACCTGAGTGTGTGGGGATGGGAGAGCTGGGATGTAAATGCTGGGGATCTGGTTTTCTTCACATAAAGACACAAATTCAGGGCTGCTGTGACTGCTCAGACAAGTTAACTGTCCCTTTTTTATACCAAAAAAATCAAGATGAGCATGTTTTGCCTCTCTAATTTCATTAAATGGCTTTGTGAGCTGCCCAGTGCTGTGGTAGTGATTAGCAAAAGCCTACCCCATAAGCAAACTATATTTTTGCTGTTACCTGCCCCTGTGATATTTCAATCTGATTCATTAGAGAAATTAGCATTTTTATGGACTAATTAGGGGAAAATGCTGCTCTTATTCTTCCTGATATACAGAGATTTTTCACACAACAAAGCCACATAGAAGTGAAACATGATTCCATCTCCCCCCCCCAAAAAAAGAAAAGCAAAATGATTATTCAGATTAACATAGAATATTGGGGAGATTTGAACTTAAAATCAGGAATTAAGAGAAGGTTGGATTGTTGCACTACTGGCAGTTTTTCCAGTCTTTTGGAATTTGAAATTCCAGCTCTCTCCCAGCTATTTTGGTTCTTGAGGCATAAAAATATTTTAAAAGCTGTCAGTCAGTCCCTGTATTCTTTGTGACAGTTGCAAAATGCACAGTAATGAGAATGAATAGTAATGAGTGCATTATTCAGCAGCTATAAATACCAATTGATCCCCACGGTAAGTTCATATATTTCAGTCAACATGCATTTTTTGCCTTATTTTTTCCTTCTCTTTAAAACCAAGCTCAGGTTTTATTAGACCGTAGCTAACAATCATTCAAACATGTCTTGGCTTCCCACATGTTAGGCTAATGAACCACTTGCTTTTGAAGTTTAATTCTAAATCTGCCTGTGTGTCACTTGCTGCTGCTCTCGTTTCCCGTTTGCCAGGAGGGTAAAAATGGGTATCTGGGACTAAACATCTGAGCTTGACTCTTTGGAGGGGAAGTGGATTTCTTTTTCTTTTCTGAGAAGGTGGAATAGCATTATTTTAATCAATGCAGACATCTCCTGTTTTGATCGTTGTGTTTTGATGATGATCCTGCTTTGCAGAGGCTCGGAGCAGCAAACCCCTCATTCTGGCAAAAATGAGGGCAAAAACCTCCATCCTGCACAGAGGGGAGAGGTTCAATTAGGCCTTCTCCTGTCAGGGGAGGTTGATCAGCCTTTAATTGGCTCCAGCTGACTGGCTTTTAGGCCATGCTGCTCCTCACCTGCAGTTGGATACTTCTCAAATATGTATGGAATTTTGCATTGCGTTTGAAGGTGTCGCACGAAGTCAGAATAATTATTTCAAACAAAACTTTTCAGTGATTTCACTCTGATAAGCACAAGTGGAGGAGAAACCACTAACATTGTGGAGGAATATAAGTTGGAAGGGACCTCTGGAGGTCCTCCTGCTGAATATAGGCATGACCGAACTTAAATCAGGTTGCTTGGGGCTTTGGAAACAGGAATTAGGCTTCTCTCCACATGCTGGATAAACCCAGTTCTCCCAGCCCTTCTCCTAAGCTGTGTACTCATCAACCTGATGCATTCTCCTGAATTTCTGCCTGTTTGTCAGTGTTTTGTAACAGGGAAACCCGAACTGGACGCTCTGTCCCAGAGTGCTGAATGAGGAGTAAGAATGGCTTTCCCTGACCTGCTGGCTCTGCTCCTGCAAATGGAGCCAGGCGTGAGGGTGGCATTTGTCACCACTGCTGCCAGCTCCTGTTCGGCCCCCAGGTTGTGCTCCCTGGAGCTGCTTTCTGCACTCTGGGTTTCGATTTGCAAAGCTCCCTGTGTGTTTTGTTGGAATGCTGGGAGGTTTCTGTCAGAAGCCTTCTCCTTCTGGCTGGGCTGCCCCTGAATGGTCACTCCACTTTCCACTTCTGGCATCTGGAAACTTGCTGCTCTCATTAATTAAGATACTAAACAGATTGTAGGGAGGGAGATTTGCTCCGTAACCTTTGGGATTGAGGTGGGTGTGGGTGTGTATGTGTTTCCTTCCTGCCCGTCTGGAGGACAGACATGGAAGTCACCAGAAGGATTCACCAGTTGCCACAACATTTCAAAGACACAAAGAGCAGCCTCAGGATGATGTCAGTGTGTTCCCTGCACGCTCACAGATCTCTGTAGGGCTGGATTATGTGGTTCCTAACAAAGGCTTCCTCTGTTGTAGGTCAGACTTCCCCACCCCACGCAAAGACATCGGTTGGGCAGCCTGAGAGGAGGCTTTGCCAGTGAGGGCTGAGGCAAAACCTTCCCTGAGTGCCTCATCCCTCCCTTGTGCCCTTTGTCAGTAGTTCTGGTGACATATCCACGAGTGACTGACATTTCTCTGGTTGTTTCCTGCAGCTGAACCTGTGGGTGACCCTTTCTAACAAGACACAGCGTCCCTTCAGCTCACCTGGATTTGCCTTTCCTCATTTTTCCCCTGCAGTTTGAGCCAGGCTTATGTAGTTCTCCAGGACAGTCCCCACTTCCACCTTCTGCTCACTTTCTTTCTGTGTTGGAGCTTGGTCAGGGATTCCAAGTCAGCCTTCTGCCACGTCTGCTCCTCTCCCACTCATTGGGGTGAGTTGTTCTTGTACTTTGAGATCTTCCGTGAAGATCACAGAGCTTTCCTGTGCCCAGGGCAGTCAGCCATGGCCTTACACATCCCATCTCCCTGAGCAAGTCAAAGTGCTCCCCAGAATTTCAGGATTGTCAGGAAATCTCTGCTGCTGTATTTTGTGAAGGCTGACTCAAGCTTTATCCACTTCCAGTTCTTAACTGGGTGATGGGCAGCAAACACTCCCAACAGCATCCTCCTCCTTGGCCTCTCTCATTGTGGCCCCCGAGAATTAACTCCCAGCAAACCTGTTTAACAGCATAAAATTCCTGAGAAATTATTCTGACTCATTAATCTCTTCTGAGGAAAGTTCTGTCGTCTTGTTTTAAACACATTTCAGTTCTGCAGAATTCCTTTTCTGGCTGAAACGTGTATTTTTCCTGATAGGGAAAAAAAAAAAGAAATCCTATTGAACTCCAATAGTTTGAGTACCCTAATGAATTAGGGTCTTCTTGATGGCCTTTCTTGCTGGGGGATTATCGGTGTGAAGTGTAATCTGTGCGTGTCTGTGGCAGGAGGAGTTAAGAGAACACTTGAAGCCTCGAGTGCCAGTGTAAAGCACTCACTGGATTGATGAATTTTTCCAGTTGCACTTTCCTCCTTGTACTTTCAGCTCAGAAGTTGAGATGCTCAAATTGCCCATCTTGACCTCAGCTGTCTCCTGTGTTAATAAAATGCCCTGTGCTGCTACTTAGGCCATTAGCTGTGACTCGGAAGTTTTATTTCTGGCTCTGCAATTATCCCACTGCTGTAATTTCCTTATCTGGATTGGGGATAAATAACAAAGCTCTCCTTCTTCGCAGAAGGCTCGCAGATTTGATGATGAAAAATGCTAAATAAGGGTTCAATGTTGTTATGTGAACAAATATCACTTTGTTTGCATGGCTTGACCAGCTTAACAAGCAAGCAGAGAGTTGATGACCAAATCAAGATAAGAATTGAACAAATGAGGGATAATGAGCAACTTCAGACTGTTGAGTTCATTTTTTCCTTCTGCTTGAAAGTCATTCACTTTTGTAAGTCTGTCTGTAGAGGATTTTTTAGCCTGTAAATCATTTGCCAGTTGGGTGTAGAAATCTTTCAGTTTGCTTGTTTCGTGGTTTGCTTATCATTTTAGGTGCCAAATAAGTTACTTATTAGTTTGTATGATCATTAGCAATCTCAGCATAGAATCACATTTTATAAGGTTATGTTTCCAGTTTTAATGTTGGACAATTTTCAAGTGCATTTAAAGGGCATTTCCTGGGGGAGGAAAAAAAAAGTGAAAATTATAGTTTAACAGTGAACTATCTTAATAACAGGAAAAAAAATCATCCTTCATTAAATCTGTGCTCTAAATCTGTTATGAAAAGGGCAGCAGAAAACTGATAATTTAAAAAATATTTTCAAACCTTTTTGTCTGTTATTTGCACTCAGTGCCATGGGTTATGTCCTTCTGATCATTCAGAGTTCGTGCTCACGACAGCTTGGATGGAATTGACTTCTGGGCTGTAGAGTGGAAAAAGCCATCCTCAGTTCAATTTGTATTAAATTTTTAACCAGGGAACATTAGGAAAGGGTTTGTCAGGTGGGGTAAATGAATTAAACTTAAAAATCCTTCATTATTTGAGTTGAAGACTATTTACCTTCAGGCTGAGAGAAGGTTTAGATGGGATATTGGGAAGGAATTCCTTCCTGTGAGGGTGGGGAGGCCCTGGCACAGGGTGCCCAGAGAAGCTGTGGCTGCCCCTGGAAGTGTCCCAGGCCAGGTTGGTCAGGGCTTGGAGCAGCCTGGGACAGTGGAAGGTGTCCCTGCCATGGCGGGGTGGCACTGGATGGGCTTTAAGGTACTTTCCAACCCAAACCATTTAGAGATTCTACTTCTCTATGCTGAGAGTTTCTCCAGAGTGCCTGAGAACGACCCCGTGTTTGGGTGTGAACAGCTGAAAACTAATTTATATCTTCAAAACCACAGAGCTCAGCTTTCTGTCTGCTTTCATTCCTGAAACTCCAGTATCATGGTAAGATTCCATGCATCTCCTGGAGAATAGTGGATATTTCTCAGGTGATGTGGAAACACTCAGGATGCTGCCTTACCACACGGAATAATCCTGCTGCCAGCCCGTGTGCCTCTTGGTTTGCCCATCCTCTGTGGTGAGGAGCTCAGAGCGGGGCTGTGACACAGATTTGAGCATGAGGAGGTTGCTAAAGCCAGTGCAAGTGCTGCCTGCACCTCGGGGACATGAAGTGCAGAATCATTCTAACTAATGGGCAGGTACTCAGCGTGCCAAATTTTACCCCAAGGTGTTCACGGGCTCCCGCGTACTGTCGGTTTTGCTCGCTGACTTTTATGGACTGCCAGGATTTATTGACCCAGCAGGGGAATATTGACAGAGGTGATTCTGCCCCAGCCCCAGCTTCCCTGAAGGGACAATGAGAGCACCTGGTGTGCACTGTAAATTTACACTCAACTCGTGTGTGTCGTGGCACGGGGTTTAACTGCTGATGGTGTGAACATGAAACCTGGGTGATTCTACACAGACCTTGACATTTTCTTTAGGGGAAAAATGGCTCTGCTGTCCCTGGGTAATGACAAGGCTCAGAGTGTGCAGCTTGGGTGCTGGTAGTGATTTCTTCCTGGTAACCATTCCAACAGCTTTTAATGCCCTACATCTGTATTATTAAGTTCACCACCTGAATTATGTGCTGGCAAGGAGCTATAACATTTCTTATGCCTGAGTAATCGAGGCCCCAAATCTGGCCCAACAGAGTTGATTTACAAAAACGTGTTCACGGCTGCCTTCTTTTATTGGTGCAGTAAATCACAGGGATTGTCAGCCAGCATCATGTGATGGGCCCAGACAGCCGTGATTAGTATTGCAAGGCTCTCCTCATATTCTGATAGAGCTGCCACTAATAAATAAACAGATATTTGAGCAACTTGTAGCTTGGAGTAGTTATGAGCCACCTTATTCTATATGAGTCAAAGAATAGAAACATATTTTTATTATTTTTTTTTCTCCTGGTGGGAAAAGTTGAAATATGGGCAAAGCATGTCTACTGAACCAGACTTCTTAGTTGTATTCCTGTAAAATTAATACCTCCTACTGTTGCTAAAAAGAAAATAATCATATTATTTAAGGAGCAGAAGGATTCTTGTGCTGACTCTTCCCAGCACACTGCATCTTTGCTGGGTTGTGTTCAAAATGCACATGGGTAAAATGACATGAAAAATGTTTGTTTCTTT
Source organism: Petroica traversi (assembly GCA_025920805.1). Taxonomy (NCBI): domain Eukaryota; kingdom Metazoa; phylum Chordata; class Aves; order Passeriformes; family Petroicidae; genus Petroica; species Petroica traversi. The sequence goes on along the minus strand of JAHLSL010000043.1, from coordinate 2,580,716 downwards.
ATCAAAGAGTTTCTTTTCTCTCTTGCTGTTCTTTTTTCTCAACCCATATTAATTTTATGTACTTGGTGTGGGTCAGAAGGCATCACTGTAAATACTCCCCTTAGCACATTTGCACTGATGTGGGATCCATGAGCTGGGAGGACCTTGACCTTCTGCTGGGGAAGTTTATCCACTTCAGCCCGTGCTATTTTCCAAGCTGGTTAAAGCATCCTTTTATTGCTTGACAAAACCTCCTCCTCCAAAACCCTTCAGTTATTAGCATGCACCAGTGCAGCTCGTGCCTCCCTGGGGCTGCTGGAGCTGTTGGGGACAATGCCCAGCCCTGGCTGCTGGGATTCGGGTCCTTCCATCCCTTTGCCACCCACACGTCCCTGAAATAGGACCAACCTCCATGGTGTGCACTGAGAGCAGAGCCAGGGAAGATGGGATGTGCAGAGCAGTGCTGTGGGAGCAGCCAGAGCAGAGTCAGAGCTCCATCCTGGCCAGCATTCCCCTGTTTGATGCCATTCTCCTTCCTCAAGTCCTCCAGGACACACCCGTGAATTCTCTTCCTCTGTGTTGCAGGGGTCTGCAGCAGGCACAATTCAGGGGACATTTAAATATTTATTTGTCATTCCCAGAGCATTATCTGAGCCTGGCTGGCAGGTTTTCACTTCTTCATCTGCGTCTCTGTTGGGGAGCAACGCGCGGCTGGAGTGTGAAGGTCACATTGCAGCAGGGACTGTCCCTCCTGTGCCATCCGGAGATGCAGGAGCCTGGGAAGCTGCTGGTGCCATCTGTGGCATGGCCAGAGGCAGGGGGTGATGCCAGCCCTGCTGCTGGTGATGCTCAGACACCGAGCAGCCCCAGCTGGGCACGGGGAGCAGGGATGTCTCAGGGCCATCTCCGTGCCCTGCTGCCTCTGCCCTCCCTTGGCACACAGAGCTCACTGCCAGGCAGTGGCAGAGGCACTGAGTGCCTGGAAATGTGAATGAGGAATCTGTCAGCTCCCTCTGACCTTTGGGAAAGTTGAAAGATCAGAGTGACTCCACTCGAGGAAACATCAGAACAATAAAATGCCTTTGCAGCACTGGGAACCCAGGCACGCAGAGATTTTGCTCATACCCACAGAGGAAAAGATGAGGCTTTAATTTCTCAGCTTAGATTTTAGTTTCTCAGCTTTAAAAATCCCAACAAGATTTACCACATAAGGGCACCTAACTTTGATTCAGACCACAAGGTTTCTAAGACAGTCATAAATCCCAGTTTGGGAGGGTATTTTCCCCTTGTTGTACTCAAGGTGTGAAAAACCAACAGGCTGAGTTCTCAGCGTAGACTGGAGACAGATTTTCTCATTAAGACAGACCTGATTTCAGTTATTCCTCTGTGAAATAAGCCCTGAGGTTGATTTTTAAACTTAAGGATCTTTCTGCAGCCACAGAGCCCCCAGCAAGGGAGGCCAGAGCTGGCTGTGCCTGGTTTTTCCACAGGAGGAATGATGGTTCTTCCCTTTTCTTCCAACAACATCACCCCAGGTGGGAACACCTGGAACAGAGGCCTCTGAGTCTTAATTTTTCCTTCATATTTCAGAAGAGTCTTGGGTGAAATATTGGTCACCTTCCCTGGGGCATTGCAGTGTCCTACAGGGAGTGCTGGATTTGAGGTGGAAGAGGGTTCTGGGGTTTTTGGGCAGTTGAGTTCTTTCAGGAGGACAGTGGAAGGTGCCCATGGAAGGAGGGCTGGAATGGGATTTTAAGGTCCCTTACAACCCTTTCAACCATTCTATGATTCCATGGTTCTGTGACAGCCCCAAAAGCCTGGGGTGACCCCCTGAGCAGGCTCTGAGCTGAGGCTGAGCTTGGGCACTGAAATCAGCTCTGCTTCCCCTTTGTTAGGGGAAATATTTCCAGTGGTTTTTGGGAGCAGTGAATTCTCCTTGTTTAAACTCAGCCTGAAACCACAAGAATTGCCATAAATAGTCTGGCTCTAATAAACCCAGTGCTACAAATTGGGTGATTAATACTTATATAAATCTCGTATTTTTTTCCCCCCAACTTTTCCTACACTTTTCACTGGAAATGCTTTTGCTATAAACCCTTTCCTTCAATCTGACAGCTTTTATTGCCCATCCCCTGTCCATACAGCCCACTGATAACTTCAGCCTTACAGCCCTTCTCTCCAGGAAATGCCATTAAGATTTTCTTCTAGCAAAAGTGAGCAGCCCTTCAGAAATCCTTTATCAGGCCTGGTTTTTCTCCTGTTGTGGTTTGCCTCTTGCTTTTTTATTTTTTTTTCCCCTTCATGGATAGCTGTAATTTAAAGCTTACAAGATCGATAAGTCCAAGATTCACAGCATAAATGGGAGAAGCAGACAAGCAACTGGTAAAGAGAGGAGACAGCTGATGAAAATGAATTCAGCTATAAAGCATTTGAGTTACTGTTCTCTGCTGTGATTCCTGAGAGAGATTAAAAAATACGAGGAGGGGGAGGTACAAATCATCATTCCCTCCTCCCTCAGAATCTCAAGTTGAAAATAGTGTTGGATTTCTTCTTTTTCTTCCCATGTCTTTAAATAAACAGGAGATTTTTTTTTTTTAAATTTGGATGAGCACTTTTAATCAATTACAGGAGAATTGGCTTAAATAGAGCTAAGTGGGGGAAGTGTAATGGCAGGAAGTCTGGACCTGATGTGATGAGAGCATCTTGTCTTGAGCTGCCTGAATCCAGCGCTGTGCTGAGCTGAAATCCTGAAAATGGCCTCTGTTCTGCCCTGCCTCATGGCAGGAGGATTTTTCCACTCTGCTTTGCAGCCCTGGTGATTCTGAGTGGGGCTGCCTTGGGGTTTGCTCTGTTTTCCAGCCCGGGCATGTCTTGCAAACCTTGGGCCAGGCTGGCACAGCTCGCTTGGGCCGTGCCCAGCTGGCACGGGCTGTGGCTCAGGCAGTTGGCATTTGGAATTACAAATTGCAGTCACGTTGCTTTGGGGAGGTGGAGGAGCTCTGAAAGGCTCGGGGTAGTGCCAGCAGCAGAGCAAACATTGCAGAGCTAAAGCCTCAATAGAAGTCAAGAAGGATTAAGGTGCAGCTGAAAGTAGAATTGGGGCTCCTAAATCACTGCAGAGCTTTAGAAAATGTTCCACAATTTATCGACAGAGGGGTCAAACTGTCCTATGTGTGTGCTAGGGAACTGTGTTTCAGTGAAACTGCAAGGTTCTCTCCATGGGGAGGTTCTTTTAAACGTTCTCTGTGTGCCCATGGCCACAGAAACTGCCTGAAAGGCTGAGGATGTGCCTGGCAATAAGCACTGACATTTTACAGGTTTCCATCTGTGCGTGCTGGAGTTGTCCCTATTTACCCCAAAAGATCAGGGGCACTTTGCAATATTTGAGCTCCAGGTGCACGTGGGCACTCTGGAAGAGGGATTGGCCCTGTCCGTGGGGAAATTATTCTGTCTGCACCTGGTGAGATGAGAGCAGATAAAGAGATTATCTCGTAGTGACAAGAAAGAAAATAGGTGAGCTGAATTCCTCTTTATCCTCTTTATCACTTCTTCTCCCTCAAGACGTCTCTCTGAATATCTTGTCATTCATAGGGGGAGGCTGGAAAGAAAATCACTTTTAAAGGTGACCCACAGAGGTAAAACCAGCCCAAAATGGTGCTTGAGTGCTTCTTTTTCTCCTGGCTGATGCAGGAATTGGCCTGCTGTTTACTCTGTGTGTGTCCTATCATTTGGGAGAGCAGGAAAAGTGGGATTGGAGCTCCAAAGCCTTTTCCTTGTTTTTGCTGCTCCCAGGGAACAGCGGAGCATCCTGTGACCCAGCTGAGGGTAGGAATATAGAGTTCAACAGCAGAGGTGTTTCCTGTCCCCTCAGTAAAGATACAGAAATGCAGATTTTGGACAATGTGTTTAAAACAGGTGGAATGTATTGGGAAAAACAAACAGCCAAGGGATCTGTTTCCTCTTGGATGAGCTTTTCTTCCACATGCCTTTTTGTATTTACTTTCCTTGAAAGGAAAGTAACTATTGAAAATCACTTTGAAGCGTGTTTCATGTTAGGAGAGCAATAGTGTGGGTGGTGATTGATAAGATTTATTGTTTCTGGGTTTGTGTTATCTTGTGATTCCGAGGAAAGCTGAATCTTATCTGTTTGGTGCTACATAAACACTTAACAGACTTCAGAGGGCTTGTAGTGTAAGCAGACAAGAAAGGGAAAAGAAGGGAAATGTGCAGAAAAGTGCCTCCTTCCAAGGCAAAAAACCAGATTTAGAGTAAGAATCAGATCTTCTGACTTCAGCCCATTGTTTTTGGTTGTTTTTTTTTCTATCCCATGGGGGATGTTGCTCTGTTATTCAAATATGGATAAACCCCTCCTTTCCCAGGGAAATGAAGGGCAAGGAGAATGAGATCAGACAGAAACTCAGTGTACAGGGGGGAAAAAAAATAAAGGAAAAGAATTGTACTGATAAAGGTGCTGGTTTTAGATTAATTCAACCTATGACATGCCATTACTCAAATCACAATTTTGTCTTTATTTCTAGATGCAGTAAAGTGGGGAGACGGATTCAGATGTAAAACTACAGACTGACCATGCATTGATGTGGAAACAGCTTCATGTACTGGTTAGAAACACATATTTTTCTTTTAAATTAAATATTTCTGGTTTGGATGTCGAATTTATTTGCCTGTCTTTCTGAATCATCCCAGTTAAAGTCATTGTGACCATTTTGGACCAGTTTGGTGCCATTTCTGATTGGGAAAAGCTCCCTAGAAAAGCACAAGCACCTGTGTGTGTGTCTGTTTGGGCATGTGGGTATGTTCTGGAATGATTCCATGTGATTTTAATTCCCTGGAGGATGTGGACACGCTTTCAGAGCCTGACAGCCCCGAGGTCAGATGGAGCTTGTTTGTCTTCTCTTTTCCCAGCTCAAGCAAACATTCATTTGTTATTCTGTGATGCTGAGCCCTAAGCCAGGCTTTATCCTCTTGTAGCAGCTAATTGGTGAGGAAATTGTGATTTTACATTTAAAAAAAACCCCTCAGTTCTGGAGAAAAAGGTGCTGTGACCATTTTACCCTGATTATTTCAAGGTCAGTGTCCCATTCTGTTGTCCAGCAGCCACTGGTGGCCATCAGGGCTGGGAGGGATTTCCTAAAAGTTGAAGAGAAATAGCGGAAGAGCAGGGCCTTGGTGGTGGCACTGCCAAAAACTGTTCATCAGGGGGGAAAAAAAGGCTTTGGATCCCTGCAGTTATTTATGGCTTGGACTTCTCCAGGCCAGTTTGTTTCCACTGGATTTTAGTGCCCGTGCACCCTTCCTGTGGTGAGATGTGCTTGGAGGAAATAATCACATTGGCAAGGGGGTTCTGTCTATTTATTTAATTATTTTTAAATCCTATTCAGAAAAAAAAAACCAAAAAAACCCCTGCATGTAATTATCTTTTCTTTCTGTTTGAGGCTGGTTAAAAGAGAGTCTGAGCTATCAATATATGCATTTCTCATGAACTTTTATTAACAGGGGCTCTAAGGTGAAAGTTTTGCCTATAATGTGAATTATTTACACCATGACTTCCTTTTGAGCTGCCATTTATTAGGATTTTGTGTTCTGCTCGCTGGCTTTGACTATTGCAGAGAGCAGATTTCTTATGTATCTGCTGCTGAATTTAATTTTCTGAGCTCTTGTGGCCTGTGAAAATCAGAATGGTGAAGTTATTGACAAAATGTGGTTTGTCTGAGTAGTGAATAAAAATTTTTAGGCTTTTTTTAAAATTCTTTTTTTACACCCACTGATAACTGGATTTTTTTTTTTTTCGTTACGGTCACTGATTGCTCTAAATAGAAAAGAATTTACTAATTTCTGATTAACCCCAGCTAACCAAGCAGGCAGTGGGATCCAGCTGCTCTGTGAGTCCAGATCACCACAAAATCTGGTTATGTTTTCATTTATCTCATTGTGGGAGCAGCTCTGACCTGAAAAGCTGACTTTTTGTCTGTCTGTGAATTAGCTGGTAAACTTCCCCTCTTTCAGCCAGCTGGGAAGGCCACCAGGGAAGGCTGGCTGGTTTTTTTGGGTATGAATGAAAAAGAAGAAAGATTTACTCTGTTTTTCTTGGGGGACAATCTGTTTTTTTTTCTTCTTGCAGAAGAACTTTCCAGAACCTTCCAGTAGAAGAGCCTTCCACTTCCAGAGCCTTCTCCTACCTTTTATCCCCCAAACCTTCTCCTAAAAGATTTACTCTACTTTTTTGGGGGGACAACCATTGTTGCTTCTTCTTGCACAATTCCAGAGCCCTCTCTTACCTTTTTGTCTCCCAAAACTTCTCCTGAAGGATTTAATTTGATTTTCTTGGGAGATAATCTGTGTTGTTTCTTCTTGCACACTTCCAGAACTTTCTCCTACCTTTCATCCCCCAAAACTTCTCCTATGTTCTCTGGGGGGGGTTTTCCATGGGCTGAGCCACCATGGAAGGCTAGCTGGTTTTTGGGAATGAATGAATGAATGAAAAAGAAGAAAGATTTACTCTGCTTTTCTTGGGAGACAATCTGAGTTGTCTCTTCTTGCACACTTCCAGACCCTTCTCCTACCTTTTATCCCCCAAAACTTCTCCTGAAGGATTTACTCTGCTTTTCCTGGGAGACAATCTGCGATGTTTCTTCTTACACCCCTCCAGACCCTTCTCCTACCTTTTATCCCCCAAGATTTACTCTGTTTTTCTTGGGGGACAATCTTTGTTGTTTCTTCTTGCACACTTCCAGAACCTTCTCCTACCTTTTCTCCCCAAACCGTCTCTGTGGGAGGGTCTCCCATAGGCTGAGCCGTTCCATTTCCAGGGAGAAGCACTGGAAATGCAGGTACAACATTCCGAGTGCAGTGTCCTGCATGGAATCAGAGTAATTTCTGTTGGAAAAGACCTTTAAGGCCATCACATCCAACTGCTCCTGCAGCAGTGCCAAGGCCACCACTGAACCACGTCCCCATGTCCCAAGTGCCACATCCACATGTTTTTAAACACCAAGGAAGCTGCAGCTCTCAGAGCTGGAGCCTGGCTGTGCACACAGAAATTGGGCTGTTTCTTGCCTTTGGATCCCAACTTTACCCCCCACTCTTGTGTTATTTTGCTTTTCCTCTCTGACTGAACCCGTTTCTCAGGGCAGGGCTCAGCCCCGTGACCTCCCTGCCCTGCATGACCAGAGAATGAACCCAGAGCCATTCAGATGGGGCTCCAGCCTGGAGTTAATCTGGGCTGCCCCACAAATAACTGCATTTGCTCACACAGGGTCTCTTTATTTCAGTGTGTTTCTCCTCTTTGTCAGAGAGACGAATTGTAATTAAGATTTCACTGCGTGATGAACTTCCTATATTTAGAGAGTTATTGGTGAATCTGTTACCTTTTAAAAGCAATCTGGCAGCGGGAAAGTTGGTAATGGTTCATTTTAATTTAAAATTCAAGGCATGGTATGTGAAGCTGTTTATGAGGAGGGTGCGTGGTCCTGTCATTTTCTACTTGCTTAAAAGCCACGTAAGTGGTTGAGGGAGCTCCCATCCTGAGGAGAAGAAAGGGCTCATTAAAAAGATTAGCTCATAGAGAACAAATTAAACTTCAGTGCCCTGCATAAAGATTATAATAACTGTAATAATAAATGAATTAATAATGCATTAAAGGAGAATTCCTCCAGTCAGCTTGTCACACACTTATCCTTGAAAATTGACTTCAGCGAGGTGTGTCACGCGAGCTAATGGCCTTAACTGATGGATTTGGGATTTTTCCACCCTCCAAAATCCACTCAGACCCAGATTTCTGTATTTTTGACAGTTACTTTGCTGGATAGGCATGAAGTAAGTCAGGCCATTTGGTGCTGCAAGCCAGGGAGGAAGCTCATTGTGGAACCAAAATAAACTCTAGTTTTAACTTCAAGTAGTAGGAATTGGTAAAACCTGACCACTTGGAAGAGGAAAAATTGGCAATCCAACCCAAACCAGTCTGGGGTTCTATCTGGGGAGCTTCCATAAATTTGAAGGTTTTGTTCCCACTGTTATAAATATGAGATTATCAGGATTTAGGTATAAGTTATCAAATTCAGCACTGGAATAAGGGGTATCCATAGGGATTTAGTAGAGGAATTGTGGGTGCTGAGACATCTCTAGACAGCAGAAAAGGGAGAGTTTGGGGATTTCTGCTGTTTCCCTTGGGTAAGGGCTGAGTTTCTAATGGTTATTACACTGGGGAAAAATTGAATTAAGGGAATTGATTATCCAGACATTGCAAACCCAAGCTGGCTGTAAAATGCATCTTTAAGCACCTGGGTACCTTTAAAATTAATCCATTATTCACTCCTGAAACCCAAACCTGCTCCTCTAAACCCAGGCACTGCTGAAGATGGAATTTACACCAGCCATGGGTGGTTAATTTTTAGAATCTTACAAGAATTGAGGCTGGAAGGAACCTGGGGAGGTTCAAAAAGGAATCTCTTGGTTCCAGAGATTGTGGGGAACTCTTGCCCTGTTCCTATGGAGTGTTTTGGGTTGGAAGGGACCTTAAAAATCATCTCATTCCAAACCCTGCCATGGGCAGGGACATTTTCTACCAGCCCAGGTAGCTCAGTTTAAGATGATTGTGTCACACTGGTGCTTCCCTGTGTTCCCAGTTACAAACAGATATTTGTAGGTGCTGGTTTAACACTGAGCTTTGCCTCTGAAAGATACGAAAGCAAATTCCTTCCGGGATAAGGTTTTTTTATTTTTTTTTTATTTGAAAATAATTGAAAAATCATCTCTGGTGTTTTGTTGCTTTTATCGGAAGGGTATTTTTCATTAAAAAATACATTTTAATAAAAATCTCATTCAGCACAAAAAAGGACATTATCAATGGGGTTCTTATCAGGGCTTTGCATCATGTTAATACCAGAGCCAACAGCGAGCTGTGCAGGTATTATACCAGAACAAAGGAAATCATTGCAGGGATTTTATCTGAGAATATTTTGAGTTTGCCTGTCAAGCCATGCAATATGTGCTGGCTGCTGTGAGAGCAGCTGAACAGTTGCTGGAGTTTGCTCAGGGATTCTTTTCTCTCCCTGCACTGCTTTGCTTTGGCACATTATTTGATCCACGCCAGGAAAAGAGTGAGATATCAAACAGAAGGGATGCACTAATACCTGGAATTGCTACAGCTCAGAGGTTTGTTGCCTCTGCATCATTTGAAGTGGTCACTCGGGGTGCTGGAATCCTCTTTTTCAGCCTTCCCAGTGTGAGGAAAATAAATCCACAAACACAAGAGGTTGATGTCCAAAAAGGAGACAGAGGAGTCCTAGAACTTTATTGGAATAAAGGGAGAGGCCATGGGGCATTTCCCCAGGGGTCTCTCAGATTTTTGGAGGATGCAGCCTCCTTTTTATCCCAATTTCCTGCATGTCCCTCTCTCTTTCCCCATGGGCTGAGGGATTGGAGAGGCTCAGACTTTCCAAAAACGCCCAATACCTGAGACCCCCACTAAGGTATAATACCCACCTTTTGTCCTTCACTTGCATCACTCAGTAGAATTCCTTATGGAATTTATGGATCTTCTCATTGCTTCTCTCATCTTTCAATATTCAATTTTATGTATCTGCAGACTTTTTGTTTGTTTGTAAATGCAAATTTCCCTCATTCCATTCATCAATCAGTGGAATCCTCCCCATTATTTCTTTTATCTCTCACTGCTGATTTTATCTACTGCCAAGACCCAGAGTTTGTTTGTGAAGACAAATTCCTTATTCCTTTCACCAGCAGTGCTGCTGAATTTTGGAACCGAGCAGGTTCCTGCAGCAGGGACAGCTCAGGGCTGGCAGGGGATGACGAGGGAAGCTCAGCTCTCCCTGCTGGGCTGGTGTTGCTCCTCCAAAACTCCCTGATCTGCTCCCCCAAAACTCCCTGATCTGCTCCTCCAAAGCTCCCTGATCTGCTCCTCCAAAGCTCCCTGATCTGCTCCTCCAAAACTCCCTGATCTTCTCCTCCAAAGCTCCCTGATTTTCTCCTCCAAAGCTCTCTGATCTGCTCCTCCAAAACTCCCTGATCTGCTCCTCCAAACCTCCCTGATCTGCTCCTCCAAAGCTCCCTGAGCTGCTCTCAGGGCAGCACAAACAGCTAAATGCTGAGGTGTTCTTAAATTCCCAGTAACGAGGCTGGGCTCATTAACACTCTCACCAAATGGCTTTCATTCTGACTTGGATTTGAATTGATGACCTTGAGATAAAAGGCTTTTTATTCTATTACCCATCTCCTGAGCCATCAAGTCTTTAATATGCCGTGTAAAATCAGTTTTCAGATGGTATTACTTTTATATAATATCGTCATTTGTTATTAATGATGGCTGATTTTGGGTGCTACAAGCCATAATTGTGAGCAGTAGTACTTTTGTTATTCCTATTATTTCAGATTTATCTGCTGTATTACCAGATACTTGTAGACACAGAGAAAACAGATTGGTAATAGAGCATAATCCCATTTTATAGAAACAAGTTAATAAAATCACATAAAAATACAAAGTTAAATTCAGTACCAGCAAAGATCATCTGTTACTTCAGAAAATTGATATGTAAAATTCAGCTTTGATGCTGAATAAAAACCCTTTATTGCAAAATGCTGCATGGGACTACCAAATGTAGGGAAAATGAAGGAAAAATGAGTAGGGATATGTAACAGAAACATCACAGTGAAGGAAGTTTATTCCATGCCACCCTTCTCCTCCTGAATGCTTTTCCCTGAGGATAATATGGAGAGGATCATGTTAAAAACTCAACAAATACAGGAGTGTTAGAAGTGGAACGAGGGAGTTTTTACTCTTTTTTTTGTCACTGTGTTTGTTTGGAAAAAACAAAACTGGGAGCACTGGGATAAAGAGGTGCCTTTAGGGGAGAAAGGCTTTGGGAACTCTCAGGTATGGACAACTCCTTGTCCATATTTGATCTGACTTGAAGGTATCCAGTGTGAATTTGAAAAGGAAGATGTTACAAAGCAGCCACTTGTGCCAAATTAAATGGTTTTGTTCCAGAGGAGATACTGTTTCTGTACCATGTCATTTATTGGGTTTTGACACTACAAACAATGTGTTAAAATGCAACTCTGGCACAGATTTTAGGGGGTCCACCAGCTGAGCCCTCTGGAGCATCCCCTGCCTCCAGCAGAGGTGGTCATGTCAAGGTCACTTTAGAAGCTCCCAGCAGAGGATCACAGCACCTTTCTTGGAGATAATGTATGAAAATGATTAACTGCATAGCTCAGAGAGCTTTCCATGCTATCTGTCCCTAATTTCCCTCTCAGTGAATTAAGGCAGCCACCAGAGGTGCTCCCAAAGTACAACTGATTGGAGCTTTCTTAATTAAACCCCATCACGTGTTGGAATATCGCTGCCATGTCCCCTTTCCAGCCCTCTCTCTCCATGGAGTGAGCAAATCTCCTCCTTCCTAGGTCACATTTTGTGGATCTCACATGGATAATTACCTCCTGTGCCCTGTGGTTAACATCTGGTGATATTTCCCCAAACACCACTTGTGTCTGGCAGCCTCTCCTTGCTGACTCACGCTTGGGTTTTATCCTTTCCAACCTCTGTTCCCACTGCCTGGCTGAAAAAAAAAACCCCGTATTTTAAAGCTTGGTTATGCCCAGAATAAATAGGACTTGGAATGTTTTTATTCAATTACCTTTGTGATTTCAGATTGTTTTTACCATAAGTGTTTTCCTTTTGGGTCCTGGTGAATGCCTCACACTGTGAGTGACCTCATTCATTCATGAAAAAAAAGGGGCCAAGTCAAGCACCTGTGCAGGTGTGGGCATCAATTTGGGAGTGGAAAGAAAAAAAATAATTTTTGGGTGTGTTTATTGTCAGTATAAACTCAAAAGTTGGTGAATGGACCTTACAGTGACAAGAATATTCTGTTTGTTCAAAATGTATCACGTGGAATTCCCTCCTGTGATAGGGTAATTGTCCTCATTAAAAAAAAAGGAAAGACTGGGTTGACATGATTAGAACCTCACATCTTGGCAGTTTCTTCTCACTTTCTACTCCTGAAGGTCCTTACAACTTAATTGTTTGTTTGTTCCTGGGTTTTCCAACAATCTGAATTTAGGTTTAGGGAGTTCTCCTTTTCCCCATTTGTAAAAACAGCTGCTCTGTGTGACCATTCCTTGCCCTCAGTCATTCCCAGAGAGTGCTAAAAGTGAATTGCTGAGAGTTTAAAGAGAACTTCAGCAGTTCCAGGAGTATTTCAAAAGAAATTTAATCCTTATTGACTTCTCCATCTGTATTTTACTCACTCAGTCCTCAGCTCTCTGCTCAGATTGTGGTCCAAGCTACAAGTAAAAATTAATTCTACTGAGGGTCTGGTCACTGAAAAATGCCTTTTTTGTGAAGAAAGAGGTTAAAAAAGATGTTGAAAATGCCAATCTTTTGTGATTTGAAGTTCTTTCCCAGGTAGATAATGGACTAATATTGCCCTTTACCTTCACAATCCCTTTTTGTGGGCAAGGCAGGAAGATCTTGTCACCAAAAGCAAAAGGTTCTTTTGTAAGTGACCATCTTTACTTTTTTTTGATTGATCACGGTTAATCCAACTATTGAAGGGTTGGAAAAACTCATTAGGATTTATGTGAATGACTTCTTATGGCTTAATAAGTCTTCATTAGTTGGATTGGAAGACTTGAAGGTCCACATTTCTGCATTAGTCACCCAACCCTCGATAAATAATAAAACAGGTATTATTATTATTATTATTATTATTATTATTATTATTATTATTAAACAATAATAGTAGTATAAGGCACTAAGGGTGTGGTTGTGCTCTCCTATTGAATTTCCTGCCCTTTTTTTGCTGTCCTGGTGTCTGATCCTCACTGAAATCCAGGCCAGCCACTCTGAGTGGAGCAAATCCAGTTTAACAGCAGCAGGAGGAGGAGGAGTTGTTTTTTGGCAGTTTAAACATCCAACACAGAGGATTTGGAAGGGTTAAACTGGAAATCTCACCCACCTTGGTGTGCACTGGGGATTTTAGAGCTTGGTAACACTGCCCTGTTTCTCACGACGATGGCAAAAGGTATCTTGGAATAATAAATACGTGGTAGATATGATAAATGTATTCTAAAAGAGTGATAAACCACATATTCTGAGATCCTCTCAAAAAATTCAATTTTTTTTTTTGTTATGTTTTATTAGTTTATTCCAACTCCTGCCCCTGCAGACTTGGAACATTAATGTATTTCATTCTGCCATGAAGAATATTCCCCTTTCCTGCAATGCCACCTTCCACTCAGGGATTTCTGAGACAGATGTGATATTAAAGTGCCTTCAGTTTTGTGCTTTGGAAGAAAGGAAATAATTTAAAAGCAAAGAACAACACAGTACCCTTCAGAAAATGGAAATATAAATTCATTTTCTGAAAGTGACTGGGCTACTATTGAATTCTTTTCTGATTCATCATTTGACAGAATAACATAAGAAAATGCCAGAGAACAGAAAGTGATTAAAAATTTAAGAATTAATAGCCAAAAGTAGATAAGCGAACTCTGTGTATTCAGATTTGCATCCTGTGACATAAGGAGGATTACAGAATTAATTCACCAGTGGCCTTTATTTTGGAAGCCAGTTCAGATAAATAACAGCCCTAATGAAGTCAGTGGGGCAAACCCAGAAAAGTCAGTTGAAGAACAGAAAAAAAACCCCAGCAACCAAAAATTAGTGTTAATTTCTTGTTCCTTATCAGGTGAAAGAGTAAGTTAATGAAAACTAGGAAGATGATGAGTCTAGAAATCAGAATTGTATTTTTCTCTGGAGTTGTGGTAACTTGGAAGGCCTCAGATGGGGTTTGTGAGCCAGGCTATTGGCACTGCCAACATTCCAGCTGGAGCCAGCAGTGACTGGTGTGGGTGTGATGAGGAGCTGCCTTGTTTCCTGACAGTCTGAACCCAGATTCTGTCACTCTGAACCCTCCTGGATGGGATTCCTGGTCTGGATGTGGTTCCTGATGTGGATGGGACTCCTAATGTGGATGGGATTCCTGGTCTCGTTGGAATTCCTGGTCTGGAAGGGATTCCTGGTCTGGAAGGGATTCACTGAGCTGAGGTTTCTCCAGGGAAGCACAACCCAACCGTGTTGGGTTCCAACCCAACCCAACCGCGCGTCCCCAGCCGGGGCAGAGGTGGCAGAGGTGACAGAGGTGGCATTGGCCATGCCCTCCCTGCCCTGGGGATGTGCCAGCTCTGGGCAGCACCAGCCCTGCCCTTCTGTCCCCAGCCACGTGTTTGGTGTTCACCTCTCCTGTCTGAGACAAGAGCTCGGGGTGGTGACAAGGAAACTCCCACAAGTCGCTGTTTGTCAGCGATGCCGGAATGATTTTTCCTTTTCTTTTCTATACCTTTTACACAGTTCTGTGTATCCACAAGCATTAGCGTGCACACTTGCAACCCTTCCCTGAGCCTGATGCTCAGTGCTCTGGGAGTGCCCTGCAGGCCCTGAGGCTGAAGAGCCCAGAGCTGCAGAGCCAGGGACACCAAACATTCTGCTGGCTCAGGAAGCCAAGGGCCCCTGGCAGGACAGATTCTGGAAACTCGAGCTGAGCCCAGCCCAGCCCCAGCATTGGGCTCCCTTGTTGGATCTGGGCTGTGTGAGGGCTGTCCCTTGTGTGTGTGACTGATGGGTGTGTGCATTGTGTCACCTGGGGCAGGTGATGCACCCAACAGGATCCTGATTAAACCCCGAGCTAACGACCCCCAACTCTCTCACCGTTTTCCTAACACCAGGAAAAGGCATCATCAGGAGCTCCTCTCCCTGCTGCTCAGGGATGCCCCAGGGATGGATCCATCCCTGCTCTCTGTGCCTCACCTGGAGGATGAGGAGGCTCCCAGAATTACACCCTGCCCACCCAAATCAACACCCTGACAGCAACAGGAGGCTTGGAAATCATTGCAGCTCATTTCTGTCTCCTTGCAGAGCACCTCGCCCCAGTCTGGCCTGACAGAGGTGACAAATGACTTGGGGATTTTCTTTAAACGCTGCTGAGCTATTGACACATTCCCTCCAAACCCTTCCTGTCAGGCCACATCATCAATTGCTGCAGTAGAAGTTATTCCTGAGCAGCTCTAAGATGGATCATTGTTCAGTTGTACCGTGGGGTTTAATCTGTTTATTTGGCCGTACCATCTTTTGTGGCTGCCTGGAAATAGGATTTCTAAGCAGGCAGATATCTCTTGGAGAATTCTCACTTTGCATATTTCCTCGCTACTCCATTTGAAAAAAAAAAAAAATCAATTTCTTCTAAACACTTCCCTGCCAAGCTTAGCATTTTTTATCCTGCCAAAAACAGAGCCCTTGGTTGTGTCTGGGTATGGCAAAGCAGGGCAATGAGTGATTGTTGAGGGGCCAGATGCACCTTTTCACCTCAGTGTAGCTGTTCCTCTGTCCCTGCACAGGGCTGAAGAAGAATGCCTGGAAGAATTTGGATGGAATTTATTATCATTAGCAGGAAGGGCAAAGCCAGCTGCCACACGAGTTCATAACAAGGGAATTATTTCCAGAGATACATTCAGGAAAAGTCATCCCTAAGTGCTTTTGCCTCATTAAATTCCAGAACCTGGGTACCTGTTATCACTCTCCCAGGTTTAACACGCAGCTTTTCCAAAGGTTTATTTCCCTGTAATCTGCTGCAGGCACCTGACAGATGAGTGTCAGAGGAGTCCTGGGTGGATCCCTGCGAGGGCTGAGGGCTGGAGCTCTGCTGCCTGTGGGAGAGGGGCTGCTGCGAGGTGGGACTGGGCTGGGATGGATTTTCCCTGGGAAGAGGCTGCTGAGGAATAACTAAGGATTCTTTTTGCCAAAATATCCAAGGTTCCTTATGCCAGAATAACCCCAGTTCTTTTTGCCAGAATAACCAAGGTTCCTTGTGCCAGAATATCCACAGTTCTTTTTGCTAAAATAAATAAGGATTCTTTTTGCCAGAATAACCATGATTCTTTTAGCCAGAATAACCAGGGTTCTTTTTGCCAGAATAACCACAGTCCTTTTTGCTAGAATAACCACAGTCCTTTTAGCCAGAATAACCACAGTCCTTTTAGCCAGGATAACCAGGATATTTTTTTGCCAGGATAACCAGGGTTCTTTTTGCCAGAATACCCACAATTTTTCCTGCAGGTCAGTTTGTGTTGGCCAGAGCTGCCCATGAGGTCTCTGGCGTCACAGCACAAGTTGTGTCTCAGGGCGAGGGGACACTAACAAAGGACACAAAGGGACACTGTCTGCACTCATCATCCCTCGTTTGGGAATTAATGAACGGGGCAGGAGGGCTATGAAACCTCTTCCACTGGGCAAGGAGCTGGGGTTGGAACTCTCCAACTGTTCTTGCTGCTTAATGATTTCATTTTGGATTTGAGGGACTCTTTGTTGCTGTGCAGTGGTTCTGGGCAAGGGGTTGATGTTTTCAAGGATGCTTCATGCCTGTGTTAGAGAAACACTCATTTTTTCTTAATTCTTTCATGAAATCCTGCGGATTAAGGATGCAAAAAGGGCTTTTTGATCATCTGTTGAGCTGCTGTGTCCCTACAGGGCGGATGTTTTCATCACCCAACTCGGGTTTACAGCTCTACAATGCAGATTTCTGTTGAAAAGTTAATAACAACCCTAGAGCACGAAAAAATAGTAAAAGCAATTCTCTCCAGGTAATTAAAAAACAGAACCTTCCTCGCTAAACAAGACATTCTGTAACCTGTGTACCCAAAAGGCTGGCTTGGTTTGCTGCTGCCTGACATCCCCAGTCCCTGCACGGGGCAGGGCTCGTGCCTGTTGTGCCTTCCCCATCCTGGGTTCCTCCCAGCCCGTGTTCTGCACAGCCTGCCAGCAAATGGGCTGAGCTTTGCCAGTCAGCTGCTCTCAAACAGAATTTGCAATGTTCCTTTTGCTCAGTGGAAGCACTGGTTGGGGTTTCTTGCTTTTGCAGCTCCCCTGCTTGCCAGTGGTAGAGGGGTTTGGGTGGATGGGATGGGTTGCACAAGTGTAAAGAGCCTCATTTCCTCAAAAAGCAGTCCCAGAAAAGAACTTTTTTATTTATTTCTTTTTAAATTTCTTTTTCTCTTTTCCTTTGCCAAGGGAGAAAAAAAAATTAAAAAAAAAAATAAAAGCAATTCTCATGAATCCAGTCCATTTCAACATTAAAACCTTTATCCCCCCAACCAAGATGGGTGATTTTTGCCAAACCCCTGCTCATTACACAGGATTTTCATCTCTCTCTGAAGGGCTTTTTATTTTGAGATTTAATCTGCAAGAATGTTGGTGAATTCCTGGCAAAGGGGTGTTTTTGGGGTCCCCCAACACGTCTGGAGTGCTGCTGTGCTGTTCCCAGGTGGGTGAGGATGGGGGAGGATGAAGAGTTTGAATGGTTGAGAAGTTTTCAGTAAAACTCTGAAAGCCCAGCCTTGAATAAATTATAATTTTACCCTGAACATGACAACAGAGGCATTTTTACCTTTAAACCAAACATTTTGGGAAGGAGTGGCTTTACCAAATCCATCTGCATTTCAGCCTTGCAAAGGCCCTCGTGGAACACCAGAACAGTCACATTCAGAAAGCACTGGCAAAACTTTCTGCTCATCACTTGCTTTGCCACGAAGAGCAGCTCTTGATGCCACTCATTAAAGGATTTCTTCAGCCAAGGGCCTGGGACACAAACATTTGTCTCCCTCAGGGCTGAAAATGCTTTTGACAGATTTTTTTTGAAGTTCCCATCACGAGTTGTGGCCTTTGGGCTCCCTGAGGATTGCTGGCAATGGCCAGCCCTGAAACTTTATTTTCCATTTTTTCAGGAATTATTAAAGATGAGTGAGAGGAGGTTGCCTGGCGTTAGGATTAACCTGAGCTTGGGTTTGTAATTGCTGTTCAAAGCCATTCTGAAACTTGCAGAACAGGGGAGCTGGAATTCGGAGCTGTTTCTGAGGGAAAAGTGCCCCTCTGGATCCCACAGGGCTCAATATCCAAGGTGTGGATGGTGCTGATGGGGGATGATTGTGCCACAAGCAGAGGAGAATTGTGCCACATTTGGGAGAGAAACACATCGAGAAAAGGATCAGTGTGTTAAAGGAATTGGGTTTTTTCTGTGTGTGTGAAAGAGTAAGGGAGTTGTAGAACTGCAAAGAACGGAGATTTTCTGTCTTAAATATCTAATTAATATAATTGATCCGAGTTAAGTGTCCTTTACAGATCACAGGTGTGCATTTATGTGTAGAACGAATAAATTCTGTGTTCCCTGTGCAAGCTGTGACATCAGAGCACAGGCTGGCACCCTGATCCTCAGGGACTGAGGTGCTCATCCTGCTCCACCACTGGGTGTACATTTGGGACGATTATTTTGGTATTCATCTCTCCAGACCTCCATCAGACCTCATTTCATTGAGAAGTAAGAGTAACATAAGGAATTAATTTAATTAGTGATTAGGGATTGTTAATTTGTAACTGTTGCAGGAGGTTGTCCAGTTCCCTGCTGAGTTGCCCAAATTAATGACCTGGATGCACTGGATATTATTTACTTGTTTTACAGTAAGACATGAGCCCAAATCTCTCTTCTTCCTCTTCCTTTGGGTTTGGATAAATAATCAGATTTCTCTGACTCGGCTGGATTGGTTTTTTTTCTGTCTCCAAGCCTGCCACTTTCACCCATCTGCAATCCATGAAAAGATGGATAAAAAAGTATTCCTGAGGTTTTAGCTCACTGGGGAGTTGCAGAGGAGCAGCAGCTCAGGGATGTGGGAAAGGCAGGTGCACTCCGACTTCTGCTAGAAAATTCAGAGTAATCAAAAATAATTTACTGTTTGGAAATGGAGTTGTTAAGAAAAGTGCCCCATGTCACAAATGTCTTCTGGTGAATCCTGAGATCCTCTTGGTCCTCTCTGTGATTTGCAGGTTCAGAGTAGAAATATGAAGGTGTAGGAATATTTCTTGATAATTTAAGAGAAATTGCATGAGAGGCCATCAGAGCCTAGGATGGAGTTGTTGGAAGGGATCTTACTTGAGTGTTAATTATTTACACACTAATTACTCCGAGTTTCATGGTACTTTCTGTCATTTGGCTGTATAAAATTTATTGATAAGCTGATCCTAACAGAACCCTCTGGAAAGCGAAGGCAGGTTTAGGAGAGAGGATGCTGGAAATTGCAAAAAATCCCCAAAAAACCAAAAAACAAAACAACAACAAAAACCCCCCCAAAAAACCAACAAAAAAACCAAACCAAAACAAAAAACTCCAAAACCAACCAAACATACAAAAAAGAAAAACTTTGGAAAAGTTTCAGATAGCTGAGAGTCAGAGACAGAAATGAGCAGAGTACAGGAATTAATTTCAAATACATTTAAAATATCATCAGACGACTCCCTCTAAAAGAGGAGTTAATTGAGATAGGGCAGAAGGACAAACTCAGATATTTTAGGATCACCCTTTGCAAGTGCCACACACAGGAAAATCTGGTGCTAAATAAATGTGATTCTGCTAAATGTGCTTTGCTGCCATCTGATCCACGTTTCCAGCTCGGGGATGGATCCTCCTGCAAATTGCAAAACTCGGGATTAAGAAACATGGGCCTTGAAAAAGTGCCAGCCCTGCTCCTTAAAAGGCTCCCAGAAAAGATGACTCACTGCTTAAATGGCCACTCAGAGCATCTGCAGAGCATTTCAGGTTAAATTCCCTGGAATTGTCGGGATTCCTTGGGGAAGCTGCTCCGGTGGGGCAGAGGCAGTTGAGGTCCTGGAAATCAACCCAGGAGGAGCATGAGGGGTCAACAGAGGTCTCAAAGCCATCCTGAGCAGTGAGGAGGAGGAGGAGAAGCCCACAGGCTATCCCAGGAGGAAGGTCTGGAATTTCTGAGCTGCTTTGGGGTCTCATGGCTGGTTGGTGACTGGTGCCACCAGAAAGGGGCAGATGGGAGATGTCTCGTTCGTGGGGTGAAGGGCAGGGTTTGGGGGCTGTGGTGGTGTCACAGCACCTTGGGGAGATGTTTGTGATGTGTCCCTGCATGGACTGAGTCGGTGTTTTGTGTCTTTGTCCATCTCCCCACCTTCTCTTGGTCTCTTTGCAGTTGTGTAGCTCGGAGTCTTTGTTACGGCACATCTCGGTGTAAGATCAGGATTTATTTTCTAGAAGGACAGAATTTCTGAATTCCGGTCTTAGCCCAGATGTTTTTGGGTTTTCTTGCTGCTGTTAAGAGATGTTTTTCTTTTTTTTTCTTTTTTCTCTCAAGAAACCCTTCTTTCTCAATCTCTCAGCCATGCCCGATGTTCCCTCAGAGCTGACGGGCTCTGAGACATCTCAGTTTGTTCTCAAGTGCCCAGTGCTTCCTGCTTCATAAAACACACCTAAAATAACTTTTATTGGAACAATTCCTTTTACCTTTTCTCTCTTCTGAGTCAGAGAGGAATGAGATTTTTAGCCAGCTGTTTACTGACCCAATGCACTGGATTTTCTTTGCCGAGTGTCTTTCCGATTCAATTGAGCTTTGAAAAACTCAGATTCAGGTGCTGTGTGGGGACCTTTCAGAAAACCTTGGATTCCTCTGCTGAAAATCAGATTTTCTTAGCACTGCTTGGATTTTTGGAGTGTCCCACCACAAGCATTTGGAGCTGGCACAAGGAGGTGCAGTCCCCAGGGCTGTGCAGGCGCTCCCAGCTAATGAGCTCCAGATTTGGCTGCTCTGGGATGTGCCAGGTTTTGCCTGGCAGCTTTTCTTTTTTTTTTCTTTTTTTTTTTTTATTTTTCACTTCTTTTTGGCTCCTTCTGAGGGGAAAGCAGCTTCTTTCTGTCTTTGTAATAAACGGGGGCAGCTGCATGTTGAGATCCTGAAGATTTATCCAAACTCTGCTGGAGTTTCTTGTAATTCCTTCTGGAGGTGGGAGTCAAAATCTGCTGGAATTTCTTGCTGACTTTGATGTCACCTTAGTTGTGGTTCTGCCTTTGGCTCTATATGGACAGTAAGTAAATGCCAATTATTTTTTCAGCCAGAGGTCCTCGTAGAGATAAAAGTTTCTGATTTTCAGCAGGAAAAAAATAGTGATAGGACAAGGGGAAATGCTTCAGCGTGGAAGAGAAGAGGGTTAATGGTTATTGGGGGGGAAATTGCTCCCTGTGAGGGTGGGGAGGGGCTGGGATGGAATTCCCAGATTTGCTGTGGCTGCCCTGGATCCCTGGCAGTGCCCAAGCCAGGTTGGAGCAGCCTGGGACAGTGGGAGGTGTCCCTGCCATGGCAGGGGTGACACTGGATGGGCTTTAAGGTCCCTTCCAACCCAAACCATTCCAGGATTCTGTGCCACTCTTAACAGGGCTCGCTCCTAGGTTTTTGTCACAAAAGCTCAGACTAAGGGAACAAAAATAAAATACACTTTTTAATATCTATTTTCTATATCCTTTTTTATATAGTTTATTTTTTGTTTCTTTTCTAATTCTTCTCTAGTGTTATTTTTTGTCTCATTTTTTACTTTTATTTTGATTCCCCCTTTTTTTTTTTCCTTTTTGCTGCAAAGTCACAAGCTTCCCAAATCTGTGATGTTCACACCAGAATTTTCAGTTGATTTACTTTCCTCCTTTAACAACTACATTTTTTTGCCATTCCATGCTCTTAAAAAGTTTTGTTCTTCATCCTCCCTCCAAGCTTTGCTCCACCAGAACTTCCCAACCCATCCAGAGCATCTCTGCTTTATAATTATTTTACAATTCTTTATGGCTTCTCTTTAGGCAAGGGAATTGCACAAGTTAATGTGAATAATACTAATTATTTTGGATCTGTCACTGCACGACTGATGATGAATAATGCAGATGCTGCTCTGCTGCTGGGTGCACTTGTTGGGGATTTTTGCCTTTTCCCCCTCATCGCCAGCCTTGAAGTATTGTGACATTGGGTGACACAGATAAACGTGGGCTCTGTAATTAAGTTTTGTTTTAATGATGCTGGAAAATGCTCAGTTTTGTGTGTTCTCATGGTTTGAAGGTGATTTAATCAGCCTTCCAGCTCTCCTTTCTGCTCAGTCCTCTGCTGCCATTTCTCCAGAGGAATAATCCAGGATAAAACTTCAGAATGCCCCACCCTGGCATGTTTGGGTTTTCATATTAATGAAGATAATTTTGTGCATTAGAGCAGTGAATTTTTCCAATTCATATGTGGAAGGCCTGGCAAATAACACCATTGAGGGGGAGAAATTTAGTGCCTGCAGATTTGACTTTTTAAATAGAATTCACCTTATTTTCCATGAGCATTGGGGTGATTGGGATTTTTTTCCTCTCCTGCTTCCATAGAACAAGCTTTAATTCTCCTTTTGCAGTTGCAAAAGATGAAGTTTGATGACAGCAGTGGCTGCAACCACGGGTTCCTCACCCCCTCACTGCACACTCTGCCCAGAATCCATGGAATATGCACAGGAAAAGCTCTGCAAAGGCAGGATCTTATTTTCCCCCATGGTTTGCCAGCAGAGCTGCTGGGCTAAAGCAAAGTCATTTATGAGTATTGGGTGAAGAATTTATGAATATTCTGCTCATCTGTCTGAGCTGACACTGAGCTCTGACCAGAACTGTCCAAACAGATATTTTCAGAGTGGATTTTATCCCCTTCAGGCACTGAAATTTAAGAATTTAACACTCTTTCCCCCTCCCTCCCCCATCCCCTCCCTCTTTTTCCCCCCCTGTGGCTGTTTAATATTAAAATGCTGCATCTCATGGTAGGAAATTCAGCAGGGATGCTCCAGCTCAGGGGAGGATGTTAATTATCAGCAGTTCAGGTTCCCAAACCCCTCTCAGGAGCCCAGATTTGCTCTGGCAGGATGGAAAGCTCAGCCTGATACTCAGAGCTCATTCCTGGAAAAGGAGGGCATGGAAATCCAGCTCTTCCCCAAAATGGAAGGTTGGAAAGGATGCTCTGCACTCCAGAAAGATGATTTTGTTCTGTCTTAGCCTTGGAAATAAATCTGAATATAGTTTTGGTTTATCAGGGTGTTTGGGAGTAGGAATGGGGCATTTCCAACCAGAGTTTTCTTCCTCACTTGCAGCTGGAAAGGCTGTGGAAAAGGATTAGGAATTTAAAAAAAAAAATTGGCTGTTTTTTGATTCTTCCTGTAGGAGAATCCTTAGAAATTTAACACCTCAGCTTCCCAAAGTCCCAATTCCCACTCAGGGGTGATGTCTGTTACAGTAAAAACCACCTTGGTGTTCCCAGAAAATAATGAACTCCAGACATATTTATTGGCTGTATGGCTTGAATTCAAAGATCTTTAAATGGGAAAGAAGGAAAGAAAGCGGCCAATTTTCCCAGCAGAAACATTTGTACTGGGAAGAAATAGTTTGAAAAATTAAATTTTTTAGCCTGAGGCCAAACAGAGCAATCCCATACAGGATGAATCAGATGGATTCCATGTACAGAATGCAGAGAAATCTGCTTTGAAGCATTAATCAACACTTCCATGTTATGATTTTGAGCTTTGTAATTACAATCATGCAGTATTTACCAAGTGTGAATGATTCCATTGCAGGGATTTGTTACCAAATTGGACATGGGGCTTAATTTAGATTAAATCCAGGAACTTTGTGTCTGGAAATCACCCAGTGCTTTGTGGGCAAAAAGTGCAGAGAAAGAACGTGAGGAGGAGGAGGAGGAGAGGAAATAAACACCCCAACTGCAGAGACAACAATACACTGATTTTTGTCTTTTAATTTACAACAGGGGCTCAGGTATGAGAATAGAATCAAATCAGCTTGATGTGAATTCATTGCAAACCAGAGGTGCACTGCAGATAACACGAGATTAAATGTTCCAAGCAGAGTCCTGTGCAAGCTGGGTTTAGGAATTGATTATGGTGAGGCTGAGCCTAAGTAATAAGCATGAAATATTAATTAGGCTCCTCGTATCTCGTGAAGTAAAGGTGCTTTAGCATCAAGAAATGGGATTGAACCAGATTTAGAAGAGACATTTCAAATTATTTGGTGCAATAGGCTAAGGCAAATATTGACTCCCTGGTCCATTAAGGCAAATAAATTAAATTATTAGGGATTAGTGGCCAGTTTAAACTGGAGAGAACCCAGAGCGGGAAGCTTTAACCTTTTCTCCACCTCTCCCTGGCACTTGGGCTGCAGCAGCACTTGTGCCTCCTGCACTGGAGCACTGCTGCTCTCCAGGGAAGCCTTTGGGCAAATTGTCCCTAATCTTGGATAAAGTGCTCTCCAGAGGGTCCTGGGGCTAAATGCTCTGCTGAGGAATGGGAGATGCAAAGCAGATCTGCTCTGGGAGGGCCTGGCCGCAACAAATGAGAGAGTGACAGCAGAGGGGCTGAAACCTCGGCTGGGAAAAGCTTCTCTGAAGCTCAGGTGTGTCCCAAGGCTGGGTCACCACCCTGCTGAGCTCTGCTCCTCCAGGGATGGGGGAGCTCTGCTGGGTCCTGCTGGGGTGAGAGGGAAAAGCACCAGAGGAGGAAGGGACGGAGAGTTTGGGTTCCCTGGGGGAGGAATCGGAGAGGAGGGAGTGGGGACATGGAGGGGACACTGCACTGAGAGCCGGGACA
>JAHLSL010000043.1:2415369-2556192 GCA_025920805.1 Petroica traversi | reverse complement strand
ACACTGCACTGAGAGTGGGGACACAGAGGGGACACTGCACTGAGAGCAGGGACACAGAGGGGACACTGCACTGAGAGTGGGGACATGGAGGGGACACTGCAATGAGAGCAGGGACACAGAGGGGACGCTGCACTGAGAGTGGGGACACGGAGGGGACACTGCAATGAGAGCAGGGACACAGAGGGGACACTGCACTGAGAGTGGGGACATAGAGGGGACACTGCACTGAGAGCAGGGTCAGTGCTGTCACTGTGACTTTATCCTCCCTGTCAGACCTTTTCCAGAAGAAGGAATCACTGGGAGAGCTCCGAGTTGTGTCACTGTCACTGCCTGCTCCAGGAAGGACAATCCTGGATTTTCTCTCAGCTGTTTTTTCCATGAGCTTTGTCCTGTCAGTCCCTCCAGACGGGACCTGTGGCTGGAGCTCCTCTGGGTGTCCTCTCCCAGGTCCCTGGGAGCAGCAGAGTGGGAGGAACCCGAGTGACAGTGATTGTCACCCATGTCCTGCTGTCCCCTGGTGTCACTCCAGCTGCCCTGGGGACCCCAAGGGGGGTGGGAGCTGAGTGCCCACAGCAGAGCAGATGGTGTGCCCTGCTCAGGAATTCCAAAGGGTAGAATTCCACTCATTTCCCCTTGCTGAATACCCAGGGAACTTACTCATTTTATCAGGGGTTTGCACAGTTAAATTTGTCATTTTTTGTAGGATCACAGGTGCTGTCAATTCTCGCAAACCTGTGTGTCACAGTTCTGAACTGCTACAAGGCTGTATCAAACATCCTTTTGTTTGTAATTAAAAACCTGGATTTCCTGGCAAATCTGGAACAAGAGCACCTCAAAATAAGGTTTAAATAGTACTTTATTTTAATTGTTTAATGTCCTGTTATTAGAATAGAGCTGTGTATCCACAGGAATTCCAGGGATTGCATTCATTGCTCATAGGTCCCATCCTGAGAATGGTTTGAATATGAGCAGGTGTCCAAAAGGAGGAAGATAAAAGTGCATCATGACAAAGACAAGCTCAGTAAGATCATATATAAAGTCTCTCAGAGCTGGAATTCCAATTTGTGCTCCTGTCCAAGCCCATCTCCTTAATTAAAGACACCACTGTGATTTGGGAAAGGGAAGGGCTGCACTGACAGGGGCAGATTTGAGATTTTTAATCCACATCATCCTGCCTGAGCTCATGTTGTGCCCCCCCAAACTCCACAGAGTTCGTGCTGGTTTGTGGCTGGGAGTCCAAACCCAGGCCCTCAGCCGCCCACTCCTGCCTTGGCTTTGGCCCAGCAATTTCCCTTGTGCACCACAGATGTCATTAACGACCACTGGCCCAATTTCTTCTTTCATTATGGATGACAAAATAAAACATTAATAGGCTCTTTAATACGAGCTGGGAGTTAAATATTCATTATTTCTTACGGCTTCAATGTCACAAAGCCTTTGATGTGCTGGAACTCAGGAACTCTTCTCCCTGCTCTCCACTTGTACCCTTTTAGTTCCTGAGTGTGAAGGGCACCAGGGCTTTGCTTGTGGCTCTGATGCCTTGGAGTGGCTGCCTGGAACAGAGGCTGGACAGAGTTAAGAGGATAAAGTGGGTGTTTATTAAAAAGAATAAAGTGGGTGCTTATTAAAGAGAATAAAGTGGATATTTATAAAAATACTTCCATAGATACACCTTGGGTAATCAAAAGCCTTCCAGAGACTACACCCAAGATCGACCACAGTCATGAGTTTTTCAGACTGATATAAATTTGATCTATTTGCATATCAGGGGTTAATTCTCCGATTACAGCCTCAGGTAATGAAGTCACATTCCCCCAGTTTGCTCCCCCCCCAATTCACTTTTGTTTGAATTTTGGCTGTGGGGTGTCCTTGGATCCCAGGCCCAGAGGGATTATTTTGTCTGACCAAAGTGTGAAGATGGTTAACTACACTTTGTAGGGAGCTACACACAAACGCAGTGTTAGGATTCCTCACTGGACTGGATTTTTTGCTAAGGGCAATGAAGTACTTTGGAAAATTTAATAGGTAACAGGTGACCAAAGGAAGCAGAGCATAAACTACACAAGATTATCTTGGGATAAGGAAAAATGAAAGAAGCATCTTAATCTTGTTATTCTGGATTTATACATGAATGACTTTTCCATATAATTTTAACCTCATAAATTCACAGCAATTAATATATTTCAATCTTGAAACTCAAAGGTTTTCCAACTCTTTAGAAAAACCTCTTTCTGTTGTCCTTGTGCTCTTTCCCAGTTCACCTTTCAACTCTAAATGCAATAATTTATTGGCAGCTCTTTGGATTCCAGTTGTTGGTGCTTTATTTGGTGGCTCTGGAAGAAGGGCTGGGATAAAATTTGGACTCATGAGAGAATCCAGAGGGAGAAGAGCACTGCAGTCCTTATTGAAGGGTTGATCTTGAAGACATTTACAGGAAAAGGTGGTTGAAATAGTTTGGAAATGAGGAGAGTGGCCAAGAGGAGAATGGATTTGAGTCCCTGGGGGAAAAATCTTTATGAAGTGACATCCAGCTTTGTGTTCCTGACCCGTTTTAATTTTGTTTTAATTAGGGTTGGTTTGGTTTTTTTTTTTTGTTTGGGGGATGTGTGGTAATGGGGGTGTTTGACAGACAATAAACTGTGTTAATGACAGTAATTAACATTCACAAAAGGTAATTCAGGTGGGGAAAAGCTCGGCAAGTCTAATAAATGCTTCCACAGGAGGCTCTGCCTCTTAAGTTCTTGAGGGGGAAAACTCAAACCGCAAAAAGAAAACCCAAACCTCACTCTGGGATTCTCAAATTACCAGCAGAGGTTTGGCTCACAGATTGCTGGTGGAATTAACGTGAGCAGAGCATCCAAATCCCTGCGAATGTTGGTCTCCATCCTGTCAGATGCCTGCAGGACTCGGTGTCCTGCAGGGACTGGGGACTTTGTGCCCTGCTCTGGGCTTCAGCTGCTCAGAACTTCCAGGCTGCCGAGTCCCTGGGTTTGAAATGAGCTGTGCTGAGGGAAAGCCCTGAAATTGTGAGAGAAACAGAAATTGGGGAACGTTCCCTGCGCTCTGCAGAGCTGGGCTGGGGAGCTGGATGGGGTCTGATGTTCAGGCAGCTTTTACAGGCCTGGTCCTGTGCTGAGCTGCACAAAGTCACCTCTGAATGTCTCTTCTGGGCTTGTCATCTGTCACAGCTGCTCTGGCTGCTGGCCATCAGTGTCCTTTTGGACAGATTTATGTCACACCCCATCCCTGCACCGTGACCATAGGAAACAATGAAGGAAGCAGATGCACATTGGTTCTCAATTATTATTACTTTATTGCCATCTATAAATAATTTCTAATTTTTTCCCCCTCTCTCCCAAACCAGGTTCCTGTTTGTTTTCTTTTATTTCCTTCCCTGTTCTTGCTCTAATGGGCTGTCTCAGCTCCACTGCCATCAGAAATCTTGGCTTGATGAGGCTGCTATGAAACATTTAAAGATTTAAATTATAAACTTGGAGGGAGAAAAGCAGCGATGCATGATTAGTTGAAAATTTTAAGCATAATAGTCGTATTTTTCATATGCATGTACAGAAATGGCTTGTGTCAACTGTAATGTGATTTTTAATACATATTAATAGAGTCTGTTGCAGTGTGGATGGTTTGAACACCTTTTGGCAGATGGCTGTGGCATTAGAGAATGCACAATATAAATTAGTCATTTAGGGAAAGAAAACAATGCTCGAGTGAGAGCGTTGCCTCTGCTCAGAGAAGCAGTTCCAGCACATCGCTCCTGCAACCAGAAGGATTAGAAGCAGGATTAAATCTGCCAGGGAAATTAAATAAATGAACAGATAAACTCCTGTGTCAGAAAGGAGCTCGCTGCTGTTGCAGCTTGTTCACATCCCAGCTGCGTCTCCAGCTCTCATCTCCTGTCCCTTTGGAGGTCAGAGGGTGCAGAGCCAAGGCTGGGGCTCAGGTCAGGGTTGGAGTGGAGCAGCATCTCCCACACGAAGCCCCAAGGCTGTGAGGTTCAGGCGTGCTGCACCTGAGGGATGGAGCAGCTCTGCTGTGAGGAAAGGCTGAGAGAATTGGGCTTGATCGACCTGGAGAAGGCTCTGGGGTGCCCTCATTGTGCCTTTCAGTGCCTAAATGGGCTCTGAGAGAGCTGGAGAGGGACTTGCAGGGACAGGACAGGGGGAAGGAGTTCAGACTGAAGGAGCGTGGGTTTAGATTGGATATTAGGAAAAAAAATTCCTGGGAAGGTCATGGAAGAGGCTGCTCAGAGCAGCTGGGGCTGCCTCTGGATCCCTGGCAGTGCCCAAGGCCAGGCTGGACGGGGCTTGGAGCACCCTGGGACAGTGGGAGGTGTCCCTGCCATGGTAGGGGTGACACTGGATTATCTTTAATGTCCCTCCCAACCCAAAGCCTTCAGTGATTCTCTGTGGAAGGCAGTAACCACTGTCTTAAAATGGATGTAAGATGTGAAAGAAGTTGATGGCTGAGCATTGTCTCCTTTTTGTTTTGTGCTGTTCAGAAAACAGAATTAACCAGTGATGAATCTGTGACTCCTGTAAGTGTGTTCCACTTTCCAGGTAGTGGCCTGACAAATGGCAGGGATTTTGGAGGAAATCACTTTAGCAAACGCTAAAGGGCACTCATCTCTGAGCCGGAGTGCAGCAGCTGCTTGGGCAATTTATTGTTGTGCTCAAATTCCCCATCGAGGCGCTTGTTTGTAATCGCTGTGCCCGGTAACCCTGGAGCCTGGAAGGAGATATTTAAAAGCAATCTGCATTTTCTCTCTCTTGGAAATCCTCGGTGCCATTCTCATTGCTTGAGTTTCCAACAGGAGAGGCAGCAGCTTTTGGCCTCTGCTGGATCAGGGTGGTTGTCAGGGCTCTTGATGAGCTCAGTGCAGCGCCAGCTCTTTGGGAACATTTGTGTGCAGCAGGAGCTGTGCTGCTGCTGGCTGGGCACGCTGCTCCACCTGCCCCTCCTGAGCATTCCAGAGCTTCCAGACACCCATTTGGAGTTGGGAATCATCACCACCACATCCAGCTCATCCTTTGAACGTTTCAAAGCGGAACCAAATTGCAGCAAACTGCTTCTTTTCACTGCACAGGGCTGGGTTTTCTCTGGGAAGAAAATGCTGCTCCAAAGCTTTGAAAAGGAGCTTTGTGGGGTGAGGTGGTGGCTGATGGGAGTGCACAATAACAGCCTGACAGGTTTGCACCGTGCTCTGACACGTCGTGTCAGGGCTGCCAGAGATGGAGCCCAGCTCTTTGCTGGAGATGCAGCAATTGCAGATGGAGTGATATGTAATTTACTGAGCTGCTGGTTAATTCTGAGAGCTGATGAAATCTCCTGGGCATATAATTACTACAAATGTTTACTTGACTCTACCTCATAGCTTGACATTATGCTCCACAAGTTTGCACCTCGCTGAAATTACGGGCCTGGCTATAAAACGCCACTGTTAGGCAGCAAAATATTAAAGAAGTACGGATGAGACTGAAGGCATTTAAAAAACCCTTTCTGCGCCTTGGAATTACAAGCATTCATCCCATCTCCTGCTGATTACACACTTTGTAATAGCTATTGTTTCCACGGCTGGGGTTTAATTTTCCTCAGCACGTTGGCAGTGCTGGTGATCTCAATAACAATCCTCCCAGCAAGGCTGCGAGGGCTGCGGGGAGGCCAGCGGGGAGCAGCCTGACTGACAGATATTTTAAACCTCTTTCTGCTTCAGGATCAGTGAAATGTTCCCAGGCAGACCTGTTGGAGCGGGTGATATGTGGCATCCTGGCTCCTGTCACCTGTCTGAGGTGGCTTCGGGGTCAGGTTGGTGTCATTCCTCCTCGCGGGTGACACTTCAGTGATCCCTGAGCAGCCTGGGGCAAAGGTGGTGGCAGATTTCCAATGAAATTAAAGCCACCCTCTCACTGTTCACGGCTGCTCAGAGGTTTTTCAGTGACACGGGTTGGCCTCAGAGGGCAGGTGTGTGTTTGAGTTGAATATTTTGGGGTGTAGGGATCACCAGCAGGTGCTGGGTGAGGCTCTGGGACATTTTCTACAATACCAGTCCCACCCACACAGCAGCCACAGAATCACTGAGCTTGGAAAAGCTCTCCAGGATCACTGAGTCCCAGCTGTGCCCCATCCCCACCCTGTCCCCAGCCACCTCCAGGTGACACCTCCAGGGATGGGGGCTCCAAACCTCCCTGGGCAGCCCCTTCCAGTGCTTCTCTACCAGATGAGCCTCACTTTGCACCAGCCTGGACGTTCTCTGGAGTCCTGGGTTGTCCCTTTGGATAGGGAGAAGTGGTGCTGGAGACAACCACCAGCTCCTGGGATGGTTCCTCCTCACCTGCAGATTCTTTGCAGCAGCCCTGGAGCTGATTTTGCAGCGAGTGAGAGCCACTCCCAGATGCTTGGGATGCCCAAACTTGTCCTGGATTATGGAAGCTTAAAGTACTTGTTGAAAACACTGGTTCCTTGGAGCGTGAAATTGGTGTCCCTTGTGCCCAGCAAGCTTTTGTGAGCCCATTTAAACATCAGGCGAGTTGAGAATGAAAGCAGCTTTCACTCCAATAAAGGCAGAGTTGCAAAATTAGAAATGCTGTTATTACAAGAGAAAAGCAGGCAGAATTAGGGAACAGAAACTTCGTGTGTACCTGGATTAGGAGCTGCTGAAGGCGTTACCTCCAAAGGAGAAATCTTGTTTGTCTTTGCTTTGGTGAGTTCAGCCTGATGGTGCTCAGGTTTTGGAGAGGTCTCCTGGGGCTGGAAGCCCACCTGGGGATTTTTATTTTTTAATTTTCTGGCTGCTCCACCATTTTAAGAGGCATTTTAGAACAGATCTCAGGCTTCCCTGATTCCTGCACTGGTTTGAAGGATCTCTGTGTTGTCAGCTTGGATTTTCCTGCCCAGAGCCCAGGAGAGTCCCAGTGACCTTGGTTTTGGTGAATGGATGTGAAAGAAGCAGAGGGATTGGGATACTGCAGTTTTCTGTTCCTCTCAGGAAGCACACAGCATTGCAGTTCTTTGGTGATGTTTATAAACATGTAAATCACATTAATAAATCCCCCCAAGAAAGATTTTCCCAAGGTGGGTAAGAGAGAGTTGCTCCAGCCCTGATTTTCTTCACCAGTTGCTTCTGTTGCTGGAAAGGCAGGGAGGTGTTGTGATGTGTGAGAGGAATTTGACAGGTTTCCCATGGAAACAGAAGAGCAGGTTTTGATATTTTTTTTTTTTTTTGCCAGTGAAGCTGATGTCAGTCAGGAGCATCTCTGCTGTCCTCAGAGGATACACCCTGGTGTAGATTGGAGTAGGTGAAGGCTGAGTCCTCCTGTTCCCCTGTACTGAACAGTTTGTACAGTCTTGTCTGCCTTCATGTATCTTATTTATATATATTTTTTAAAATTGCCTGGTGATGTGATACTAATATTTCTCTTTGAAATAAATTCCCGCTGTGGCTCCAGCCTGGGGAGTTCAGGCAGGTTTGAAATGCTCTCAAATGCAGATTTTGCTGCTCTACTCTCTGATCCCCCCAGATTGGCATTGCCATCACAGGGTCCCCAGCTCCCTGCTCGGGGCTTTGAGACCCAGACTCTCTTTCATTTCTTCCCCAGTGAGTTCCTGCTCCAGCCTCACAAATCCTCCCAAGTCCCTGTGCTGCCTCTCTCTGCACAGCTCTGATCCCCGCTCAGCTGCATTGCCAGATTTTGCCAGAACCATCCCTCTCCCAGGATCTGTTCCCTCACTCACAGACGTGGAACAGCAGCTGCTGCAGAGCCCCAGCCTCATTCACACCCCAGCCTCGTTTGTTGCCTGCTCTGGTTTCCTTCTGTGCTGCTCCTGCTGCCTCCTTTCTCCTGGAAGCTCCCTCTCTCCATCTCCATCTCACACTCCAGCTCTGTGTTCCTCGGTGCTGCTGCTTCAGAGCTCTTCTATCCCTCCAGCCTCATGGAATCATGGAGTGGTTTGGGGTGGAAATGGACTTAAAAGTGCCTCCACACCTCCCACTGTCCCAGCTGCTCCAAGCCCTGTCCAACCTGGCCTTGGGCACTTCCAGGATCCAGGGGCAGCCAGAGCTTCTCTGGGCACCCTGTGCCAGGGCCTGCCCACCCTCCCAGGGACCCCATCCCCTGCTCCTTCCTCATTTCTGCATGGAGGGGGACCCTGGGTATCTGTACCAGCTGTTGGAACAGCTTTGCTCAAAAAAACAGACATTTTTTCTTTCTCTTTCCTACCTCGGGTGTCCAATTGGCTCTAATGAAGAGTTGTGTTTGGATTTTTTTTTTTTTTTCACACTAACTTGGCTCTGCTGTTTCCAGTATGGAAATAGGTGAGAACCTCAGTCCCACCTGGCCCGGGTGAAAATGAGTCAGGACACATCTGCTTTGTGAAACATCACTTGGAGCTTTTCCCCAAGCAAGTCAGGCCTTTCCTGGCATTGGGTCAGCCTTGAATGCTGTTCCCAGGGTTACCTGCTGGGAGGAGCAGAGGGAACAGTTCTGTGCACACCAATGGCAGAATAAACCCAGTGATCCTGGTTGGGAAATACCATAAAGCATCCCAGAGGCATTGCTGGACCTGGCTGCTGACTAGGAAGAAATTCTGAGAGCAACAAATGTGTGAGAAACCTCTTTGAAACCCATATTTGTCAGGAATTCTCTCGTTCATGTCATGATACTCACCTCCATTTCCTGCCTCTGTGTGAACCTGCTTAGTATGGGTTGTGATATCATTTACCTGATCTGATCCTCTGTTAATGGGGAGAGAGATGGGGAAAAAAAACCCCAAAAATCTCTTTATGAAGTGCTCTGCCAATTTACCACACCATAAAAGAGATATGCCGTAGTTATTACTAAGGACTAATTATGTAAATGACATAATTTAATAATCATTATTAAATCCCAGCAAGCTTTATTTCTTTTCCTTATTGTTGATGGTTGTCCTTGATAGGAAAATGTCACGATGCCTATCATAAAAATTAATTTTTTGTGAGGATTTCACACCATCTCAGGGGCTGGGAGTGCAGGAGGCCTCGCAGGCGAAGGCGGAGGCTGATTCCTGTTATCTTTGCAAGAACAAATGTTGTCCACAAGGAGAGCAGGGAGGGGAGAGAAAACTCTCACAGCAGCAAATATTTAATTAAAAAAAAGCTGCTTGGGCCAACTAGTTGTGGCAGCAGCTGCTTAAACAGAGATCTGCCCTCTAAATAACTTTTCAGCTAAATAAAGGCAGGAAAAGGAGAGTGGAAAGCTCCAAGGGTTTGTGCTGTAATTGCTGGAGTGGATTTCATTTTTATATTTTGCTGTCTCTGCCTGCCTGGAAAAGCAGGATGCTTCAAGCTCTGGGAGTTTTGCAGAGAGAGGAGAGCCAGGAAAGCCAATGCATCACCTGCTGCCTGTACTTGAGGTGCACAAGGTCACACGAGGGAGGCTTTTCTGCCACGAAGAATGAAACAGAGTTTGGTAGGAGCAGAATTTGCTCTTTTCCAAAGGAGAGGCAGGTTTGTGTCTGTGCTGCAGCAGGGCTGGAGCTGGGCCCCCGTGCCAGGGAGCTCCTCCAGCTCTGGGGAGTTTTCTGTGTTTCAAATCAGATTCCTGCTGGGTTCCCTTTGCACCTTCTGGATGTGCCACACTGTGACCTGGCCCTCCAGAGCTTCACACCTTTTCTTTAACATGAAATGTTATTTTTGGGGGAGCATCTCTCAGGCTCCCAGCTGCAGTTCAGTCCCATAAAAAATGTTTGGCCAATCAGTTGGGTTGGGCAGGAAAAAGGAATGTGGGGTGTCTGTGCATGGGCTGTGCCAGGAGAGCTCTTTGGAATATCCATGAGGAGCAAATCCATGAGTCTTTTCCATGCTCTGGGGACATTCCAGGCTCAGGGCTGCAGGGAAGAGTGAAGGAGCAGAAGTTCAGACAGAGATATTTGGGAGACAAGTGTATTGTGCATTTTCTGTGCATAACTGACCCCTCTCTGGGCTATTTTTAGGTGTTTTTGGCCACTTTCTGGTCAGTATTTCTAAGGAACATAATGAGTTCTGTGAGCTCATGATTAGAAGGCCATAAAATTTGTCCATGATGAGATAAAAATAATTTGACCAACAGTATTTGCAGTTCCTTTTTTTGTTGTTTTTTTTTTCCTTTTTTTTTATTTTAAGAAAAAGGCAGAGCAACATCTGTGGTGCTGCAGAAGCTCTGGGTGAAGTCTGTAATGCAGTTTTCATGCACGTGGCATGGAAAGCACTTCTCCCACTGTGCAAATCATTGATTAGAGCAACACTTCTGCTGGTGGGCTGGGCAGCAAAAACCACCCTTGTTCTGAAGAATTCTGAAGAACTTGGTGTTCAGGACAGAATGGGCAATGAAATCCTGGTTCTGCCTGTTTCACATTCAACGTGAAGCTTCCCCTTGCAGTTTTACATAACTTGAGCAGATTTCAATTGTTCAGGCAGAACTTCCCACTCCTGATATTTGCTCGCTGCACTTCTAACTTGATTTTATTTACTTTAATTTCCAGCAAGTCAGAGTTGATTTTTTTCCAAAACGGGGGGTTTGTGCTCAGTGTTCAGAAAGTCACATCGTTGGGAGCCAGCAGGAGCTCCGGCTCTTGAAACCAAGGTTTCATATTTGCTGGAGGGCTTTAAGTGAGGGATTTTTGCTGTTGCCATGGAAAGCAAAGACCAAAAG
The DNA here is from genome assembly GCA_025920805.1 of Petroica traversi. Lineage (NCBI taxonomy): Eukaryota > Metazoa > Chordata > Aves > Passeriformes > Petroicidae > Petroica > Petroica traversi. The sequence continues at coordinate 2,545,516 of JAHLSL010000043.1, read as the reverse complement.
TGAAGAGAAAGGAAAAAGCAGGGACCTGAATTTCTCTCTAGTTAGTGGGCACTTCCTCTGCGTTGTTTCTAAACCTCTTTGTGTGGCCTTGGGAGATTGGGAGATACTTTACCAACGCCTCACAAGCTGAGGGAATAAATTTAGTTTTGCCCAATTTCCTTCAAAACCTTTCTCCCCAGGTGCTGGGCAAACAGGTAAATCATATTTTTTCCAAGCAATGATATTTTCCCAAGGCTTTCAGGCTGTTTGAACAGCATGTTTTGCTGCCTGCCTTGCTCCCTCATTGTTCTCTGCTCAGCCACCTCGCTGGAGTCAAATTGCACCTCTAAAGATCAACTGTGCCTTAAAATACACCCCGGGCTTGTGATGTGCCTGATGAAACATCTCCTGTGATCACCTGAAGGGGCTGCAGTCGCTGCCAGCTGCTCCTCTGCATCCTGCCAGTGCTGCAAGGGATGATGGATGTGGATCCCGAGGAGAGAGAAGCAGAATTACAGAGTCTCTTCCCTTTCTTTCACAGCTACAGTAGATATATTCAATATATTGTCAGCCAGCTGTCTCCAGCGTGCTTGATGGATGTTTTGATTCAGTGCCTTGGAAAAAAAAAGAGAGAAAATGGAGGAAAGCAACTGTTGCAGCTAAAAAATCGTGGGGGTTTGGAGTGTTTTGAGTGATGCTCTTTTCTGACAATGGTGAAACTACCGGAGCAAGTGCAAAAAATTGCTGCTGTGCTCAGAAATAATCCTCACCTTATCAACAACTTGATTTCCCTGAAAGCTTTGCCAAAAAAACATTTCCATTAGCAGAACAAAATGATGACCAGATAAATGGCAGCATTATGCTGCTTAGGAGAATGTCTCAGGCACTCCTGGAATGATTCTGAGCTCTTTCCTCCCTGGAGATCCTGGCAAAAATTTGTCCCATCTCCTTCATGAGTCTCTGCTGGGATCGTAACAGCTCCTAAAAAACACAGGTGAAACAAGTGTGTCTCCCCTGGGTGGGCTGGGCTGCTGAATGTGGGTTTTTATTTAGGCTTATTGGGGGTTTTGTAGAGTTCTGAAGTGCTTGATGGGAAAAGGGAATAGTTGTAGATTCCAGGGGAAAACAAGGAAAGTAGGAAATGCAGAATCAGGATGAATTATCCTTGCCTCTCTAACGCCACCCTGCTTGCTCAGGTACTCAGATTCCTAATGCTCAAACTGGGCCAAATCCTGCAATTATCGCCATAAATCAATTCCTCTGGTGGTCCTCCCTTGGCAGACTCCAAATCCCACTGGGAAATGTGGTTCCTCCAGTAGAATCAGGCCAAAATTCCCAAACTGAGAAATGCTGCTCCCTGTCCAGACAGGCACATCAGGATTTCAGAGTGATGGGGATGGCATTTCCCTTGTACCTTTAAGCGCTTCCGTGCAGTGTCTGTGTGAAATCTCAACATTTCACTTGATTTTTTTTTTCTAAGTAATCCCTTGTATCTCTGTCAACATAGGAAATGTTGGAAGCTAAATGGCCTCGACTTATCAGGAAAAGCAAGCGTGGGGAGATCCTCCAGGAAGCTGGAAGAGCCAATCTCTGTTATTAAACAGAAGGAGGAAAATCAGAGGCAGGCAGAGAGCACAGAGCCTGCTTGCTGTGAAACTCTCCGTGGTCACGAGTCACTGGCTGCAATTTAAATTAGGAACACGCAGCGTCCCAGTGACTTTCAGTGCCTTTTTGCAGGGTAAAACTGAGAGAGGAGATCTCCTGCAGTTTGGGGGCTCAGGGGTTTTTTTGGGGGGTTTATTTTGTGGGTGAACTCCGCCAGGGTTTTTCACTCGGGGTGTTGGGAATAAAATGAGCATCTCCCAAGTCCCTGAGGCAGAGCAGCTTCTCCCAAGTCCCTGAGGCAGAAAAGCTCTGTGAGTGTGCATTTCTCCTGGCACAGATGAGGCAGGGAGCTGAGATTTAGGATTTCTGATGTCTGACTGGAGTGTTGCCAGTGTTGTACATGATGAGTTCACCTGCCTGTGCTGCAGCAGGAAAAGATGATCCCTAATGGATCGAGTGGGATTTATAGCTGTTTTCTGCTGTTTATAGAGGCAATTCATTCCCAATTAAATCCCTTTTTTCCCTCTGTTCGTGTTGTCACCTCATTACCAGCACAGGGAGCTCCCCAGCAAACACAAACCCTCGCTGTGAGAATCACCAGCACCAAGTGGAGCCCTCAGTGCCCTGCAGAGGTTCCTGCCCTTGCCAGATGATTTCCCTGGCACTGGGATGGTTCCTGTGCCTGGAACGGAGCCCATCAGGGGCTGGGTGTGCAAATTCCCTCCCTCCTTAATACCTGAGGGATCCTCCCTGGAGGAGCCCTGGGCTGAGCCTTTGGAGTGTGTTTTGTGCTGACTGAAGAACCTCCTGAGCCCCCAGAGCTCAGCCTGGCACATCCCTGCCCCCATTCCCCACTCTGCAGAGCTCTCCTGGCTCTGTGTGTGCCAGGGATGTGCCCCAGGCAGGAGCTGGAGTGGCTCAGGCTGCCTGTTGCATGAGCTGCCTTCCAGGAGAGCCCTTCAAGGTGTGGTGCCTTTTTCCTGGTGTTATAAAATGAAGCCAGACACGGTTAAAGGGGTTGGGGTCTTTCCCTCAGGATTTGAATCAGGATCCCGTTTGATGCATCCACTTCCCCCAGGTGCCAGCGTGGCAAATGCACCCCCGTCAGTCACACACACCAGTTCTAGACTTTGCACAGCCCAGATCCAACAAGGGAGCCCAATGCTGGGGCTGGGCTGGGCTCAGCTCGACTTTCCAGAATCTGTCCTGCCAGGGGCCCTTGGCTTCCTGAGCCAGCAGAATGTTTGGTGTCCCTGGCTCTGCAGCTCTGGGCTCTTCAGCCTCAGGGCCTGCAGGGCACTTACAAAACACCAAGTACTGAACTAGGTGAAGGGTTCCAAGTGTGCATTCTAATACTTGTGGATACAGAGAGCTGTGTAAAAGGGATATAAAGAAAAGACAAAAATCATTCCGGCATCAGGTGGGCTTCAAGGGGATGCTGCTTTAACTCGTGTTTGTTGGTGAGAACAGGAGAAAGCCCATGATTTCCCCGTGATTATGTGCTTTGAAAGAGGCAGGGTGAGCACACAGAAGCAGTGGGCACCTTTGTAAACCCGTGTTGAAATTCAGGAGAATTTGCATGGCCTCTGTTGGCAGAGCCTGTCACTGGCACTCTCATCTGCACACAAACTGCAACCTGCTTTAATTTCCTTTATTTTCCTCCCCTTTGTGGCTGGCTGCCACAGCCCCATCACCCACCCCACCTGCTGCTGTCCTCTGCTTTCTGCTTCATGCTTGACCTATGAGCTGCAGTGCTGATGGCTGCTGAAAATCCCAATTAATATCAAACTACTCGCAGCCAGAAATGTGCTAAACTCGTTTAGGAGCTGTAGCATCACAAGGAAATGCAGGATGGCTGAAGCCTGAACAAGAGGCTGAATTTTTAGCAGGCTGTGCTTTCAGATGTGTCTGCAAAGCTGAAATCTGGGCTGGTGTGTGAGCAGCAGGGAGGGTGGTGGGCACTGGGTGGTTTTGGTCATGGCATTCCTCTGCTGCAGCGTTATCCCCTCGTGCTGGAAGAGTTTCTGTGGTTTCAATGGTTAAAAAAGGAATGATGCATGGCCAAACCTTCAGGTGAAGGGGATAAACACCTGGGAGATTAGGCTGCTCTTCCATCTGCAAATGCACACTGTAAATCTGTAAAGCCAGAGCCTTATTTTATGGTGGCTTGTACAGGATTTATGCAAAATACACTTTATAGTGAAGTGAAGGAATACAGAGTAAAACCTCAGCATGGTATTTTTAATTCCACTCTAAATACCTTAGAAACTTGCTAATGAAATACTCATGGGTTTCTCAGAATTCTGCAGAACATCTCCACAAGCAATTTGAGCTGCAGGATGAGGTGCTCACACCTCAAGCACACTACATCAAATCCACATTTAACCTGGAAGAGAGGTTGATGCCACTGAGAGAAGGCTTAAAGGAGATGAATGTAAATATATGGATTAGTTCCTGCTCAAGAAAATATTCAGGTTTTTTCTAGAGACCTAAACATGTCTGAGGAGCTGCTGTAGAGGCCCAGTGCTCCCAGTGCTCAGAGCTGCTGCCCAGTTAACCCAGTCCAAAAACAAACTGGGGAAGAAGCAGTTCTATGTGCAGTGAGGATGGGCAATTAAAAACAAAAAGGTACTTAAATTTTTGGAGGAGAGGCCTGTTGGTGTTAAAGAGCAGAGGTTTGATTTGATCTGGCTCAGGAAGTCCTCAGGCAGCTGCAGGAGGAGGGAGGATTTCAGAGCCACTTTGGGGTGACCTGGTGTTCTCCTCTGCAGATCAATCCAGGTGTTGGTGTTCACTCACACATTTAAGAACATCCATAAGGTGTTCTCCTCTGCAGATCAATCCAGGTGTTGGTGTTCACTCACACTTTTAAGAACATCCAAAAGGGGGAATTTGGCCGCAGGGCACTGAGGTTTGTGAGGTTTGTAGGGATGGTTATCTCACTGTACAGGGAGGTGCCACATCAGTGATGCCATCACTAAAGCTTAATGAGTGATCTGTCATCAACAGTGGCCCCTCCACAGCTCTCATTCATCCCTTTGGCCATGAGGAGCCTAAAGCAGGTATTGCTTTCCACACTGGCTTTGCCTGGGAGTCTTTATTGCAAGTGCTGCTCAGGGGCATTTTGAGGTTCCAGCGGAGCAGGTCTGGTGGGACTGGGCAATCCTGGGCTCCTGAGTGTCTTTGCAGGTTCCAAACCACATTTCTTTAGTTTTCTGCCCCTGTGTGTGTGTAAAAGCCATGCAGAGCTTTAAGAAACCTGGTCCTTGTACTCAGGGTTTCAGCTGCCAGGCGTACAAAGCCAATTAATTCAGCTCTCCCAGGGGCTGTGCCATTGCATGGGCAGAGAGGTGACCAGGAGAAACCATTTATTGCTGGCTTTTCAGCCATTCCAGAGCGTGGGGTGTGATCTGATGGGGCTTGAGGGGATTGCACGTCAGGATTTTGTTGGGAGCAGCTGGGAGCAGATAGGGGAATATTTGTGAGAACGGATGGCTGGTGCTGGCTGCCTTTCCCTGGGGTCACACACTTGGGTTCCAAACACCTCAAACACCTCCTGCTTCCCCTCAGCTCAACTCCAACAGGAGCAGCAGAAGCTGAGTTTCCCCATCATCAGCACAGGCACCACAGCCTGGGGACAGCACCATCTGTCACCTGCCCAGCCCAGGCTGACCTGCTCTCCCAGAAAACCAGGACCTGACAAGCTGGCCTCCCAAATTCCTTACTTATTCCTTAAAAATTTTTCCCATGCAAATTGCTTCTATTTCACTGTTTATTGAATTGAATGTTTTGCTGCTGCATTGCGCTACAGCCTTGAGTGCCTATTTCTTTTAAAATTATGTTCATTGCATTTTTAGACTGGTTTTTGAGTTTGGAAACTGAAAGACTGATGGGTTACAAAATTGGGAAGGCCCAATCATATTTGAATCACTTAAATTTGGGGAAATAATGCTGAAGTTGTGTAACTACACTGAAAACTTTCCTTCAGATGAGCTGTCTGATAGTGTTTATGAAGTCTTTGGCAAGATAAATAATACATGGACTTTTCTCACTAAACCTCCTGAGAGTGGATTTGCATCTAAAAAAAAAATAAAATTTCAGTGCCTGTTGTTCTGCAGAGTGTTTGGAAATACTTTGCCACGGAAGGAAGAGCAGCTTTATGATTCGGGTGATTATTTTAATCACCTCCAGCATATGCATCATGGGCTGCTTTTTTAAGAACTGCCAACATCCCAAAATAGGTGACTGGGGAAGAGTCAAGTGAAGGTTATCCTCTCCCTGACACTGACACTGGGATGTCAAAAAGCTTTTAGAGGTGACATTGACACCTAAACTAAAACAGGGTCCTTATGAATATTCCCTTTTTGGAGTGACTCTGCACACGGGGGTTTTCAGGGGAAAAAAAAAAGAGATCTATATCTGAATAAAAACTGGTGCTGGAGCAGTACATTTCTATCAGGAATGCAGCAGAAATCTCCATCTTTCCCAGCTAATTGGTGAAGTAGGGATCTCCTTGTGGTGTGGAAAAGCTCAGAGGTGATGGATTCATTCTGTGAGCTCCCCCAGGCCCTGCCAGGATCCCAGGGATCTCCTCCCTCCTCTGGGAGCTGCTCTGGGAACACTTTGGAGCACATCTCCTGCTGGAAGGCTTTGCAGTGCTCTGCAGCACTGAACTCATCATTTCCTTCCTTAGTGATTCCATTCAACAACTAAACTTTTATTTTTCCTGCCAGAAAGCATTTTTTTCCCCCCTGAGTATATTCCCTAACTGGGGCCATGTGGAAGGCTGTAATTTCTAATTACAAATATTTACCAGTCCTGCAACATCCGTGTCACTGAGAAATTAAACCTGGTTCTAGCTAATATAAAACTTAGCCTAGGGATGCACCAGTGTTAAGCTGTGGTGATCCATGACTTTCCTGAAGAATTTGTTCTGTACAGGACTTAAACAAGGAATATTTGAAGAGGGAACCAAAGAGCTGAGGTTGATGCCACATTTAGTATAATTATAATTTCTCTTGGAAGTGGTAGACCAGTAATCTGGGAATTTTGGCTGTCATCCTGCTACTATTTATGAGCAATTTTAATGTAGTAATTACATGTAGGGAAAATTGTTCACTAGGCTGACGAGATAAATGGAAATTTAATCTTTTTTTCTTGTTTGGCTGTCCAAGATTTTTATTACATCCTTCTGGAAGCAAGGGGATATAATAAAAGAATCTGGAACTCCTTGGAAATACTGATAGTTTGAAAGATTTGCTCAGTGTAAGTTAAAGGCAGCTCATTAAACAAACAAATGAGCTGTCCTTAGAGCAATCAGTATTTACTATTAACTGAACAGCACAGTAAATAATGAATTGCAGGTAAGGAACTACAGATAAGTATTTGCAGTGAATTCAAATTACTCGACTCAAGCCCGAGGCAGAGAAAAGCAAATAGAAAGATAGAACTAGAGGAAGGAGGGGGAAAGAAGAAGGGAGAGGAGGGGTTGCAAATGTAACATTTTTTGTAGCAGTTCATGTTCATTTGCTGGGCAGAAGAAAGATTTTCTTGGGCAATGTGGTGCCCCCTCCCTGGTGCTGCAGGCCTGAGAACAAAGGAGGATGTGGAATTCCTGGGGAAAAGGAGAGGAGAGGCTTGGGGGAGACCTTGGAGCAGATTTCCAGTGCCTGAAGGGGCTACAGGGTGACTGGAGAGGGGCTTTGGGCAAGGACCTGGAGTGACAGGACACAGGGAATGGGTTCCCAGTGCCAGAGGGCAGGGCTGGATGGGATTTTGGGCAGGAATTGTTCCCTGGGAGGGTTTGAGGCCCTGGCACAGGGTGCCCAGAGAAGCTGTGGCTGCCCCTGGATCCCTGGCAGTGCCCAAGGCCAGGCTGGACAGGGCTTGGAGCACCTGGGCCAGTGGAAGGTGTCCCTGCCATGGCAGGAGAAGATGATTTTTAAGGCCCCTTCCAGCCCAAACCATCCTGTGACGCTATGAAAAGCTGGACTCTGGGCCTGACCCAGCTCGGAGATGTTTTTCCCAAGGTCAGGACTTTGCAAGTGGGTCCCTGGCACTGTCCCACCCCAAGGACAGAGCTGTGCCTTGGCACCAGCCAGACCCAAACCTGCCCACGGCTGCCAGGAGCCTGCCCAGCTCCCTCAGTCATCTCTCCAAATTACTGAGGCAGCAAAATTGTTCATTTGCTGGGAGCTGGCACACGCTGGGAAGTTTGGGTTTGGCATTTAATCATCTCTGGAGTGGGAGATGGTGCTGCCTGAAGTTTGGGTGCGTGGCTGTGCCTGGAGCCAGGACAGAAGGGCTGGCTGGGGGATGTTGCTCATTAAGGAAGGGGCTCGGGGTGTTTTGGGTGCTGGGGGTGAGAGGGAGGGTAGGAGATTTAATCAGGATCTCTGCAGTTTCACCAAAGGTGTGATGGGTGTCCTGACCACCTAAAGCGTGGCAGCCCTGCCTAAATGTCACCTTAAAGGGTGAAGAGCTTGACCCAGGCGTGTGCAGGTGTGTGCCTCACCTGGCTGCCTGCTGAGCACAGAACAGAGCAGAGCCCAGGGAGTGGGACACGTGGGAGAGACGTGTGTGAGGTGCTGGCATTCCATAATCGCTGTCACAGCCTCTGCTGCTCCCTCAGGGATCAAACAGACATGGGAGCAGCAGGATTATCTTGCTGGGAGGTTCTCATGAGGGGAATTCCTTCACAAGGAGCCTCCTGCTCGATTCCCATCACCCCAGGGCTGCACCTCGTGGAAACCCCTCAGAGCAAAGCAGCTGCAGGGAGGTTTCCAGGTGGAATTATCTGGGTGTGCACGAGTCCAGCACTGCTGGGCCCCCTGTGCTGGCTGCTTCCAAACGCTGGAGCTGTCAGCCCCCAGCATTAGTATTCCAGCCAGGGAACTGGAGAGAGGTGCTAGACAGGCCGACTAATTACAGCAGCCTGCAGAGGCAAGTCGGGCTGTGCCACATGAGAAAGGAGATCCTGCTTGCTTGGAAGGTTGCTGCTTTGCTCTGGCACTTCATTAAAATTAAAAAAAAAAATAAGGTGTGAGCTAATTGGTTTGGTTAAGGAACCAAGCTGTGTCTTTTTTTTTTGTTTGTTTGTTTTTTTTCTTGAATTTAATCTGAATTTATGCAATGCTGTGTGGCACTCACCTGAAACAAAACTTGCTGTGACCTTAGCAGGCTGCACACCTCCTGTGATGCCAGCTCCCCTGTTCCTGGCTGGCATTGCCTGCTCCTGTCCCCAGAGCTGGCAGCAGATGGGGGAGAGGAGGCTCTTGCTGCCACCAAGGTGCCATCTGCAGGCAGCAGGGCTGGTCAGGTTTTCATGAGCCTAAATTGCAATTCTGCATCCAGAGGGTTTTCTGTCAGAGCATCTGTTTTCCTGTCAATGGCACAGATCTGGGGCTGAGCGTGTGCCAGGAGCAGGTGAGGAGGGGGACAGCCCCATCCTGCAGTGACAGCAGCCATCAGGTGGCTGCTGGCCGTGGCTGCTGCGTGTCCCCTGCGCTGTCACACAGCCCAGGTTTTGGCAGGCTGAGCTTTGGAAAGCTCCGCTGCTCACGGGTTAGGCCAGGAGAACTCAGACTGAGGGAATATCAACTGCCACATGCTGGTGTTGCCTGATTTTGGGTGATTTACACCCAGGAGAGGCTGGGGGACCAGCTGAGTGTGTCCCCTGTCCCTGTCCCCTCCTGTGCCCTTCTGCAGAGTGGGGCACTAAGCAGATTAGTCAGCTTCTTCCATCAGCAAATACTCCGGGCTTAAGATACTTAAAAGACATCTGGTTTTTAGCCTCATTTCTAAACAAATGAGGCTTATGTGATTATGGTGTCTGTCGCTTGCCCCTCGTGGGCCAGTTCCAATCTTCCCCCGGGGATTTTGGTCTCACAGATGGGAACTCCCAGGAAGTTTTCGTGGGCTGGTGACCGAGTGTGAGCAGAAATCAGCCTGGAGGGGACAGCCTCAGCACAGGCTCGTGTTAGGGTTGGTGTGAGAGGGAATGTGCTGGGGGAAAGGGAAATCTGTGTTTTCTAGGGAAAAGCAGCCATGAGGAGAAAACCCTGATGGGCTGGAGGTTGTGGGTGAGTGGCTGAGCCAGGCAAGGACAGCCACCCACAGTGCCACCTCCTGCTGTCCCCGCGTGCCAATTGCTCCCCGTGATCCAGGGATTGCTTTTCTGATCCCGGGATTAAGCGGGTGGGATGTGCAAAGATCCAAGAGCTGTGTGTGAGCCTGGCAGAGGGCAGAGGGCTGCCCTGGCTCTTGGGCTCAGTGCTGTGGAGCAGAGCTGGCCAGGCTGAGCTGCCTGGGCACTCCTTGGCTCCTGCAGAGTGGCCTTGTCTGCAAAGTTGTTCTTTCAGAGTTTTCCTGGCAGTTGAGTGTGGATTCTCCCGAGGCTGATGTCCCTCAGCACTGTGGGAGAGGGTGCACAGGTGAACACGACTTGTGCTGCTTAATTTTTGTAGCAGTTCATGTTCATTTGCTGGGCAGAAGAAAGGTTTTCTTGGGCAATGTGGTGCCCCCCCTCCCTGGTGCTGCAGGCCTGAGAACAAAGGTGGAATTCCTGGGGAAAAGGAGAGGAGAAGGCTTGGGGGAGAGCTTGGAGCAGATTTCCAGTGCCTGAAGGGGTTCCAGGGTGGCTGGGGAGGGGCTTTGGACAAGGACATGGAGTGACAGGACACAGGGAATGTCTCTCAGGTACTGTGGATCCTCTGTGCACCCACTTTTGTAGAATCACTGAATGCCAGAGTGGTTTGGGTTGGAAGTGGCCTTAAAAATCATCTTCTCCCACAGGGCAGGGACACCTCTCATTATCCAGGTTGCTCCAAGCCCTGTCCAACCTGCCCTTGGACACTTCCACCTTTCTCGACAACCTTTGCCAGGACCTCCTCACCCTCACAAGGAACAATTTCTTCCTGATTTCTGGTCTAAATCCTTTACTTCTCTGTGAATTGCACTTAAATGCTCATTAGAGCTGGATCTGTGTCCTTTTTGCAGCCCCACAACATTTTTGCCTTGTAATTCAGAACCTGAGGGTGTCTAATGGAATGTGTAAAACCCACGTGGAGCAGTTCTGGGACTGTGGGGGAAAAGCAGAGGTTTCATGTTCAGGTTCCCAGTAATGAACTAAATGAGATCGTGTCCTTCTTTGAGCATAAATGAAAGATAAAAGACAGATGAGATTTATGAACAAGGTCATTAGTGTACCAAATTCCTCTCATTAGATCTGTTACATTACTTTCCAACTTACACAACTCTCATTAGAAAAATTTATGAACTGGAATGATTACAAATACACCATATTCTAAACCAACTCTACTTTTAATTGTCAAACAACAAAAAAATAATTATGCTTCTGCGCTATAACTGAGCTGTACTTTTGTGCTTGTGTTTTTTTCTGTTAGAAATTTAATAGGGGTTCTTCTTGGAGCCGAAGGATGGGGCAAGAGGAAAAATGAACCATTTAGTGCAATTTAGCTGCAAAGCTGATGCATTTCTTTAATTTTATAACCTTGTCAGACCGAGGCTGATATTGCAGGCTAATATTGCTGTTTGTTCTCCTCACCAGCCTCCCACTTTCTCATCCCCGTGCCTGATTTGAAGTGACAGTGAGCAGAAGCATAAGGTATCTCTCATTCTGTTTGGACTCCTTGTTTACAGAAGAGTGATGGAGATGCTATTAAGCACAAAAGGCATCACCATATGCCTGTTTTTCTTTGTATTGAGTTTGGCAGCAGCTATTGAAATACCATTATCAGGTGAGTTGTAGCTATTTGCTGTGCTCTTTGCTGTTTTGTTTGGTATTCCTTTGCAGCTGTCCCCGAAGGAAGAAAATATTAAATCCTCTTTCCCACTCGTGTTCTGTTTGGAATTTAATCCTGCTGCAATGTGGCCTTTGGGAAATTCAGGCCTGATCAAAACTGAGCTGCCCTGTTTGGGCCTGCTTAAATGGAGCAGTAAAGTTGCCTAATAACATCTATTTGGTGTTTGCCATCCAACACAACGCTCAGCTCCGAGGGCTTGGGTTTGTCCCTCACTTCAATTCCTCATTTTGGCTCTGAATCCCCCTGAAGCCTGTTTGATGTGCATGCATCCCTCCTTATTTATCGTGCAAGCTGCCATTCCAGCCTGGAAAAGGAGCAGGTGGACGTCTGAGGGCAAATGTTGGTCCCCAAGGAAGGATTTCACACTCCATGCCCTGCCCCAGGGAGCAGCTCCTGCATCCCTCGCCGGCTGGGATGAATTCAAACTGCTTGTTTTACATGGATCAGGAGCTTCCAGGACACGTGTAAAATATGGGATGAGGCTCCCAGGGAACAATCCAAGGGAAGCCAGAGGATCCCTCTGCCTGGAGAACTGCCCAGACCTCCCCAGCTTTGTGTTTTCCAGACATAAATGGACGAGGAGGGTTGAAAACTGAGTTTTGCTTTGCTGTTTTGGCTGCAAAGATAAAACCCCAACAAAGCAAAACTCAACAATATTAGTGTTTGTGAATTATTGTGAATAAGTAAACCTAAGGAATAAGGAATTGAGGCTCTTTTCAGGGTCCCAGAGTAAGACACGGGCCCGTTTCAGGGTGTCCTGTGGATCTGCCATGAACTCTTGGCATTCTGGAGCCTTCCAATAGCCCTGGCTGCAAAGAGGAAGCAAACCAGCAGGTCTATAAGATATTTCTTGTAAAACAATCCAAATTTGCATTGGGAAGTAGAGGTTTTTTTGTTCTTTTTTTTCAGGAAGTGGCTCCTTGTGTTTTAATAAAGCAAAAGTGGAGCTGTGACTGTAAGAGCAGGGCAGACTCTCTGGGCATCCACTGCTTTTATGAACCAACCCCAGGGAGCCACCTAACCCTTAATTAGCTGTAATGAAGCATTTTACATTTTAATAAAACAGAGTTATTTCTGATCAGTGGAGCTGGTGGGCTGGGAAGTGTTCAGTTTGGAGGCCACATGAACACGGTTTCGCTCCACCTCTGAGCTCCCTGCACTGAAAACAGCTCCTAAAAAGCTTCTTAATTCCCTTCCTGGCTGTTTGCAACAATGGGATGATCCCATTATCCCAGCTCCACTGCAGGGAACGTTCTCCCTCCTCTGTTACCCAGGCTTTTGCAGCTTTAATTCCCTGAGAAAGAATGAAAAGTTAGCACAGCCTCCCTGCGTGGCTGCACCCGGGGCTAGTATTAAACCAGCCTTGCAGTCCCTGGGTTTTCCTGGCAATTCCATCAGGGTGGAGGCAGCACTTTGCTATTTCACATCTGTGTCTGGATTAAATCCACTCACTGACTCCAGCAAGGAATAAATTTGGGTGGATTTGGAGGGCAGAGAGGGTGGGCACTGTCCCTGTGCCAGGCTTTTCTGTGGCCACCGAGGCACAGTGATCAGAGGGACGTGATGATCACGTTTTTCCCAAGGCAAGCCCCACTTTCTGCAGGAATAATGCAATCCCCTCCACTCAAGGGGTGCCCAGTTTGGCTGGAATGGTGTTTTAACCCAGTTCCTCCGTGTGTTTTCAGTTTCCCAGCTCCCAACAATCACAGAGCAATCCCACACCCAGGTCGCCTACCCCTTTGATGAGGACTTCACCATTAAATGTGAAGCCAGAGGAAACCCCCAGCCCATGTGAGTACTGCCTGGAGAAGCAAATAGAAGCTGATTCTGCTTTAACCTTTGCCAAACCTCATGGCTCTCAGGAGCACAAAAATCCTGCTCAGCATTCTCGGTGGGGTTAAGCTTTGGTTTTCCAGTCAGGCCGTTCAGCTTTTGTTGCTCCATCATTTTCCCTCGCCCTGTGAATAGGTATCAATGTGGTTTTCCTTGCTGGGGGATGTTGAATTTCTGTGGCACGTGCCAAATTCATTTAAAAAAAAAAAATCTTGTCTGGGAATCAGAGGGGCCCAGCTCTTCCTTTGCCTCCTCCACAGCAAAATCCCAAACACATGAAACTGTGGGTTCAAACCCCACATTTGCATTTGTTCAGAGACCCTGTCTGTACCCAACATCAGCAGGCATTGGAGTTATTCAAATAAACACCCAAAGATAAGCAATGTGCATTTTACACCAGTGTGGAAAAGAGAAAGATTTTTAATGAAAACGTGGTTAACAAGAGTGTAATAATCACACAGTAAAAACTCCTCCTGAGGCTTTCACCACTGAATGGTGTTTCGGCTAAATTAATAGTTGGTTTGAATGTCATTTTTTCTCTTTAATCCTTCCCTTCTCCTTTCTTTGCAATACAATTTAAACTTTAAAAGGGCATTCTTTTATTTATATCAAGATGATTTGGTAGTTTTTAATTGAGCTCTGAAAGGGGATTTGTAGCATAATAACGAATTCCCTTTGTTCCTCTGTTTGTCAGTACGTCAGTGAAAAGTTTCCTGGTGTATCTCAATGATGTGATAGTGCCTGTTAGGTGATGGGATCCCAAATTCCTTCCATCCTGGAGCACAGATCCCATTTTCTCTCCATCCTGGAGCAAGGCACTTTTGCCAAGACCAGTGAAGTGCCAAAACAACAGTTTAGTTGACATTAATTTATTCTCTCAAAACAGCATCAAAAAAGGTACATCTTCCACCAAATTGATGTCACACTGTAATTTCCACCTGTCTGATTTTAAACCAGTTCAGGCAAATTTCAATCCAGCTGAGAATTGCAGGCACAGGAGCTGTGACAATCCCTTCAGCATCCATCAAAATCCCCCCCCAGCAGCATCAAAACCGCAATTTTTTCTGTGACAAGGAGAAACTCAATGGGATCCTCTCAGTTTCTCCTGGTTCAGCCGTGGTGGAGGGAGGGAAAAGCTCTGGTGGATTTTTGCCACCCCAAAGCAGCCCCAGCCTGTGCAGAGCCCCAGGTCCTGTCAGTGTGTGGCTGTCCCAGATGCTCTGTCCATCACTGCCCTTGCCCCCAGCTCAGTGCTCTTGTCTCATGTCACAGCCAAAACTGAAAAAAACAAAATATGTGGAAGGAGAGATGTGCCCAAGAGGCAGCACAAGCACAGTGGCCATTGTGCCACTCAATTGCATTAATTTTCCTTTTATTTTGACAAAACCCTCTTGGCCCCACACTCACCCCTGGTTAATACCAATTTTCTGTCCTGGGGCCTGCCCGTGATAACATTTTTATTCTTTTTCAGCTTTAACTGGACTAAGGATGGGAAACCATTTGATTTGTCATCTGACCCGAGGATAGTTAAGTCGAACAACTCTGGAACTTTTGTGATCCAGAACCGTGGAATCATCAACAATTTCCAGGGCAAATATCGCTGCTTTGCATCCAATGTTCTGGGAACTGCCATGTCAGAAGAAATTGAGCTGATTGTTCCAAGTAAGGGCTTTGTTTTTGGTTTGAATTTATGATTTTTGCCTTTATTATTTAGCTGAGAACTGGCTTTCCTCAAAATAAATGGGAAGGATCCAGTCGGTTTGAATTTATAATTTTACCTTTATTATTTAGCTGAGAACTGGCTTTCCTCAAAATAAATGGGAAGGATCCAGTTGGCTTGAATTTATGATTTTTATCTTTATTATTTAGCTGAGAACTGGCTTTCCTCAAAATAAATGGGAAGGATCCAGTCGGTTTGAATTTATAATTTTACCTTTATTATTTAGCTGAGAACTGGCTTTCCTCAAAATAAATGGAAGGATCTCATTTATTAGTGGCACATGGTAAAACATGAGGTGTTGGTTCTTCAGTGAATATTGAAAGGAAAAAGTCATATTTTCTCCCTGGAATGATTGAATTTAATTCCTGGTTTTGAGGAGAGGAACCAAATCTGGATGCAGGGTTTCAGACCACTGGACTATCAACTCCCACAGGTTATTACTGCAAAATAGCAACGGATGCAAATGTTTGAAAGCTCCAGGGGAAGTGATTTGATCAGCTGTGAATTCATTAATCTGATGTCAGCAGCATTCAGGCTTTGGGATAAATACTGATGGGGAGAATAATAAAGCCCTGGAACTGAATGGAAAACAAGCTTAAAAATGAAGCAGGGAAAATGACTGATCCCAGAAATTTGTGCTTCCATGCACAGAGGGTAAAATAGGGGATTAAGGACCAGGTTTTGTAGAAGTGGGATGAAATTTATGGATAGAACCAAAGGATCCTTAAGGTTGGCAAAGACTCTTAAAATCATTTAATCCAAACTTTAACCCAGCCCTGCCAGGTCCGACACTTAGCCATGCCCCAAAGCTGAAATAACTGGTTTGTACCAATCCATTTAATCACCTGTAGTTTGGAATATGTGCACACATTTTGTTCCTAAATTCAGTGTGGAAACATGTGAAATTAGAAGAGGAAAAGCTGAAGGAGAATCTTCCCAGAGGGAGTAGAAAGGACAAGAAACTTCCCCAGCTTCATGGTGGAGCAGGGTGAGAAGCTGAAGCAGCTTTTAGGATGCAGTTCAGTGGCAGAGATGAAGAAAAGCAGCAGTGCAGTGGATTTTTTCAGATTAGATCCTGCATTTCCAAGCTCCTACTCGGGGGGAATCCATGTGGCAGGGGTACATCCACAGCCTTCTCACCCCACAGTGACAGGAGGTGGCTGGTTTTGTGCAAAACCCACTCGTGGCAGGTCAGTGCAGGTGAAATGGGCTGTAAGAATCAAGAATAAACATTTTTGTCCTGTTTTCAGCATAGGAAATAACCCTGAGCAGCATCCAAGGCATGGGATGCTGTGAGAGCTGTGGGCACATTGAAGACAAGACATTGCAAGAGTTTCTGGGAAGGAGCTGCTGAGGATGCCATGTAAATGTATTTTATGAGTGCTCCTCATGAAAGACACGCTTTATTTTCCTTCCATCCAGTTTTATGGATTTCTTTTTTTCCTTGGGAACCCTATTTCGTGTTGCAATGTGCCCCACAGTAATCCCTGATGCCAGAGCTCGGTGTTTGGTGAGGATTTAGCAGGATTCCAGGTATTGCTCTGGGATTTAGCCTCCACCACCTTGCAGCTTGTTTTATGGGCAGAGCTTTCCAGAGCAGAGAACTGCACAAAGCTTTCAAGCTGAAGTTCATTGAACTGTTGGCTCCACAGGGCAGCTGGAATTTCAGGCAGGGACAGGAGAGTGGTGCAGTAAAACTTCAGACAGGACAGTTTTTAATTCTGAAGTCTCCCACAACTTCTCTTAAGCAAAATGTCTCCAACTCGTTCCACTTACGAGAAGTTAAAGGGCTCAGTGTCATGTTTGTGCCTCCAGCAGCAGAATATTCATTGCTACCAAATTTAAAAAGATGCTTAAAATGGAAAACAAGGAGTTGATGTCTGCACTTGGGGTTATTGAATCTGTATTCAGAGAAGAGATTTCTTGCTTTTAATGAAGATCAGTGTGGAGTAGCTTAAGTAGATATTAAATATATCAGGAGTGGGTGGCAACAAACTCATGGAGAGGTTACAAACATGGTCGTTATCAAAAGCAGCAGGAATTTTAGTGCTAAAATATGCAAAGTCCTAAACCCAGCAAAAAATATACATGGTACAGATAATGTATTAGAGGGATTTACCCAACTCACACATCCTTTAAATCACATTAGAACTCTTCTGCCATCAGTCTTTCATTTGCAGGTGCAAAGTAGAAGCTGCAAATTAAATCAGGATTCAGAGAGGGGTAGAAAACACCTTTGATTTCCTGAAGGGCTGGGTGCTCTGCAAGGGTGGCCCAGGGAGAGCTGCTGGTGCACAGAGCTGCTGTAAATCAGGCTCTGGGGATGGATTTCTCTGTTCAAGCCCAGGTTTTGAAGCAGGGGCTGGTACTGATGCCTTTCTCCTGGTGTTATCAAAATGAAGCCAGCACAGTTAAGAAGGTTTGGGGTTTTTATGTCAGTATTTGAATCAGGATCCTGTTTGATGTATCCACTTCCCCCAGGTGCCAGCGTGGCAAATGCACCCCCGTCAGTCACACACACCAGTTCTAGACTTTCCACAGCCCAGATCCAACAAGGGAGCCCAATGCTGGGGCTGGGCTGGGCTCAGCTCGACTTTCCAGAATCTGTCCTGCCAGGGGCCCTTGGCTTCCTGAGCCAGCAGAATGTTTGGTGTCCCTGGCTCTGCAGCTCTGGGTTCTTCAGCCTCAGGGCCTGCAGGGCACTCCCAGAGCACTGAGCACTGAACTAAGTGAAGGGTTACAAGTATGGACAAAAATCATTTCAGCATCAGTACATGTGAGACCACTCTGTGCATTCCCCATCACGGTGCAGAGGTGGCAGAGCTGTGCCAGCTGCATTCAGGTCTCATGTAAAGCTCTTTGGCAAAGTCACCGTGCCAGGGAAGGGAAGAAAACCCCAGCGAGGCAGTTTCTTTCATCAGTTACATTTCCAGTGCAGGAGCAGAACTCTGGCTCTGTGAGGTTGCTGCTGAAAAGGAGAACAAAAGGCTGTTTACTCTCAATAGTCGTCGCAGGCAAGCAATGGAAATGTCAGCAGAAATGATCATTAAATCTCACCTCCATAATGGAAACACCCCACCTCCCTGTGCAGGGTGACATTAAGGAGAGGGGGAAGAGGATCTCGATGTGTTTGCAGCACTAACAAAGGCCAGATTGTTACAGGATACATTCAGCACGAACATGAATTTCAATGGGGAGAGCACAGACTTCAGCTCCCCTCCTCCAGCATTTCGGGAATCTGCTGCTTGAATTAGTGAGCAGGCCCCATGCCAGAGGAAGGAGAAGAAGTACAGTTTAAACTTCTTTAATTAACTGTGCTGTGAAAGACTCTTCGTGGCAGGCTGAGTTAAGATTTATGCTCGGTGTTTCTAAAGCTGCAGCTCCAAAAGGCCAGAGAGCTGAGGATGGAAATATTGGCTGAATTTACAATGATCCCATGGCTGTGCTCTGCCAGTGATGGCAGTGCAAGAATTCCCGAAGAAAGACAGACTCGAGTTAAAATTCAAACACCCAGGTGTGAATATCCTGAAATCTGTGAAAGATACTGAGCTGTGAGTGACTTAGATCTCGGTTTTGTGAAGGCTTTGGTGTAGCATTTATGGAAGAGGAAACAAAAGCGAGCAATTCACTGAGAATTTGCAGGTGATGGGAGTGAAATTTAACCCTCTTGCCTCCTAAGCCAGTGACCTTCACCTTTGGCACCTTTTCTGGCCACCTAAATCATCAGGCTCTCTCTGATTCTTGCCTGTGGCCATCATTTTGAAAAGGATAACAGAGATTTACACAGGAAAAAAAGCTGTCACTGCTCCCATTCCACATCTTCGGGAGCTTTTGGACTCCCAGCCACGCTCTTCCTGACAGCCAGGCTTTGCTAACTTTTTCAATTTCAGGCAGCAATTAAAAAATCCATAAACAAGCAGGGTCATATCTCATAAGCAGTTCAAAGGCTGCTATGGAAATTACAGATTTAAGTACTGCTCCTTCCCCTGGATCAGAATATCAATTCAGGCACGGAGATGAGCCCTGGAAACTTCCCAAGCTTCACTCAGTGCAGCTCCACATCAGCGACTGCAAGTCGTGATTAAGATTCCTTAAAATGTTGGGCTGTTTGCTGTACAAGATATAGATCTGTATGAAAAATCATAATTGAATATTAATTAAAGTGTCCACGGAGCGGGAAATGTGAGGGTTATAGAAGTTTCTTGACTATTCTCTTACTTTTACATCCTTTAAGGGTTTATTTGCAAGGAAAAATGTGAGAATATCCATGATGGGTCAGGCTGAGATTTCCTCTATCCCTGGATATCTTCGTTAGAATCCACAGGGAAGGTGATAAAACCAGACCTGGCTCACAGTGATGCTTTTCTACAATAGTTTCACAAAATATTTGCTAATTGCTGATCTTCCATCCTGAATTCACTCCCATTTCACACCTGATATTGGTAGAAACAAGATACAGGGATCTCAAGGATGAGTTATCTGGAGAAATGTTTTTCCTTGGGTTCAGTTTCTCAACACTTGACCCCAAAACATGTAAAATACCAGAAGGAATGGGCTCCATTCTCACATAAACTGGAATAAAAACAGGACCAAAACTGAGCTGTAGGACAAGGTGTCCTAAATGGATCCCTGAGTAAACCTGGAGCAAAGCTGGGGACTGTAGTTCCCAGCTCTGCTTGCTGCGTTTCTGAATCCATATTTCTGCTAAATTCAAATTAATCCTTGATAGTTCTCTGTGTTGATCTCCCTCCTGTTTGTTTTAGGTCGAGAATCTGAATTTTCTGAAGGGATAAGGAGGAGACACTCGGGGTTTTCTCTGGGTTTTCTCCCAGCCCCCCTGATTTGCTTCAGCCTGGTCTTGAGCACAGCTCAGTCATTAAACTTTGAGTCACCCCAGGGATTAAACAGATCCTGGCTCCTTGCACAAATGACTCTGGCCACTGATAATCTTCCATTTCCATGGTTCACACACTGTCAGAGCACTTTAATTCTGCTTTTGGAGTGCAGCCTTGTCAGGGAAAAAACCCTTGGTCAGCGAAGCCTTTCCCAGGAGTATTTTAAGAGATGTCACAGGGGGATTTTAGGGAATTCTCCCTACAGGAGTTGGGAATGCAGGTTTCCATCTTCCCCCTGGCTGTTCCATACTCACTTCATGAGATTTGGGTGTGGTCAGAGCCCTCCTGGCCCCCCCAGAGTCACTAAATCCCACCTTTCTCCCCTGTGCCATGGATTTGTGGGAAGCAGCCCCTGGAGCTGTGCTGGATTCTCTGTCCCCTCTCATCATGTGGGAAATTCCATGGAATTCCCCACACATTCAATGCTATCACTGCAGAGACATCAGGTAGATTTTTTCAGTTAGAAAATTAGAACATAGAAATAGAACATAGAAATTAGAACGTAGGAGCACTGCAAAAAAATCCAAAATATTGCCTGCATATTGTCCTGAAGATGGATGTGCAGAATCCAAAGTCTAATGTTACAGAAGCTTTTTATTTTTAATAAATCTGAACCCAGGGAAAGGTATTTTTCTAGTCTTTGAGACCAGTGGGACCCCAGCAAAAAAAAAAAAAAATAAAAATTGTGCTTGTCAGAAATTTTGGCTCAGGAATTTATCATGAGTTTTCATCTCTTGCAAAGCTGCAAGGATTAAACCAGTCGAATTTATCCACTGTGAGGAGGAAAATCAAAGGTTTTCAGTGCTTTTCATGGTGAACAGAGCATTACAAAAAAAAGCATGGAAGGATCCAAAAGCCCTGATCACCTGTGGTGGAAGCACTTGTTGGAGGTGGAGGACGTTTGGGGTCAAATTGCTGCTTCCCCCAGTGAAATCCAGCTGCCAACATCTGGGGTTGGGGGTGAACGTCTGTGCTGCCCGCTGGTGACAGCAGGACTGGGACTTGTCACTGTCTCGTGGTGGGACTCACTGTGGTTCTGTATAATTCTGTAATTACTGCCCACAGAAAGTCACTGAGAAGCCCAGCGGTCATGGCACCCAGCTGGGATATCAGAAACCCAGATTTAGTTGTGCTAAATGAGGCAAAAAAAATGGGTTTGAACCAAGGGTTCCAATGCCCTAAATAAGATCCCTTATTAGTCCATTTGCTGATCTCACTGGTTTGGTCAGAAATCCCTTATCCATCACCTGATCCAGCTTATTTAAAGTTTTGTTCTGAGTGTCGTGCTTTGGGGAATAAATCAGCTTTAGATCAAGAAATTGGCTTTTTCCTACTGGAAAACATTCCAGTAGCAGTCAGCAGATGAATTTTCCAGGGCTCGAAGACTGCAGGTTACTGGATGTCCTGGATATGAATATGCAGCTCTTTTTTAAAAATTATTTTTAACCTGAAATTTCACCCACAGGGTGGCTGGTGCTCATTAGCTGCATTTTGCCTCTCCTAAGAATTCCTAACCTATTAATAACCCTCCTGGAGATAAAAATCTCTGCAGAGTCTGCATTCAGGCACTCTGCACTGGAGTGGTGATTGCTTCTTTTCATGTTTACTAATCCCGAGGTGTGAGGTGTCCTCAGTGTGCTGCCCCTGCCTTTTTTCCTCGCTCCTTTCCTTTGCCTCCTGTGATGCTGAAGATTCCCTTCTGGAATCCTGGCTCAAGTCGTGGTCTCAGAGCTCCCTGGAGCCCCAGGGAGGTGATGTTTGCCGTGCCAGTTTGACTCTGCTCAGCCAGGCCGTTCTCCATCCTCGGCTGTTTAATTGCTGCTCGTTTTGCTGCTGCTCTGGAGCGAAACTTTGGCTGGTTGGGACTTGCTTGAAACGAAAGCAGGAGGCAACGTCAGCCCTGAAAGTGCCTGCGTTCAGTTCCTCTGAGGAGTGGCTCCGTTTTGCAGCCTGGGATCATCCCTGAGCTGAGCCTCCCTTGCTCTGGGGTGATCCCAGCTCTGCTCCCCATTTCCCCACATGAGCTCCAGTGGCGTTTTGGGCACCCAGGTGTGCCCAGGTGTGCCAAGCACGGATCAGGCTCAGAACAGAATGCTGGCACCAGGCGTCGTGGGTGATGAAACATTGATCCATGAACAATTTAATCTGTATTTAAGCCCAGGGGGAGCTTTGTGCCAGGGCTGTCCCTGCACCCCGAACCTGCAGGAATCCACCACCCCGAGGAGGCAACAGAGGCTTCCCAACAGCTTTCCTCTGATCCTGGAGATGCAGAAGAGCTGGGACAGCTCCAGGTGTCTGTCCCCACCTGCAGGGACTTGCAGTGGATCCCTAGGAACCACTTTTCATCCAGTGCTTCCCAGAATATTCCACATCCCAGGCCGGTTTCTGACCTCCTGGGGCCCCCTCAGCGCGAAGCCCCTGGTGCCAGGCTTGTCCTCAGGGACCCCATGGCCTTGAGTTGTCCCTTCCAGGCAGAACAAAGGAGCTAAAGAAAGAGTTTGAAAAGAAACTCATGAAAACAAAGCCAAAGCAAAGCACAGGACATCCCAAACAAGTGTTAAACATCCCCATTCAGTGCCTGGCTTTGGAGGGGATGGTCCAAGAACTTGGTGAATGAAAGGATTCCTACTCTGAGTGTCCCAGACTGTGGGGATTTCCAGCTCTGAGTAAAACTCATCATTATTCTGTTCTTCTGTGTGAATTAAAATAGGTATTAAAGGCAGAGAATGCAAAGGATGATGTAAATATTTTTTTTAAAACTGCATCAAGGGGGAAGCAAAAGGCAGAATTTCAAAAGGTACCAATAAAAGAGGAACTTCTTTGCTTTTTTTTTGGTGCAGGTGTGCCAAAATTCCCCAAAGAAAAAATCGAGCCTCTGGATGTGGAGCATGGAGACTCTGTGATCCTGCACTGCAACCCCCCAAAAGGCATCCCCCCTTTGCACATCTACTGGATGAATATTGGTGAGTGAATGGTTTTTGCACCCTTGATACAGGGGGGCTCAAAGCATTTGTCTTTCAGAGCAGTTTCATTGCACAATTGCAGTTGGGCAAGTGCTTGGGAGAAAAGTCTGGATATTGAAGTACAAAATTGAAAAATGGAGGATGGAGATCTGGTTTTGCATGACCCAAAGTTAAAGTGTAGAGTGCATTGACACAACATCTCATTAAATATGAGATTATCAAAAAATGAATGTATTGGTGAGTTTGCCAATTATGAGGAGTCCTGCATTTACAGGAGAGAGGACATCCAGTATCAATATGTTGTTTCTTTCATCATTCTTTTCCTCTCTCCATAAATTAATGGTTGATTCATAAATACTGAGGGAAAAAGGATCTACTAGGGTTATATAATTAAGGGTTTCTGCCACATTATTTTGTAGTATTTGTGGGTTTCTGCCCCGTTATTATGCAGCATTATTCTGCATGGATCTCTGGCTTTTGGGAACCAAGATAACTCTGGTTTTTAATATAATTTTTTTTCCTTGTCAGTGCTTATTTTATAAGTATACATTCTTATATAAAAATGTTTTTTATCATATATAAATGTTTTTTATCATTTATTGGCAAATAACCCACCAGTTCCGCTGCATTTTCTGCCTCTTTCACCTCAGAGTTCCATTCTCTGTGTGTATCTGGAAGGCAGCACACGAGGGGAGCACTTGGTGAAGCACCCCTGTGTCATCCCCACCTCACAATTCCTTTTCCCTGCCAGATCTGCAGCACATCCCTCAGGATGAGAGGGTCTCCATGAGCCTGAAGGGCGACCTCTACTTCGCCAACGTGGAGGAGAGCGACAGCAGGAGTGACTATTGCTGCTTTGCAGCCTTCCCCAGGCTCAGGACCATCGTGCAGAAAATGCCCATGACGCTGAAGGTGTCCCGCTGTGAGTGTGGGAGGAAATTTTTGTTGGCTCTTTGTTTCTGAGCTCCCCCAGGGCAGCAGCATGTGGGCCCTGGCTCTCTGAGGGTCTCTCTCAATAAAAAGCACGTGGCTGAGTTTATTTCCTGTTCTTAACCTCATTTTCTGGGCTGAATTTCTCTGGGGAAAGGTTCTTGGGGTTGTCAGAGCCACAAAGTGCCCTGTCCTTCCTGCTGCTGGTCCCACTGCCAAAGGCAAGGGTGCCTCAGGGAAATCTGCAGCTCTGGAATCCAGCAGGACCCCCAGGGATGGGACTTCACTGGGGTTTGAGGACTTCATTGGGTTTTGAGGACTTCACTGAGTTTTGAGGACTTCACTGGGGTTTGAGGACTTTACTGGGGTTTGAGGACTTCACAGAGGTTTGAGGACTTCACTGAGTATTGAGGACTTCACTGGGTTTTGGGGACTTCACTAGCTTTTGAGAACTTCATTGAGTTTTGAGAACTTCACTGGGTTTTGGGGACTTCACTGGGGTTTGAGGACTTCACTGGGTTTTGGGGACTTCACTGGGTTTTGAGTTCTTCACTGGGTTTTGAGGACTTCACTGGGGTTTGAGGATTTTGTGGCCACCTCCTCTCTGGGCAAAGCCCGGTTTGGCCCAGCTGCAGCAATGAGATTGGAAAAGTGATGTTTCTAGGTTTTTCCAGGCAGCCTGGAGCATCAGGAGTGGCACAAGAGGTGTTTTCAGTTCCCTGATGAAATGATGCATAGGGAATAAAAGATTCCAGTCATTCCTTAAAACCTCTGGTCTTTCGGGCCTACAAAGCACAGAAAGCCAAGGAGAATTTGGTTTTCAGGAATGAAACCCTCATATTTAAAACGTGATTTTGTGAGTTTTCATGTTGGGATAAAAAGATAAAGGATTAGTAGTGCCTTCCTGTGTTTAATGTTTGCTTAGATGGATCTTGGGATGATAATTGTGATAAAAACATCCAAATTAAATGTTGCTTTCCATGGCTTTTCAAATTGCTTCAGTCCCCCACACCTGTACACAGAGATCAGAGAAAAATGAGATGGGTTTTGGCTGCTGGTAGTCCTGGAAGTGGCCCAAAAATCCGCTCCAATGTGTCCACCTTGCCATCAAAGCCACAGGACTTGGGCCAGGAAAAAATGAGAGGCATGAACTGAAAGGGTTCTGTAAACTCAGCCCACACCACTCTGTGCCAAGTGCCTGCATTAAAAATTAATAGACCAAAAATAAACAATAAGAAACATGAAAAAGGACAAATTTTAAACCACTTCTCTTTAGTGGATATTAGTGATTTTTATTCCTGTAGATAGCAAGGACAACATGCTGATTATATCACACATGAAATATTTTTTCAGAACAACACAAATCTTTACAGCATTTTCCTTGTACTTTCAAAACTCTGTTGCTCACCTGTTGCTTTCCTTTATATTTTTTCATTCTTTCTTTCTTTTGGGCCAGAAATTGGGGGTGGGGAGGGGCATGGTTTTGTTGATTTATGGTTTCTTTTGATTCTGTCTCAACCCTGCATGTTTGTTTGGTTGTCATTTTTATTTATTTCAGTAAAGCATGCTAATGACTCAGGCTCACCTAACGCTGCTGTTACTAAGGGTGAGTTGAACACATCTGTTTTTAGCCTTTGAGCTGAGGAGAAATGGGAGCTGCTCAAAAACACACTACAAAAGCCTCTTGGTTACCACGGGATGGATTTAAGCAGTCCAGGCAGGACAATTGGCTCACCTTTGTTGTTTTTGAGAGCAATCCGCAGGGTTTTGGATAAAAAAGACTTTTTTTTTTTAACTTGAGAAAGGAGCATCCATGCTTTGTGAGGAGGCTGATGTCCTGGGTTTCTTGTGTTATCAATTCAGAGCAGGAGCCTTTTTCTGGCAGTTAAAAGGACTCTGGGATGGGACAGCCACAAATTCACATCCAGGCGTCACCCTGGGGCTGCATTGCTCCAGGATGAGCTCAGGGTGTGGATTTATGGAGTTGGGGTGCCCTGTGTTTGCTGTCCCCAACACCTCAGTGGCTCAGTGCCTGTGGTGCCCTGTTTGTGTCACCAAAGCCCTTCTCACCCTGTGGATTCCCATCTCCTGCTGTTTTGTGTGCCCCTCGCTGTGGAACAGATCCTGAAAATACCCTGCTCTCCATGCAGGCAGCTGCTGGCTATTCCTGCAATTCTCCACCCAGCTCCTTTTGTTTCAAATAGATGAAATTTAGAGTCTGCAGCTCTTGACTCTTAATTTCTTTGGTTAAATTGCTTCTGAGAGTCTTTTTTTATTATTTTTTAATGCCCAATTTTAACCTCCTCCAGGAGCTTTTTTTTGCCAGATAAGCACTGAAGTTTCTGAAATCCTGGAGGGTTTTGGGGTGGATAACTCAGAGCACTGATCAGTCCTCCAGCTTTGCCCGTGGAGCTGAGCCCTGGGACAGGGCAGGCAGGGCTTGTACACTGTGACTGCCATTCCAGTTTTTCCCTGGAAGGGATGCCTGAATTCCTGCTGGGAAGGGCAGATGGGAAATGTGTGAGTGGGTCCAGAAGCACCAACATGCTCTGCTGCAGCCCAGGGCACTTGGGACACGGATCTGTAGAGACACAAAGCAAGGGGAAATTAAAATTAAAAATGAGAAAATGGTTCAGGGAGATCTATGTGGTCTTTTTACCAAATCATCCATAACTGGTTATTTTTGAAGAACTAGCACCATTCATTACTGTGCTAATTGTTATGATAGTGATGACAGGGCAGCACTGAACCCTGCATTTTTCATCCTAAACCCCTTGTTTGGCAGGCTGGAACAAATTGTTGGAATCAAATGCAGGTCAATCTTGCTTTATTATTTTTAGTCTTCCTTACAAATTGTACCTCCATTACTGTAGATTTAATAATCAGAGCAGGAGGGATGATTCTGTGGGATGCTCAAAGCCAGGAAAGATGAGGTTTCAGCTGGGGTTTAAAAGATGAGGGAGTCAATTCTAAGAAAGGTGGTGTGGACCTAAAGATCAGGAATTGAGAGGATCAGACTGCCTAGGAAGGGCCAGTGCTTGGAAAACAGGAAATAAAACTGTAGGAAAAGGGGTTTCCCAGCGCTGCTGCCTGTTGATATCACTGTCACTCCCTTCTATTTTTATCAGGGGAAATAAAAGTTCCTGCATTAGTCTCAAAATGTGTAAACAAAAAAGAAAACATACAAATTGATGTCAGAAACCTTCCGGCAGCAGCGATGTTTGTGGCATTATTGAAGGATATCCGAGATTTCACAACTAACTTCACTTTTGTTTTATCTTTCAGCAAATTTTATCAAGGAAAGGAAACCCAAACTGCTGATCCCTCCTGAATCTGCTGGCAGTAGCTCATCAGTCACTGTCATCAAGGGAGGTGTCCTGCTCCTCGAGTGTATCGCTGAAGGGCTGTGAGTAATGGAAATGCTGCGCAAACTTAATCACCTTTGGAGGTAGAAATGAGCAAAGAAAGAGGGATGTTGCAAATTATGCAACAGTTCCAAACTGAACTCCTGTGCAGAGCTTTCTGTAGCTGTAAAGTGGTGTATTGGTTATTGCTGTAGCTTGTAAACAAGTAATTATAACCACAGCGTGGTAAGTACGGAATTTTCTTACTGTTATATTTTAAAAATTGAAATTTTTTCAGTGGTGGTCCTTTTGAGATGTTGAGAAACTAAACAATATCAGCATCAGCTTCAGTGCTTTGTGTCACAACCTGCTAATTTTCTATTCTAAGTTGGCCAATTCAGTTTTGCTTCAGTGCTCAAAATTTGTAAAAAAATTTCCAGGTTTAAGATCTCAGGGTTTTAGAGAAACAAAGTTCTTGAGTGATGTAATACAAGACATTCTTTAAGGAATGGTTTAGCCATTGAGGGAAAAATCATCAATCTCAGTTACAGCCGGAGGTGCTGGCTCAGGTGTGGATGTGAACCTGGCTGCTGTCTGTGTCCATTCCCAATTATCCAGAATTTCCAAAAAGAATATTCATTCTATGGTGTCCTCACAAATGACAGGATATCAAGTAACAAATCCATGGCAAAGTGGGAATACAGTGAACCAGAATCAGCTGTGTTGGTTTGACCCTGCTAAATCCAACAGCAAAGGGCAAACATCAAACTTTGGACACTTCCAGGGGTGGGGCAGCCACAGCTTCTCAGGGCACCCTCTGCCAGGGCCTCCCCACCCTCACCGGGAAGAGATTTTTCCTAATATCCCCTCTAAACCTTCTCTCAGTTTGAACTGGGAGTTTCTCTTCACCCTTGTCCTGCCACTCCAAGCTGTTCTAAATAATCTCCACCATGCTGACTCCCTTCAGGTAGTGAAAGGGTTGATACAGGGAAGGGTTAAAATAGATGCTTTAGGATGGGAAATCAGGGCAATTTAGCCCTCTTTGTAAATAACACAGGAGAAAATAATGGTAAGTAAGGAAAGGAATGGGAAATAATAAATGGTAAATAAATGTAGACCAGGAGCTGTCCCTTCTCAGGCCTGTGGCTCACTTAGACACGAGTCCTGCTTTGCTCTTCAGTTTCCCAGTTTCTCTCATGTGCCTGTCAGTGCAAGAGCTGAGAAACAGAGAATCTGTGCACCCACCAAACTCCCAGTGAAAGCAGAATTCTGGTTTGGCTGGGACAGAGCTTGGTGTGGGGCAGAGCTTTAAATCACCATCCTCTTGTGCTGGACGTGGAGCTGCAGACGCTGCTTCACACGGAGATAATTCCCATCAAAGGCTCTGCAATTCTATTCCCTCCATAAAATCCCAAAGTCAGGATATTTATCTGCCTGCACATGTTCAGGGCATTTTGTTTTTTCCATGTGGGCTTGAAAGGGCATTGCTGGTGGAAGCTGGCAGGGAGCTGGGCTGGCATTCCTGAAAGGAGGTGAATGGCTTGTCTCTGTTGGATTGGCTCCAGGTATCTGCAGTGAGTTTTGCTTCCCCGTTGCAACATTTCCTTGTCTTAATTCACTCCCCATCGAGCGAATCTGCCAGCCCACAAACCTCCCCAAAGCCACAGCTCTGAATTTAGAGGGTTTTAAATAGGGAAACCACCTTGGAAATACTCAAATGTCAATTTTGGTGTGCAAGCGTGAATATCAGAGACTTGAAGAGAAAGCCAGAAAAGTCTTTCTGTTCTTTTGGAAGAAGGTAAAAAGAAAGAACTATTTTTCTTTCACTCAACATTTTCCAGGAAACTATTTTGAAAATTAATTTTTTGAACAAAAAAGGAGGTTTTTTTTCACGTTTGAAAGAATACAGAGTACTTCTTTGTCTTATCACCAAGCACATCTTTTCATCGAAACCCTTCAAAAATGGAACTTTTAGAACCAAATGTTATTTTGCTTTGCTAAAATTCCCCTTTTCAGCTGAAAAATGATCAGCCCTCATCTCTGCCAGTCCATCCTGCCAAATGTCTGCAGACCATGGAAGCGGATTTCCAAGAACTCAGATCAGGGACACCCGACTGCAAAACAGGGAATTAAGGACATTTCCAATCTGTCATTTTTTTGCAGATTGCCACCCCGGGCAGTGGCAGTGTCAGGAGGGCATGGCCTCGGGGCTGGCTTTGGGACAAGAGCAGGACAACGACTCTGAGAGGGAATAATGGGATATTGGCAGGGCTGTGCTCAGAGCTTGTGAAAAAAGCAGAATTTCTGGGTACCTGGGGGTTTTTGCCTCCTGCCTGGGCATGGAGCCACAGGGACAGATGGGCACAGGAGGAAGCAGCTCTGGCCCCGTGGCCGCGTGTCCTGTGCGGCGTCGGGGTCGTCTGTCCCCAATTCTGTGTCACTGCTGGCTCTTTCTAAGGATGGGGAGAGCATTTTGGTCACCTCCAAGAGGCAGGCAGTGAGGGAGGCACTGCAAGGAGGTCTGGCCCTCCCTGGCTGCCCTCAGGTGTCCCTTTGAGCAGGATGGAGTGAGCTCCAGCCCTTTCCTGCTGTCCATGGCAAGACACATCCAAGGAGTTCAGCCCCAGTGAAAATCCCACTTGCTCCTTGCACATCAAGGAGCTGTAGAGTTTAAACTTCAACCCTTAGATAACCCCAGAGTTTTATAAGAGCTCAAAACCCTCTAAAAACACCTCCCAAACCCCAGGAATGAACTCCAGCATCACAGCAGCTTTTTGCATTCAACTCAAAATCTTCTCTTTTTATTTCCCTTTGTTCTCAGCCCAACTCCTCATCTCAGCTGGGTGAAAGTCACTGGAAACATGCCCAAGGAAGTGCCAGAGACTGAGAATTTTGGGAAGACCCTGAAGATCGAGCAAGTGACAGCAACTGATGAGGGGACCTACCAGTGCACGGCCAGCAACCCCATGGGCAGGGCCAGGCACGAGTTCCACGTGCACGTGGAAGGTGCTCAGTATTCTTTACTAAAATTAAGGGTTTGGGACAAAAAGGTGGGGAAAGGGAAGTGTAGGAGGCCCTTTGTTAATGTGACTCCAAGCAACTCTATCAATTTGTGCCAGCCTCTTGAATTTGGGAAGGTTTGCACATAGTAGCACCTCTAAAACAACAACAGAAATATATAATTTTTTTTTTCCCTGAACCATGAAAGCCTTAAAAAGCAGTGAACAATATAAATATGTGAGGAGGTTCAATACTCTAAAGATGGGAGGGAGTCAAGCAGAGATATTGATGAAATGTCTTGTACTTGGCTGAATGTCAGAAAAAAAGATCTGATTATTCTTTTTGCTCTTAAATTCGGTGAGAATGGCTGTACTGGGCTGGATCAGAGGGGCTTTTAGCTCAATTCCTTCTCTTTGGTTTCCACCAAAAGTGGGTTCTGAGGGAAGGCTGTGAAAATTCAGTGAGCAGACAAATTACCCCTCATCTCCCCTCCTTCACACACCCCTTTCCTCTGATTTTTGTATAAGGACAACCTGGCCTGAAAGTGATTTCTGTAATTCCTGAAAAGTATCATAAAAACTTGTGAAACAAATCAAGAAAATACTTTCTACTACTTTTTAACAGTTAAAAAAATGGAAATATGGCCCTTTTTGTCACCCCACTGAGTATCCAAGGCTCTCTTTCCCTCGTTCCCAAACCCCAAGGTGACCCCAGGTGGAGATGCCCTTTCCCAGGAGCAAGAGGAGCTCTGAGGAGCCTTTGCAGAGCCAAGAACTCTCCCTGCCACTTTCTCTGCCCATAAACAGCTACAAAATGAGAATCCTGAGACCCAGTTGAAAAACTTGGCTGAAAACATTTTCCTGATGAAAAAATGCCCCAACCTGTGCTCTGCACTTAAAAAAGAGAATAAATCCCTGGCAGTTTTACCCTGTTAGAACCTTCCCAGTGCTTCATTTTCATCTGGGCTCCTCATCTCTCTGCTCACTGGATTTCTGATGGAGAAAAGCACTTGGAGCTCTGAATTTGCTCACCAGCTGAGGAAAAGCTTTTTTCTCCCAGTGGTTGATGAATCCTCTCCATTCACCTGACCCAACCTTGTCCCTTGCTCTCTTCTTTGCCTCGCTGGAAGTGTGGCAGAGGAGGATCCCAGGGCATGGCAAGTTCTCAGCTGCGGTGGAGGGGAAGTGCTGACTCCTAGAAATCCTTCCAGATGGTTTGGAGCATCTCTGCTGGAGCAGAATATTTTAACAATCTGGCTATGATTTTCTCGGCTGCAAAAGTCGATTTCCTCCAAAGAAACTGCAGGAGCTGCAAAAACTTAAAATACCAGAGAAATGATATTAATTTTGCAGTTTAGAATATTGACCCTCTTCTCCCACAGCCTCCAGAGAAAGGAAAACTTCCTGGCAAATTGTTATTCCTGCTTGTAATAGCCAAGTGCTTATAAAAATAGAAAAGAGGAAATAATCCCACTCCACCATTGCAATGCACAAAAATTCCTTTGCAGCTGCCATTAAATCCATTTTCCATGTGTGTAAGTAATGGTGGCTCCTGTCACCAGCAGGGATTCTTTCCATTAGGAGTCACCTCACATCCGAGGTATCAAGGTAAAGCTGAGCCCAAACACTGTTGTCTTCTCCAATTTCTGAGCAGCAAATGTCACTGTCATTAATCAGAGATGGACACGTTCATCATTCTTGCAGGAGCTCCTGTGAGCACACTCAAGGGCAGATCCTGAACATTCATTTCAGGAAGCTTCAGGGAGGCTTGTGCTGGCATGGGGCTCCTCACACCTCACAGGTTCCTCTCACAGGATGCATGCAGGGAGAATAAAATTAAACATGGAAGAAAAATTATCTGTTATTAACCCCCAGCCCTCCTCAGTGGAGCGCTGGGGTGTAAATCTGGATATTTCTGTCTCTATGCCACATTTCCTGTTCCTTTTATTCTGGTGTTTGAGGACCTCAAACCAACAATCCTCCCTCCTAAATAGCAGTTTTAATGGTATTTGCATGCAGCCCGCTTGCTAATCCTGCCGAGTCTGAGGGCAAAGATTCAGGCAATCATTTCCAAGCATATGAAAATATTCAGCAAGCAAATTGCTTGACTGTTTGAGCTTTTTAATCTCTCTTTGCAAGGGAAGATGGAGCCTGGAATGCCTGAGCAGACACGAAAACCTGACTGTTGTTATTAAAATGAGAGGGAATTATTTGAAAAAAATAGCAAGGCAAGCCCACAAATTGTTTTGACTTCAAATGTTCGTTT
Source organism: Petroica traversi (assembly GCA_025920805.1). Taxonomy (NCBI): domain Eukaryota; kingdom Metazoa; phylum Chordata; class Aves; order Passeriformes; family Petroicidae; genus Petroica; species Petroica traversi. The sequence continues at coordinate 2,513,158 of JAHLSL010000043.1, read as the reverse complement.
GGTTGCTGTTTGCAGTTCACCAAACCCAACTGAAAATGAACATAAAACCTCCAAATGTTGCAGGATCATAATGACCTAAAGTTACTTTGATCTCTGTTGGGGCTCCTAGGTGGGCCTTAATAGAAATAATTGTGACAATATAATGATTAATTACAGTAATGATGTAATAGCTCAGGGCCTTTGCAGTTATGTCTGGTTATATTTTTATTACTCAACCAGAGAAAAAAAGATGAAGTTAATGGGAGGCAGAAGCAGAACTGGGTGATTTAATCAGCCTCAAACTTTCTGTTTCACTGGAAAATTGCTCCAACAGGGATGCAGAGCCCAAGGTGGCAACAGCAGCTGCTGCTGGGCCTGGGGTGGGATGGATTCCCAGCCTTTGGGAGGATGGGAGGAGAGTTTGAAGCGAACTTGACAAATTGGGAAAGTGGTGTGGGATAAAAAAGATGGGCTTCAGTAAGCACAAGTGCAGAGCAATTCTCACCAGGCAGCACTAATTGGCTTCATCAGCCCAGGCTGGGAAATGCCTGGCTGGGTTTATTGGGAGCATCCACTGCATGGCAAGGGGAACATCACTGGGAAGTGTTAGCCTGGCAGAAAAGGCAAAAATCATCCTGGGAAATAGAAAGGAAGAGGCTGCTGAGAACTAAATTAAAGAGGATTCTTCAGGAAAGGTCAGGAGAAGGCAGCAGGGGTGGTCACAGAGCTTAAAATCATGGAATTTGGGCAAAAAATATAGATACGTTTAATTTAGGAAAAACTGTATCTGGGGAATGCACAACAGCCTTCAGAGGAATGGAAGTTTTTCCAGAAACTTCCCTGGGGGTGAAGGAAGAAAGGGGAGAGTTAAATTGCAGCAAGGCTAAAGTTGGTTAGATGTCCCAAATTTGTTCTACACACGGGGAAAACACAGAGGGAGAGGCTGAGGGGAAGGTTTGGATCCTCTGTGGGTGTTTCGGGTGCAGATGGTCCTGCTCTGCTGCACAAGGATGCAGGAGATGCCCCTTTGAGATCCCTTTCATTTCTGGATCTGTCAATATTTCCCATAAAGTCATAAATCTCTCAGTCAGGAGGAGTAAATTGATAACTCTTACCAGGAGGAATAAAGGATGCAGTGAAATATTTGTCCTTCCAGATTAACTATTTGATTGTGGAACCCCTGGATATTGTATTGGCTACAAAAATATGTGTATATTTTATTATAATTTGTGTACTTTAAGTGGTGTAGCGCATCTGCCACGTGGAAAAGAGGTTCTTCAGCCTCTCTGTGAAATTGCATTTCACACCTGGCAAAATCTCATTGCCTCTGACTTCTCAGCCTCTTCACTTCCTTGGGGCACCCACAGCAATTGCAGTGCTGAGAAAGGAAAGCTGACATCAAATATCAGCTCAAAGCTCCAGAGTGGGCACAGGTGGAGATAGGAGGAGATCCTTCAGGTGGTTTTTATTCAGCCTGTGCGAAAACAGGGAAAATTCTCCAAAACAAGGCAAAATCCTGCCTCAGTTTGTGGCAGATTTAGAGGGAAAATTCCAAACCAACAATTGAATCAGGGCTGCTGCAAACCTTTTCACCTCCATGCCTTTGCCTCATCTTTTCCTGATAAAACCGTGATGTATATGAGAGACAAGGGAAAAAGATCTGCAAAACCAGAATATTCTGGTGTTTGCAGTTTTTCCCTGGAAGCTTAACAGATGTGGCCACGTCACTGTGGGATGGGAAGTGGTACCGAGTGAGGATGGTGGGAGAAGAATCTGTGCTCTGTGAAGGAAACGGGATGATTTTATCATTTTAAATAAGCTTTAGTGGCTTGACTTCAGTCTTTGTGTGTTGATTAAACCATCCCTGGGCGCTCCCCTGTGGGAATGCTGGTCTGGGTGTGGAAATGCAGCACCCTTTAGGGGCGTTTTCTTAAAATCCCTGTGTGAATGGGAGCTGTGAAGTTCTGGTTCAGGTATCTCACTGATAACATCTGTTGCTGCATTACCAGGCAGCAGCTCCGTTAATCTTCAAAGCATTTTATGGGCATGAACTAATGAATGCTCACGTTTTCCCTGCATTAGCTCACCTTTTCTAATAGGGAAAGAGGCCCCGTGAGCTGCCCACCTCTTGCAGAAGAGGCAGTGTCAGATTTGGAGTTAAAATCTCCAAGTCTGGTGCCTTTCAAGGTGAAATGATGAATTCAAAGCTGGATTTTTTGGGTTGAGGCTGCCCACTGCAGGCTCAGGGACCTGCGTGCAGTCAGTAAATTAAGCATTTGTGAGATAAATTCTCTTTTTCGCCCCTTCAGTTCCCTTCCTTCATTAGGGCTGTGTTTTTCCAACGAGGTTTGGGTGCCTGATGCTGATGCAGAGCAGTTTTCTCAGAGCTTCCCTGGAGTAGCTGGGAAAGGAGAGGACAGGGAATGCAGCAGCTCATGGCTGCTCCTCTACCACCACCTTGTGGGCACCCAAACCTCTCATCCCCAGCCAGGAGAGAGCGTTTTACCAATCCTAAACCTGTGTGGATCAGCCTCTGGTCCGAATAGATGGAAAACCGGGAAATCCAGGTGGTGGTGCCTTTGCTCAGCACAGGGAGAGGGGCAGGTGGATCAGTCCTGCACTGGAGCTCTGTCAGCTCCCAGGAAAGCTGATGGGAGCCACTTGCTCGTGCCGAGGGAGGGGGATTTGAGCTGCATGGATGTTCACACCTTGTTCAGCTGCTGAAATAGTCTCATATTAATTCATAAATGACACTCACGTCTGAGGGACCCTGTGGAAACGCCGACCCATTCCCTCCTTCCCCTCCCCGTGTGCCTTCGTTTCCCACTTGGATAAACTATGCCCGTTCCTCTGCCCTGCCCGACACTCACCGAGCCTGCAGGACAGGACTGGAGTGTGCTGGTGGTGATTTTGCCTTTCCCGACATGGGGAATACAAGGAATCCAGCTCAGCCGCGGGGCGGGCTGCGAGCAGCGGCTGGAAGTGTTGGTGGCGTTTGCCATCTCCTGGAGGATCCCGGCAACAGCAGAGGCACAGCTTGGGCTCTGACTGTGATGCCTTAGGATTTTGTTTTTTATATTTTTAATATTTTTTTAATATTTTAAAATATACATTTATATATATTTGCAATCCTGCAGTTCTTTAGTGCAGAACTCTCAACTCCATCCCCAGTGGCAGCTGCTGCTTTCCCATTTGGGGCAGACACAACAATTCCTCTCCAGGCCTGGCAACCAAGGACACCTGACTGGCTCAGGCCCTGAGAGATGGGAACAAAAGTGAGTTGAGGGGAGCAAACTTTGGGTAAATGACTTCATGACCTGGAGCTGGAATTGGGAGATGAACCCCCAATCTGCAAATGGACCAAACTTATAAAAGTGTGAAAACCCTTGATCAGTGGTCCATTTTTGGGTGTAGGACCTGAAAATACCCTTCAATAAATAAAACTGCTTTTTATTCACTTAATTCATTCTGACCTCTGTTTTTAGGCAGCCCAAAAAAGCATAAACTGATCCCTTTTCTGTCCCTTTTTCCAGAGCCTCCCCAGTGGCTGAAGAAGCCCGAAGGTGGGGTCTACAGTGTGGGGACAAACCTGGTGCTGCTGTGTGAGGCCATCGGGAACCCCGAGCCCAGCATTCAGTGGAAGCTCAACGGGATGCCCATCGATGGTAGGTGCAAGGTCCTGGCTGCTCCTCCAGCCCCTGTCCAGGTGGGATGTGCCCACTTTGAGGGGACCCACAAGTCCTAAAGCGCTGAGCGATGTCTGGTTTGGCACCTCTTTAGATGGGAATTAATGTTTATTTACTTAATGAAGTTAATTTAAGTGTGATCTAGAAGAGGGTGCTGGTGAACACCGCACATGGGGTGCCTTTGAGGTGCTACCTCTTTGTCTACTGTAACTCCCCCATCTCTTGGGGATTTGGGACAGTTTGAGGGTTTATTATTACAGTTCGAGCACTATTATTACTATTATTATTACTATTACTCTTATTATTATCATCATCATCATCATTTTAGAAAGTCTCTGTGGGGAATTTACTGGATTTTGGTGCTCTGGAGCACTTTCCTCAGGCCATGGGACTGCTGGCAAAGGCAGAGCCCTGGAACTCCCCAGCTGTTGGGCAAAGTCTTGGTTTGGTTCTCAAGATGTGCTTTCCTTTGGCTCCCAAGCAGTGAGGAGAGCCTGAGAGCTCTCCAGTGTTCCTCTAGCTCCTGACACAACCTGGTGTTTTCCAGGCAGGACCTTCCGAGGGAGGATCTCCACCCGGGAGATCAGCCTGACCAACCTGCAGCTGCAGGACAGTGCCGTGTTCCAGTGCGAGGCCACCAACAAGCACGGCACCATCCTGGCCAGCGCCAACATCAACGTCCTCAGTGAGTGCCCCGGGCTGTCCCTCCCAGAGATCACATCCAAAAAACCCAAGGGTGAATCCTGGGGCTCGTCACCATCTCGTGGTTCCTTTGGACTGGCCTGAAATTTTAGGAAATATTGTCCAAATTTATGCAACAAGTCTTACTGTGGGCAATGTTCTGTGCCAAGACACTCCTGAGCTTTGGTATATTTTAAAAACATGGTTGGGGTTGGGCTCAAAAACCTGAATTCAAACGTAGTGAAACCTCTGGGGACTGAATTGTGACCACAACTCTGGTTTTGAATTATTAAGTGTATTTTAATCTCTGATTTCTGTTGTGGTGCTCAGCCCATTCTTTGAAGAAAGGGAGTAGGGAAATTTATTTAATAAAAAACATCTCGGGAGGCAGCAGAAATGGGTCTGTCTCCTCTCCAGGATGTTTCACTTTCTGGCATGTCCAGCAGCAAACCCCTGTTTTCTCTGCCAGTGAAGCTTAGGAGAGCTCAGCTGCTCAGTGCAACTCTTCCAAAGAGCTGTGAAATTCCCATTAAACACCTCAGCTTCGCTGGAAAAGGGGAGGATGCAGGGCCGATATTCACATTCCCAGTTCTGGAATTCAGTGCTGCTCATCTTGCATTCTCTCCTGCAGATATTGCCCCCCCTGATACTGACCCCAGATGAGGAAAATTATGCCACAGTCGTGGGTTACAGCGCCTTCCTCCACTGTGACATCTTCGCCTCACCTGCAGCAGATGTCAGATGGTGAGATACTGGGACTTGGGATTTTGTCATGGGGAACAAGTTCTACAGGATCCCCCAAGCTTGAAAAGTCTTAACTATGGAGTTAAGAACAGGAATTTGTAACGAGATTCTATGTAATGGAAGTTTTCTGTGTTAAATGCGCTTTTAAGAAATCTGAAGAACTGATTTGGAAAAGAAAGAGTTCCTGAAAGTCCCTGATACCTGTGTGAGACAAATGCCAGGCTGCAATTTAAAAAATGCTGTTTATAGCAAAATGTTGCTGCAGCTTCATCAGTTTAATGTTGGCAACTCTTCAAGGCTGGACACATTATTGGGGTGGAAACGCAGTTTCCACAGAACACATTTACTAGACATGGTTCCATAGGGTTGGAAATCACAGGGTTGTCACAGCAGGTGACAGGTGCAATAAAATTGCAGGTGGCAGCTATAGATTAAGACAGAGTATTTTACAGAAGTTTTTAGACACTCTGGATTTGGTGTGCAGGACTCCTAAGTCCCTTTATGATTTGCTGCACATGGATAAAGTGTCTTGCTAATCCTGATTTTAACTGCTCAGGGGCAAAGCTGAATCCCAAAATTTCCCTGAAATAAAAGCTAACCATGAACTAACACTTCCTGCAGTAACCCAGACCTGTTTTTGTCATCTTTAGGACCAAGGATGACAGCATAGAGCCCCTTTCAGCATTTCGCTACGAGTTAAACAAGAATGGCACCTTGGAGATCAGGGACACCAAGAAGGAGGATTCGGGATCCTACGCCTGCTGGGCTGCAAATTCCGTGGGGAAAAGAGCAATCACTGCTAATCTGGACATCAGGGGTGAGATCAAACTTGAGAACAGATAAAAAAAATCACAGCTGCTAAGGTTTTATGTCCACAATTTTTCAGGGAATACGCGGTGGGTAAATATTTAGCCCAGGATGCAGATTTATGCTGGATAATTGAGGAATTCTCTGGATATTATAAGCTGGAGTTGTCACAGGTCTTGTATGTGCATAGCCTTTAAAATAGTCCTAACTTTCCAGCTGGATTTCTCCATGCTCCCACATGATGCTCCTCTTTTTCCTGACGCTTGAAGAAGCCACCAAAAACTTACATTTACACTTTATCTTGGAAGGATTTTCCCTCCTTTTTGTCACTTGCCCTGTTACACTCAGGGCAGGCTCTTGGCTGACCCTTGGGAGATCTCCCTGTGCTCCTGGGCTTGGTGGGGTCCTGGTGGATCCAGATGCTTCTCCCTCAGCTCCCCTTCCCTAAAATTCCTTCCCATCCCTTGATCAGAAGGCACATCCCAAACTGGATTGACCCCCGCACTGGACACCAAACGTGTTTCAGGGTGCTGCTTGTTTGAAGGACTGGGCTTTTTCCTGTTTGTTGATAAATATTTTTAAACAGAGCAAAAAAACTCCTCAGATGTTCGTACTTATGGATTTTAGATCCATCCCTTGCACTGCTGCTCTGTTTTAAGGGATTTGTGTGGTTGGTTGGTAGGAAGGGGTTTTCCCTGAGGGGTTTGATGGCAGTGGGCAGCTCCTCTTGGGCACACAGGTGGCATTTAATGGGTTTTCCATAAATTTAATTAGGATTTAGGGCTTGCCAATAAAAAAACCTCTTAAATACTCAATTAGCAAAGTCCTCTAAAGAGCTCTCTGATGAAGGTTTGCTGGGACAAACTTGAGGGAAAAGCCCACTCTTTGTGTTCCATTTCCACCCACTCCCTTGGCTTTGGGCATTTTACGGTGATAATAAACATGAAAATGAACAATGAAATCCTCACAGAGCAACATTTCACTGCAGAAATAAATTCAGCTAAGTGCTTTCTTCTTACTTATTCATCTGTTTCAGTGTTCAGATTACAGTCAATTAAAAGAACAAACTTGATTGCAATAATTTTTTCTCACTTGACTTTAATAAGCTTGTAATTTTTCTTGGATCATTGCCAAAGCTTATTTCAATTGGCAATTAGACATAAAAATCATATTCAAGCCGTTTTTTTTGTCATCCATTTCATGACAGGCTGCTAACAAGGATTTTCACCTGTGACTTTTTTTTGTGGATTTTTTTGTGGATTTTTTTTTCTCTGGAGCTCTTTGGTTTGGTGCGAACTGAAAAATGCTTCAAGATAAAAAATGTTTCAAGATAAAAAAAAAATAATGTTTCAAGATGAAGAAATTACATCCTGGCAAATATCTCTTTCAAACCCCACCATCCTTCACTTGAAATGTTTATATATATAACAACAACAACAACAAAAAGACACGATTGTTGCTCCTGAGGTTGATTTGTGTAGATGAAGTGCTTGGTGAAAATTTGATGTAATAGTCCCTCTCTCTCCTAATTAAAGTGTTTTTCTGTGATCAATCAGATGCTACAAAACTTGTTGTGACTCCGAAGAGCCCCCGAGTGCTGAAATCACATTCCATTTTATTGAAATGCCAGGCTGAGTATGATTCCCACTTGAAACACAGCTTTAAATTATCCTGGAGGAAGGATGGAGATGAGCTGCCAGTCAACAGCACGGAAGGTGGCAGGTGAGTGGGGAAGGAACAAGGCTGTTCTTGATCTCAGCTGGATAATCTGCTGTGGTGCTGGAGCTGGAGTTTCATTAAACATGAGCCTTAATGGCTTGAAATGCAAATTTATGTCTGCAAAGAATTCTTCATGCGGCACGAGAATAGATCTGCATTTTATACACAACTAAATATAAATGCAGCAATATGAGTTTTGAGCCAAATGCTTTTTGGGTTTATTAAGTTTGTCACCATCACAGCAGAATATAAAGTTATTTTTATAGATATAAAATACATATTTTTAATATATATATAACATGAATGATGGCCCAAGCCAAAAATACAACCCTGACCCTAGTGCAGGTTGTTTCTCCACTTTAGTGGAACCAGTATTTTCTTATGGTTTGCACTTATTCAGCCAAAACGAAGTCTTTGCAAGGTCGAAGTGATGGAAAACAGGTTTCAGTGATTCTGCCTAAAATCCTGCACATAAAAACAATGAGCTTTTCCTACATGTGAATTTAGGATTTGCAGGTCTGGGTTGAATTTTGCCGTATTTTTGAGTTTTCATCGACCTCAAGGGGCTGGAGCTCAGCCTTTATCCCATAGGAGGGGCCCCACGGGGACAATCAGATGTTTTTATTAATTACCACAGGAGAGAGGAGGTTTCCTGAATGCTGGTCCAGTGATCCCTCGTAGGGTGGTGAGGCAGTACCATGAAAATTCCATGTCTGCCACAGAGCCCATGTCCTTGGATTCATGGCAGCTTCCCTGGTGCTTTGGACATGACACAGGTGCCTTGGGGATGCTCAGTTTCCCTCAACCTTTTCAAAAATTCCCTCACAAACCCCATATCTTTGTCTCAGTAGTGACATGCCAAAATCCTGTGTCCCACATGCTCATCCAGTGCATCTCAATGAGGTTCTTTCCAGACCAGGATTGCCAGGCCAACCTCCAGCCACGGAGGCTAAATTGCCACGAAATACAAATAATAGTCCTTGTCACAGTGCAGAACAGAGCCACAATTACATTTTAATGTAACAGGCCCAGTGTGCAATTTAATGAACATTTAATGGAAATGTCCTGTGCCGAGCTCTTTCCTGGACAGTTTTTCAGCGAACAACATTTGTCTGTCATATTTATTTTATAGATTTTTCTCAGCTTTATTCTTTTTTTTTTTTTTTGGCCCTGTAGGATCATCCTGGACAGGGACACCCTGTTCATCTCCAGTGTGCTCCTGGAGGATCAGGGGGTTTACACTTGCGTGGCCAGCACTGCCCTGGACACAGCCGAGGCTGAGGCGCAGCTCATCGTTCTGGGTAAGGTCCATTCTCCCCATGTGGAAACAGCTCCTTGCAGCAGGAATTGCCACCACAGCACTTCTGCTTCTTTGCTGCTCTTCACAGAGCCTCAATAACCCAATTTCACAGAGCCTCTCGCTCCTCAAGCTCAGCTCTGCTCTCCCTTATCTCCAGGAACGGTGATGCTGACACAAACTCGATTTATTTTCATCTTTGTCATAGTGAGATGAGGCAGCATTTTTGCCTCAGTTCAGTGGCTGCAGGAGTTGACCAGGCTGGAAGGTGTAAGAGCAAATTAAGAATGGTTCTGCTGCTGCCTTAAAATCCTTGGCCAGTCCTTCACTTCACTGAAGGTTTGCACAACTCTTTTTTGAAGAGCATCAGGCCAATATTTGGATGTGCAGCTCCTCAGAAGAGCAGTGAGGGTTAAGCACCTAAAGGAATCAATTATCTCTGTGAACCTGAGCATGAATGGCTGTCCAGGGGCAAAGAGAAGAGAAAAGCCTTGACCTCCTGGGCCTGAAACTTGACCTTGTGAGAGCATCCTCACAACCTTCATCCCTCCTGGAGGGACCACTTGGAATTAAGAGGATGAACTTGTGGAGGGCTCTGCACCCATTGCACCCAAGGGCAGCAGCCAAAATTCTGCATTTTGGTCACAATTTTGGCCAGCCTGGCCTAGTGGAAGGTGTTCCTGTGCATGGCAGGGGGCTGAAATTAGAAAATCTTTAGAGTTCCTTCCAGCCCAAGCCATTCTGTGATTTTATGATTCTCTGACAGCTTTGCATCATTTAAATTACATTTATTTTTGCATCATTTTGCGTTTTTAGTTATTTCTGGCAGTGATTGCGGCAAGGAATAAGTCAATTTGTCCTTCAAGATGTTTTTCCACTTTAAAGGAGTGATATTTTTCAGTAAATAGTAAATTAGGAAGATGCTGTGCATGTTATTTATGGTGCTGTGTCCTTCAGTGCTGTATAATTCAAAATGTTTGTAGACTATTCATTACTTCACTTATGAAAATTTCATAAAGCACTTTATTCCTATTTAAAAAGGTGGTTTGCAGGAGAAGAAAAACAGTTTTGTGCTCTTTTCCCTTGTTTATTGTATGTGAGAAAGGTCTTGCTGAATTAACAACATCTGTTCTTTCCCAAGGGAAAAATTCAGGTTTTTGCAGTCAAAAGCTTTTGGGATGACTGAAAAACTAAATGGAGACATCAGAATAGGGGCAACTAAGAGTAAAATAAATATTCATTAGAATAATTCTACGTATTTGTTGTACTGTAATTTTTAAAAAAGCGGTACAAACAGAGTTAATTTGTTTCACAATGACAAATCGTGGTGGTGGAAGCCACTGGTTTTCCTGTACGAAATGACATTGTCAGCCAGAAATTTAGTTGGGACAGCATGAGTTGAGCTGGCAGGTAGTGAATTTCCCAGTTCCCTGTTAATGAATGGGTGGGATAAGGAATGTTCTCCTTTCGCTCACACCCTTATGGTCCAAATTCAATAATTCAGTTCAGAGCTGAGTCACCCCCTCCCACTCTGGTTTGTCCCAGGGCAGGTCCAAGTGGTGCTGACACAACATCCTGCTCTGAGCGGTGTCGATTCCCATTAAATTATTAAGTTCTGGGGCTTGATTTGGAAAGAAAATTCTGTTGCTGCATGCTCAGTGATGAGGGTGGAGGGAGATGAATTTGAGTAGGATGCTGTGTTTGCAAGGGGAAAATCAGCACCAGAAGATTCAGCCTGGTTTTCAGTAAGAAAATGGATCTTCCTCAGCAATCCTCACTTTCCACAATTTGCCCGTGTTGAAACCAGGAGGTGTTTCACCACCATCTTCATTGACTGTGCTGTTCCAACCCTCTGGAAAGCACCAGGGCAAACAGAAATACCTTGCTGTGCTCCTGAAACTTCTCTGTTCCTCTTTCTCAGATGTTCCTGACCCACCAGAAGACCTCCAGCTCTCAGAAAACCAAAACCGGAGTGTTCGACTGTCCTGGAAAGCTGGGGCCAGCCATAACAGCCCTGTTAATGGTAGGAAGGACTTTCCAGGATAATTTTTTAGTGCTTTAGAATTTTCAGAATTCTGGCATGACCTGGTTGTCACAGGCCACAAACCCTGCTGGCAGCCAGATTTAACCACTTTAACTTTTGTTTTAAGTTCATTTCCACCCGCGCTATTCACACTACGTTTTTTTTTTAATACTTTTTTTCCCTTTTTTTCTTTTTTTCCATCTCTTTTCCTGCCCAGAGTCGATTATAGAGTTTGAAGAGAACCACTGGGAGCCAGGGAGGTGGCAGGAGCTCAGCAGAGTGCCAGGGAATGACACCACGGCCCTGCTGGCCCTGGCCCCGTATGTGAATTACCAGTTCCGTGTGGTGTCCGTGAACGCCGTGGGCAGGAGCCAGCCCAGCAAACCCTCCCTACGCTATGCAACCCCTCCAGCTGGTAAACCTGGCTCTGTTTTCCTAAAATATTTGTATTTTCAGAGTTTTGGGGGTTTTTTTGGGAATATCTGTGCTCTCCCATGCTCCAGAGGGAGTGAAAAAATGAGGGTCACTTGCACTGCTCAGAGATTATTAAAAGTAGGTGCTGAGGTGGGAGTTACCCCCAGCTGGTTCAGGGGAATGGGATAACTCTCAGGAATTTTGGTGACCACTTAAATTGACTGTATTAATGGAAAAAGTGCATTTTCAGAGAGAGAAAATCAGCTGGAAGATGTCTTGTGACAAGCCATGTTCTGATATTATGGATATTAATGAGATGAGAACCCTGCTGGGATGAATTCTTCAGTGATTGGTAAAAAAGAGCAGCCCAGCAGTTGCACATCAAATGTCCAGGCATTGTTTTGAGCATTTCCTGTGCAGTTGGAACAAATCTAAATTTTAATGACCCAACTTGCTGTGCTGCATAAAATTCCCGAGGATGCCAAAGGGAGGAATCCATGCTGCTGGGTTTTCCTGCACCCCCAGCACCTCACTGTGCTGATTTTCCACCCTCTGCAGCTCTTCATGGTCAAGAAGTTCCTGGAGAAGGGCTGGGTTTACAGAAAGCCTCTCAGGAGCACTGAGCTTGTCAAAAATCTCCATTTACAGAGCATTCACTGGGGCAGAAAATGTTGTCTCCCTGAAAGTCATTTTAGAGGCCAACTGTTCAGCGCAGCATTTGCATTCCTTGGCATTTTTCTATCCTTTTTCCCCCATTTGCTCCAATTTCAGGTCCTTCTTCAGCTTTCCAGCTGCGTGTGTCCCTCTAATGATGCACCTTCTGTTTGCTGTCCCCACAGGGAGAAAAATCTCAGCCTCATAATCCCCCCACATCTGGTGCTTTCAAATCCAAAAGTCACAGCTCCACGTTAGCTGCTGGCTCCAACCAACAGGGGCACTTAGGACTCCAAACTGCATAAAACCAACGTGTTTGGGTCCCATCAGCTTTGCTGATCCAAGTAATTCATCTCGTGAGCGTTTTTTTTGTTTAAGTGCCTGTCACTAATAGGGAAATTTCACATCCTTTTTGGCATTTAAATGTTAAATGCAAATAAAGGGAATGTGCAAACTAACCCTGTCACCTGTGTGCTTTCAGCTCCAGATAAAAACCCTGAGAACATCCGAGTTGAAGCTTCTAAACCCAACGAAATGGTGATGAAATGGGAGGTAAGGCAAGATCAGCAAATCCTGTAGGAATGATCTTTTATTCTTCTGAAAGATGAATTTGACTTAAATGTGTTCTGGATTTTCATCCCCAGTATCATTTTTATTTCAAAAAACTGAGTTTTTTTATGTCTGACTTCACAGGATATTAAAAAAACACCCAAGTCCTGTAACGCATAGTGAGAATTCACCAAAATTTGCTCTTCTCTGCTTCTTGTGTGCAAGAAAGTGCTTCAAATAATTGTGGTCTCACCCTGCTCTGCAATTAAAATTACCAGGCCCAGGGAGGGGATGGGTGGCTCAAGGCTTCTGCCCTTCCAGCTTGGGAGTTTAAAAACTCCACAAATCCCTCGTCCAAGAGAACGTGAGCATGAATTTTTACACCAAGAACTAAAGGAATGTGGATAAACCTCCAAAGCCTGTGATGTGCATCAAAGGAATTATGTAAAAGTCTTGAGGATGGTTTCCAGACTTCAAATTTCCTGGGTTTTAAGCCTCGAGCTCCTGTGCCAGCCGTTGAGTTATGTATTCCTTCATTTAGCACAAATATCCACAACTGTGGAAAGAAGCAGATTTTTGTTGAGGCTGGAATTGCACACAATTTGCATGAGATTTACTCCTCAATCTGCTGCTTCCAAGGAAGAAAAACAAATGTTTCCCCAGTGTGGACTCATGGTTTGGGGTATAATTGCATCCAAAAAGAGATGGCCCTCAAGATCCATGGGCTTGGATTTGAATGGGATTTTTAGCCCAGGGTCAGGGGAGAAAATCCTGCCTCTCAGAAAAGGTTGGACTTGATCTTGGAGGTCTTTTCCAGCTTTAATGAATCAATGACATGAAGAGTTTTAGTACCCAGAATGTTTATGTGAACCTGCAAATTCATAATCACTGCTCAGACAGGGCAAAAGTGGAAGTGAAAGCTGAGCCTGAAAGGAGAGAATGGGATGGAAAGGCTTTGTTAAATCTTGTTGAATCATTAAAATGTTGTTAAACAGGATATTCATTTATTTATGGCATTTCCTGTGTGCTTTTCAGAGGAACTGCTGGGCTCTGCATGTGCTATTTCTGACAGACAGAGGCTGCAGAATGATGTTAATCTGCCTATTTTGGATTAAGAGACCAGCTGAGCTTTAGGGACTGGGTTTTCAGCCAAGGATTTGCAGCTTTAAGGGAGATGAAAATAAGAGTCAAGCAGTGCTGCAATTTAACTCTATATGAGAAATCATTTTTTAGGAGGAATTTTTTACTTTTCCAGCTTCTCTTGCAAATCCCATTCTCAGGGACCTTTGCCATGGAGGTGTGAGAAAGATGCCCAATCTCCCAATGCCTGTGCCAAGACATCCCAAAGGCCCTCAGAGCAGAGCAGATCAGTGGGAATGTTTGTTGATCCCCCAAATTTAGGTCTTCCCATGCATGAGGAGTGTCAAAGGGGCACTTTCAACTGGTATTTGACACTATTTCCTGACAGACCACTTGGATACAAACCAATATATTTAATATTTACATGTATTTAAATATAATTAAACTAGTGGATGGGAAACACCCGCAGCTGTTTCAGTGTGTAGCTTTTTTGGTAGGGGAGGTGATTTTTTAACTTTCTTAATTAAAGTAGTGCATTTTCAGAGAGATAAACTCAACCAGAGGATGTCTCATGGCAAGCTATTGCTCTACATCTCCTAATATTTTATAAATTCATGTTAATTAGCTGGAAACCCTGCTGGGATGAATTCTTCAGCTGATTGGCAAAAACAGAGTGGCCCAGCAGTTGCACATTAAATGTCCAGGCGCAACTTCAAGCATTTGGTGTGTGGTTAGAACGAATCTAAATTTTAATGACCCAACTTGCTGTGCTACATAAAATCCTAAGATAAAATGCAAATTTTATCTCTGCTAAAAGGCACACGCAGCCCTTATGCCAAACTGTGCAATTCAGTTGTGCTGAAGGCGTGAGGTTCTGCATCACACAGGAAAACCTGTGGCAAAACAAAACCTGATGTATGTAGAGTGCAGAAATATGGCTCCTAGCAATGAGTCTGGATTTTAATCCAAGCCTTTCACCCTCCTTTCTCTTGAAGTTGTGATGTTGTTATTCCAGTCATCTTCAAATTAAAACGACAGCAAAAAGTCAAAGCTTGGGGTTTTTCACCCCTTTTCCCTCCCAGTGTTGTAACCACATTCCAGAATTACCCCCTCCCCTCAGCTGCTGTTCTGTGATTACAGCAAGGCAGACAAGTCTCTTTTAACTTTTTCCCAGCCACTGAAGCCCGTGGAGAGTAATGGGCCGGGGCTGGAGTACAAAGTGAGCTGGAGGCAGCGGGGCGTGGAGACCGACTGGAACGAGGAGCTGGTGAAGAAACACTCCCTGAGCGTGCAGAACGTGCCCACCTTCGTGCCCTACGAGATCAAAGTCCAGGCAGTGAATAATTTAGGGTCTGGCCCAGAACCAAACGTCACCATTGGATATTCAGGAGAGGACTGTGAGTAGCAGGAACTTGCCTGTGAAAATGAGCTTTATTGTGCTGTGAAATGCTCGCATTGAAGTGATGGATTAGGCAGCCCAAAGCTGCTGGAGTGCCAGTGCTCAGCCTGATGGGCTCCATGAGGCATGGACATGACCTGTGCAGGGTGTCTGGATGCCAGCCTGCTGGACTGTGAGGGTTTTTTTTGTTTTTTGGAAAGGTCACTTGTGCTCTCATTAATCTCAGTTGTTGGCTTAATCTGGGTACTTGTTTGAAGGCCACAGTCCATGAGAAGTCTCTGAAGTGTAGCAGTCGTGTTGTACTCGGTGGGGAAAAAATCTTTGGGTTCTCTGAGGCTTGACCCAAAAGTTTAGCCCTGTCAGAAGTTAAATACTGTGACAATTAGGGACAAACTCCCAGACACTGGGTGTTTCAATGTTAAATTTACAGACAGTACCACATTCCCACGTGTGCTGGTGTTACCTTGCCCACGAGTCCTTGAAGAATGTGCCATCTTCTCAAGCCTGGGTTTCTGTCCCATGGTTTTCCATGGGTCCCAGATGGAGTTAATGGACTCTGTGATGGTCAGACAGGAGAATCTCCACTGCCCACCCAGAGATGGAAACAGGAAGGTTTGGTGGTGCAGAAGAGTGAGAACAAGAAGAAAATCTCCATAGCATGTTTATTTTCTTTGTCTGTCTGTGATGAGCCTAATTTTACATCTAGCAGTGGAAAATCTTGCTCGCAATTCAGTTGTCAATGGATCAAGGCAGGCTTTTTTTTCAGGCACTGTAATAGCTCTCTGTGTTATGCAGTGATTAAAATCCTACTGTTTAATGAGCTTAGTTATAAAATGAAATTGATTATAAAAAAACCTTTATGATTGCCTTCTTGAGTGCTGTGTTAAATCATTTTTTTATTCTTCTCACTGCTGTAAGCATTGCTTGAAACAGGAAATCATAAATACTGGTGTAGAAATTCATGTGTCCCAGTGCACATGTATCCCAACCCTCGGCAGAAAAATATGGAAAAATAATGTTTATTGGCCTGTTCTACCCACTGGATGCAGGTGGAATGGCTTTTTTCTTGCCTGCAGTGAGGCTGCATGAAGTGGCACAGCTGGAGCTGGAAAGCCAAGCCCTGGAGCTGTGAACACTGTGAATCTGGGCTCTTGGAAGTGTCTTTTAACACCTGTGACTTTTGTTTTTACAGTTCCAGATGCTGCTCCTTTGGGTGTGTCGGTGGACGTTTTGAACAGCACCCTGGTCAGAGTCTTCTGGCTTGGGATTCCAAGGGACAGAGTTCGTGGGCACTTAAGAGGCTACAAGGTTACAAATTTCTCTATAAATATTTGTATGTAGTTGAATAAACTA
Source organism: Petroica traversi (assembly GCA_025920805.1). Taxonomy (NCBI): domain Eukaryota; kingdom Metazoa; phylum Chordata; class Aves; order Passeriformes; family Petroicidae; genus Petroica; species Petroica traversi. The sequence goes on along the minus strand of JAHLSL010000043.1, from coordinate 2,496,773 downwards.
TTATATGAGTCCCAGATTGCAAACTCTCATTTTTTTGGAAGATGGGAGAGATCATGATGTTGCTCAGCCCCATACAACGCAATTTGTTATAGAAATCCCAATCTCCACGCAGGTCAGCTGGTGGAAAATAAAAAGCATGCTGGATGGAAAGAGGCATCACCCAGAGAAACACTTTCTGACGTTTGTGGGAGACAGGACCTCTGGGATGATTCCTGGCCTGGAGCCCTTCAGTGAATTCCGCTTGACGGTTTCGGCTTTCAACTCCAGAGGAGATGGCCCCGAGAGCTCCCCCGTGGAGTTTGAAACTCCAGAAGGAGGTGAGACAAGAGGGAAATGTGGGATGGAGGGACATAAATTGAAATTGTCCTTGGGACAAGGTGAGTTGATTCCCTTATTTAGGGAGACCGTAAAATCTCCACTATTCGTAGAACCCTTCACTGGAAAGGGGAGCTGTGGGCGTTGAGCTAAATTATATCTTCATTTAACAAGAACTTGTAGGGACAGACCTGTTCACCCCTCTGAAAGCTCATCCCTGTGTCTTCCAGTCCCTGATCAACCACGTTTTCTCAGGATCCTGAACTTTGACAAGGAGTCGGTCACTCTGTCCTGGGGACTTCCCAAGAAAGCCAATGGCCACCTCACTGGCTATGTTCTGCAGTACCAGATAAGTATGTGCCTGGTTTGCTTTAAGTTCAGAATTGAGGCAGGATAAATTAAGGAAAAGCCCCAGGTGTGATGTGCACAGAGGCTGCCAGAGGGCAGGCTGCAGTCAGCTCCCAGAGCTGAAAATTCTCCATGCACTTCTCCCATGGAAACTCCTGTTGCTGCCATTCCTGTCCCACATTTATGGGCCGATTCAATTATTTCAGATTGGCAAATTATACCTAATGGAGTGGTTTTAAAGACCCATAAATTGTAGGTGCATTTTTACTGAGGTGAAACTCATTCAATATAAAGTGAATTGTGATGAGAGCACTCTGCGAAGCCACATGAATATAGATCTGCACATTATGTCAGAGAGCTTCTCCCCCCCCTGAGGTGCCTCAGCAGAAACACAAAGAGCCACCTGAGTCATGATATTGAGTAATCACACTGAAAACAACCAAATACCAGGGGATTTCTCTCTTTCTTGCCTAGGAAAGAAAGGAGAAACAAAGACAAGCTCAGGCAAGACCTAGTACTTGGCCCAGTTGTGTGGTGTGGTGATAAATCAGTGTATTTTATATGTTCTTTGAGGGCGGAAAGGGATCAGACTGGGCTCTATTTATAAAAGAAAACCCCAAACATACATTTTTCATTTAGCTGATAGCAGAACTGCTCTGCTGCCTTTGCAAACAGGGGCTGGGAGTCTGCATCTTTCCCTTTAGTTTTGCTGATTATGTGCAAATAGTGGAATGTATTAACAGAATCCCAGACTGGTTCAGGTTGGAAGGGACCACAGAGGGTCATCTGGGTCATCCCAGAACACAGGATTGTATCCAGACAGCTCTGGAACATTCCCAGTGAGGGAGACTCCCCACCCTCACTGATCTCTGTTTCACTGCTCGGTCACTGCACAGGGAAGTTCTTCCTCATGTCCAAGTGGAACTTCCTGGGATCAGTTCCTGCCCATTCCTGGGACCACCAAGCAGAGCCTGGTCCATCCTCTGAGCCCTCCCTTCAGACATTTCTGTATATTTATAAGATCCTCTCTCAGTTTTCTCACAACCCCTCCTTCAGCTGCCAGCTCTGAGGAGCCAGAGCACCTCCCAGCACACCAAGCACCCTCCAAGTTGCTGGTAAAAGTTTGAATGGTTTGAAAGTGAAGCAAGGAGCAATTCACAGACATTTAATGGTCTGGGAGCCAGTCATTCTTAACCTCCCACTCAGGCTGTACAGATGTGCAATCAGAGAGTGTAACAGCTCATGGAACCATTGGGAAATGGACACAGAGGACATAAATCCCATTTAACAATTGGCTGGAAGGGCAGATACACTCACCCCACTCCCTGCTGCATGCTCTCCACTGGGGGTGTTCAGGTCATGTTTCTGTGGCTCTGACCGAGGTGCTCAGGGCACGTTTTTGTGGCTCTGACTGAGGTGCTCAGGACACATTTCCGTGGCTCTGACCTAGGTGCTCTGGACACGTTTCTGTGGCCCTGACCAAGGGGTTCAGGACACGTTTTTGTGGCTCTGACCAAGGAGCTCAGGACACATTTCCGTGGCTCTGACCAAGGTGCTCTGGACACGTTTCTGTGGCCCTGACCAAGGGGTTCAGGACACGTTTTTGTGGCTCTGACCGAGGTGCTCAGGACATGTTCTTTGTGCCTCTGACCGAGGTGCTCAGGACACGTTTTTGCGCCTCTGACCAAGGTGCTCAGGACACGTTTCCATGGCTCTGACGGAGGTGTTTTTGCCTTGCAGTCAACAAGACACACGAGGTGGGCCCCATGAGTGATGTGAGTGTTACCAACCGCTCCACGCAGAGCTGGCACCTGGCGGGGCTCAGCCCCAGCACCAAGTACAAGTTCTACATCAAGGCCTGCACGGCCAAAGGCTGTGGCAAGGCGGCCACTGAGGAGGGGCTGACGCTGGCCCAAGGCAGTAAGTTCTCATGGTCTGGTTTGGTGTGGAGGAGCTCTGAGAATTGTGGAAAAAAATTAAATAAGGGCCTTGTTACCCCTTGTAAAATCGTGGCTCAGGTCTGCTACTTCAGCTAAGCAGAAAAGGGCTGTGGGAAAGGGACTCAGCTGGATTGGAGGTAGAAAAACAAGTTGTAGAATCATTATGTTCCCACATCGTGGTTCATGGTGGTTGGCTGGGTTACATTTGTTGTGCTTAAATGGAATGTACCTGATAATGGCCTAGCTGCTTAAAAAGGCCTGGTTTTTGCCATGAAGAGCTCTCCCTTGCACCTGCTTGGGGACTCTGTGTTACTCTGCCTCCTAACAGAAAAATCCATCAGGAATAATCCAGGCTTGACATTTTCTTTGTAATTAGGGGGAATAAATTTGTTTTTCTTGCCATGAGAGCAGTCAATGAACTTTTTAATGTGGCCGTGCAGTTCTTCAGGGAAGCAGAGCTCATCTGTTTCATTTTGCTGTACAGTCCTGTTTCTGTTCCCAGCCATCAACTCCTTAAGCCATGCTGGAATAAGTGAATTGCATTCAGGCACGAACAGAAAATTGAAGATGCAGATAATCTGTTCTCAGTAATATTCCAAGAACAAATTCTGCCCATGAATGAAGATGGGGGACTACCAGCAGCATCAGGGTCAGCTGTTTGACATGGAAAATCCAGATAAACATAAAGTTGACTGCATTTTCTCCATTATTTATGATTGTTTTATCAGAGACCAGGAGTGAACATTTGTGTGCCACTTACACCCTGTGCTGAAACACTGATGTTCAGTGATTTAAAGGAAAATCCTAAGACTCTGTGATAGCTCATCTTTCACTTTCAGCTGAAATGAAATAAAATGTACTGTGCTCAGCAAGTCTGAGAACTCCACAATGCTGAGGAGCAGCTCCTTCCTATTAATCAGAAACCATTGCTGTGCACTTCCCCCAGGGACAGAGAATGTGATAAGCAAAAGAGTCCTGGCTGCATCATTTTTAGCAAAGATAACAGTCTGCAACAATGTTGATATAAAATAGAAAAATGTGCTGTTGGGCTTCTAAGTTGCAGAATTCTTTTCAGTAACTGGTAAAACAGGTGGAAAGTGTTTTAAACCATCCTATCCCAGTTCCAGATCCACTCAGGAGCTGCCATTTGTTTCCTGAAGTAAAACTCCTTCTCAACTCTCTTGTGGCTTCTAGTCTCTCTGTACAATGCAGGTACTCACCTGGCAGCAACTATTAATCACCATGACTTCAAATTTATTCCTCATTAAGGAAAGAAAAATATCCTTTTCTTTTCCAAGATAAAAATACCCCATTTTCCCTCATTAGGTACCTTTTCTAGCCTTCATAGGGCAACCAGAATAATGTGTTTTGACTCCTTAAAAGTCTGTAACTTCCTGGCATAACCTTGTCACGGTTTCGAGATGTTGCCATTCATTTTGTTCTCATTCTCTACCTTCCTAAACTCTGTTTCAGCAGTGGCAACACCTGATTCGTGTGAAATATTCTTAGACTAGAGCAGTATAATTAATGAAAGCTGCAAGGGTTCAGTTCTGTGATTTATGTGTGCTCCTTGCTGCTTCTCAAGCCACCCTAAATTGGGGCACTGCATCTGTCACTGAGATGCCATTAGAGTTCTGTGTCATTATTTGCTAGCTAAATTGTTCAGATATTTTTCACCTAAACATGATAGGCCAGAAAAAAAAAAATCACTCTTTTCAGTGACCTCCTTGGGGACTTAAGCTGTGGTTTGGGGAGCAAGGCAATTGCTCAAAATTAAAACAATCTCTCTTTTTGAAGGAGGGCAGTGATTTCAGAAGTCAAAGTTTATCATTTCGAATGACCCACGTAAATGACAGATATAAAATGTGGTGCCCTCTGAAATGAAACTCCATGATGGAGCACTCCACACTTCTTTGGGGGTTGATTCAGTGATTCTATAACCACTCTGTTCCAGTTTAATAATAAACCCATAAAGCTCTCGTTGTTCATTTTAAGGCTTTGGAAACTTCCACTGCTGCAATTCAGCTTTTGCCATGAGTATTTCAGAATTTCACAATGCAATCTGCCAGGAAAGTGGAGATGATGAGGTGGCAGCTCTGGATTCATTCACATTTCATTTTTTTTAAACTTGATCTCTGTCACTGCTGTTGCTTTAATTTATTTGCAGTTATCCCTGCTCCTGTTGTCTGGAATTAGGAAGAAAAGGGAATCTCTTTATTTAATATGTGTGAGGATTTGTGTAGCACCACTGGAAACAAATCTGTGCAGGGAAAATAACTCAGATATGAAACCCTGATAGGCAACATTAAAATCTTTATCATTTCTTGATAAAATGATTCTTGAACCTGAGAAAAAGAGAATTTGGATTGTACTGCAGACTAAATAATAGTTTAATTTCTGTGGTTTCATCTTGGTTTCAGTCCACAGAAGAAGGTATGTTGTCCTTAGAAAATTACTATAATCTCTGTCTTCTTATTTTCAGGCAGTATTTCTTAAATGACCTCCAAACTAATTAATTTTCCCCTTGAAAATGTCAATTTCCCCATGATCATTAGCCCTCAGAAACATAACACAAAACAATATTCTTTCAGAAGTGAAAAGATTAATTTAATGTAGCAGCCCTTCTTTACACACAAAGCTCCTTTTCATCTTGTCACCAGTGTTGCTCGGGGATTACCAAACACGTATTACATGTTGAGAATTATCATTGTGTGTCCAGAAATCCAAGCATTAATGAGAAATTCATCCACATGAAGCCACAGACTTGTAGATTTATTCTCCAGAGAAGCCAGGAAATAAAAGTTCACCAGTTTCATTGTATTCCAGTGGCTGTTGGCACGTAATTCCCAAAGGTTTTCGGAAAAACTTAGGGAGAGGGTCCTACCCTTCAGGACCAGAGGAACCATTTGGAGCAGGTTTAGCTCTCCTTTGCCATGGGCACAGTGGAAAAGGAATAATAAAATACCTTTCCCAAATGTAACCACTAGTGCTGTTAGCAGCAAACCCTATTTGCTCACAATCAAGAAAATCTAATGAGATCAGTGGAAATTTCTTGATCACCACCTCACCTGTAATTTTTTCTCACTAAACTTTACATACAACTAGTTTACTAATCTCTGTAGTTTAAAATAATCCCAATTTAACATGAATTACCTCCTGCACTAGAAAAGCCCTGAAAATGAAGGATATTTCTGCTGCATATTTATACATTTTTAATAGCCAGGCAGCAGGGGAAAATTAATGAAAGTTTAGCTTTGCATTTATTGCAGCAGATGTATTTAGACAGGTATGGTTATAAATTAAGATGCTGCCCACAATTAGTATTTAGCTCTCAGACTGCCAGGTATTTTTTATAGAAGTATATTTTACAGCAGATGTGCTAACTTTTGGAGAACACTCTGGAAAGTCTTTGGGGGTGGTTTCTATTGTTTTTTCCCTTTATACCATAAGCATCTATAAAAAATGTGTGTTGTGTTCTCCTCATAAATCTTGGAGCCCGGTAGGAATATTGTAAAATTGCAGTTCAGTGTTTAATGTTCATGCAAGTCCCATGGCGTGGCTGATAAATAGAGGGGGGAGATGAGGAGTGCTGCTGATATGCCTTTATTACTAATGCTCCTTCTCCCTTATTGGAGATTAAAAACCCGACCCAACTGCTTTCAATTTTCTACAGCTAATTCCTGCAGCTTCCAGTCTGCTCCTGGCCTTCCAGAATGTGGAAGTTTTCCTTATCTGTGTGTCTTTTATTTTTATTTTTCAGGAGGCCACACTGTTTTTTCTATTCCACCCCTGTTAGCAAAGCTTTCTCCTCTGTAGGGCCCGTGTTGGGCGTGTCACTCAGCCCAGGAAGAAATGGCATGGGAAGGAACCTCACAATCTCCCAGCACTGGACACCTGTTCTGAGTTTGAAAGGGAAAAAAGGGTTTTGGGATAAGAGATGATAAATGAAGAGCTGTTGGTAAATCCCCAGTGCCAGATCAGGCTGGGCTCGTCCTCATCCCAGGATGTCCATCCCAGCCCAGAGGTGCTGCACGTGCCAGGGCAGGGGCAGCTGCAGCATCACACAGAGCTGAGCAATAACTGGCCAGAAAAAGGGATTTTTTCAACCATCTCACTTCCCAAAAGGGCTGATGATTCAGAAAGAAGAGGCTGCCACAAGCTGGGAATAAATAGGGGGCAGAGTGGGACTTGGTAAAGTTGGTTTAAGAATATGCACCACAAAGCACCGACCAGGAGCTCGAAGTTTAGGATTTGCTTCTCAGGAATTCAGGGGAAAAACTTCTTAAGGAGTCTTGGATCGTGTTGGTTATCATGTCACACACAAGAGTTATGTGGTATTTATCACACACGGGGATGAAGTTTCATGTTCATTCCTGTTCCTTTATGGATAATATTCCCTTTTTTCGGATGCCTTGATTTTTAGAGCATGTAATTAAAATGTACCTGCGGTATCCTGTTGCTTAATTTGTGGTTTGATTAAAAACTGTGGCTGGGTTTCACATACTTCATTTAGCAAAAATTACCGATAGATGGATTAATTTATGCTAATGAGCTGTGCTTCAGTATCAGCAGTGTTTCAGCTGGATGTGTTCTCTCTGGGTCCCAGTGGTCTGCTAATTTAACTGCTTATTGTAACACATGGAGAGTTGCCTTGAAAAACTTATCCTGAACTGCTGCTTTGACTGTGCTTGGATTTATCTTAATCTGTTTTCTTTTTTTCCCCTTCAGCTGTCAACTCAACCTTAATCTCCAGCAGCTTCTTGCTTTGCTTATTTACTAGCTGAAGTATTAATGAGCCTTGTTCCCCTGTCAGCGCTAATTGGCTGAGTAGTTTTCAGATTATTCTTTGTGCTCAAGACTTAGTTCAGATGGCTTTGGACAGAGCAGGCAAATCAGGCAACTGAGAACAATTCAAGAATAGTTTTTACGAAGTGCAGCCCCCCCAAATTTCTCACCTGCCATCGAGGACAGGGACACTCCTGTGTTGTAAGAGATCCTTCCACGTCACACCAGTTGTGAATTTGCTGAGCAGGCTGTTCATGTCCAGGCGGTGATTGTCAACTGCTCTAATGTCCTTTTTCCTGCCGAAAAATCTTCTTTCATGCCCACAATCTAAATGCAGACAGGAGTTACAGGAGGTGCTTTGCAAGTAGCAAAGCTCCAAAACCAGAGCTCCTGGACTCTCCTAATTAAGCATTAAACTCACCAGCAACTCTTAAATGCCTAAATATCCATTTACAGGCAAATCATTGAGTTGTTTCTAAACCAGTTCTTTGTGCAGGCATCATGGAATTTAGAAGGACATGGAAAATCACTGTCAGGAGAGAAGCGAGCACAAATCCCACTGTTAATTTTTCCTGGGAGCCATATAAGAATCCATATCCAGCTAACAAGCTGTCTGTGCCTCCCTGCTGAGTTCAGTTCAATGGGAGAAGCATCAAGCCCCAGATTATCCACACAAAGCGAGCCTGTTTGCAAGTTGTAATTTTTTAAGCACGCATTAGTTAGAGCAGATCCATAATCCCCCATCAATATTAACTTTCATCCTGGGAGATGTACAAACCCTTTCCTAAACATCAGGATTACTCCAGTCTGCTATTGCTATCATCTGATGGAACATTAAAAATCAAACAGAGGGGAATGTTTGGGTTTTTGGGATTTTTTATGCTTTGGAAAATCAGTTTGCCTGATGCCAAATGTTTAAAATTACGTGTTGTACCTGTCTGTTATTTGTAACTGTGCATTTCCTAGGCTTTTTTTTTCCATGAATGCCATTAATCCCTATGCCTTGAATGTGTGCATTCCGTAGGTAAAGGGAGCAGCAGGATTTCAGCCGCAGTAAAGCCCACCCCAAAGTTTCAGCCCAGCGAGGCCCTTGAGCCTGGCACTGAGTACACAATCCGCCTAGTGACTAAGAACTGGGTGGATAACAATAGCATTTTTGAAGATGTAATTGAGACCAGGGGGAGAGGTGAGACACGAAGCCCTTTGAGGTGCTGAACGTTTGTTTTTCCATGTGAATCCGTGTCGAGGTTCCATCTCGTGTCCCAAACTCATCGTTCCGTGCTGTGGGGTTGAGGTTGGGCCTTGCAGTTGAATCCCGTGGGAGCACAAACACATCCCAGGTTCTTGGCTGAGTCCTGGGCTTTACAACAGCCTGGAACAATCCCAAACCTGTGTAATTTGAGAGGGCAGCTGTGACAAAACCCACGAGTGACCAGTTTGACAATTTGCATGTACTGGAGGCACTTTTACCTCTCTCTCTCTTCTGCAAAACTGCTTTAGCATGAGAGGCTTAACAACTCTGTGCTCAGCTCGCTGTGTGGTGCTAATCCTGTGACTCAACTGCTCTCTCAGAGCCACCTTGCCAAGTGTCTGTGTTGTGCCCTGTCCCCTGCACGCTCCCCTCCAGCCCCAAATGTCCCGCTCTGGACCCATCCCTGCCTCACACTGAACCCTCTCAGTAGTGATGGACTGATTCCATTATGATCCAGCGAGGAACGTGGTGTGTTTGAGTTATCACAGGGTGCTGCCCTTTCCTTCTGATTAATTTTGTCCCTTTTTCCTCCTCTCCCATCTCCCCAAGCCTACGCTGGCATTTACGATGGGATTTCCACCCAGGGCTGGTTCATCGGGCTGATGTGCGCCATCGCCTTGCTCACCCTGCTGCTGCTGACCATTTGCTTTGTCAGGAGAAATAAAGGAGGCAAATATTCAGGTAAAAGGGATTTATTGTCCTTTCCCTGCGCTCACGTGCTAATAACCAACATCCTTCAGAGGTTTCTCTCTGGGGGGCCGCGAGGCCGCGAGCACAAACATCCAATTAGGATTTGTAGCTTTTGATAAATATCCACGGAAGGGCTTTTAATGAATGGAAGTGGAGCTGTGCTGTGTGCTGGCCACAGAGCCTGCAAAGGCCTTTCCCAGCTCTCCTGGAGTATTCCAGCTTTTAATCCAGCAAGATCCTTGCTGGCAGGGCTCCATGCCCATTTTCCACCTGGGACCTGCTGCTGGACACAGGGACAGAACTTCCACAGTGGAATATTTTGCTAAAAATTAATTTTCCAAGCAGTGAGTAAGGATTTAAGTAAATGTGTTGAAGTAGAAGGGGTGTTGGATGCTCCATCCCTGGAAGTGTCCAAGGCCAGGTTGGAGAGTGGAACCTTGGATAGTGGAAGGTGTCCCTGGGGTGGAATTGCATGGGTTTAAGGTCCCTTCCAAACCAAACCATGCCATGATTCTGTAAATATTTGCTTGTAATAAATCAGGGAATGGTCCCCAGCTCTTGAAGCTCACAGGTTGTGGCCAGGCCAGGCTGGAGGTGATTGCAGATGGTTTTCCCATTGCCCCTGGGAAAAGAAAAATCCATGGCAGAACACAACACAGAGATGTGTCCTTTATTTTATTTGCACAGTGAAAGAAAAAGAAGATTTGCATCCAGATCCTGAAGCTCAATCAATAAAAGATGAAATCTTTGGGGAATATAGGTAAATAGGACCTGCTTTCACCAGCCTTTGTGTTTCTTGGGGTTTTGTTTGTTTCCAAATGTCATCATTATTTGGGACATTTTTATGGCAAGCAATTAATGCTGTTTTTCATTTTCAAAGCAAACCTCATAGGAGTGGATAAGAGTAGGAATATCAAGGTATATCCAGTATGTTTCAATCCATCCAAGCTGGGATGTAAGGAAATGTATTGATGTATTGGTGGTTATTTTTCTTTTTTTTTTTTTTAATTAGCGTTGTATGAATAATGTAAATATATATGATAATTTGGGGTGCTGCTGAAAAGCCCACTGAAGTCAATAGGTTGAATTCTATGTCTTCAGTGGGTTTTTGAAACTCAGACCCAGGTCATGTAATATGGGGAATGGTCATTTTGGGGAAGAAAAAAAAAAAAGTTTGGAATATGGTAAAAAAATTTAAAAACCGAACATCTCACTGCAAAAATCCCGTCAGAATTGAAATAACCACTTTGGCTGCTTTAAAAAAACTAAAACTTATAGCAATATATAATTGTGATATGAAGGAAAATACATAATTATAAGAACCCTGCTGGCAAACTGGTGTTGCTGGCCTTAAGGGCACAAAATTGCTGTTGAAATCCCACTTATATATACTACATTATTTGTACTGCAGTAGGGCATTTTTTTTTCTGCATAATTTCATCTTTATTTAATTTTTAATGCTTTCTAATGGGACAAATATTTAGAAAGGTAAGAAAGCCCTGAGGTTAATAACTTTGACCCCCTCCTTTCCCTATGAAATGCAAAATTGTCTTTTATTTTTTTCTCTGAGAAAAAATGCCCTGTGTGGAAAAATAGCTATTTTTTTTCTGAGTTGATTATACACATTTGAGCCCATCCTGAGAAATGAAGCTCAGGCTCATTTCTCTGTCCTTCCTTAGGTAAAATTGCCAAAGATTTGACACTGAGTTGGCATCAGCAGCAAGGGCTGTAATTGAGTAATTATGTCCCAAATCCAGAGGCCTAATTTAGTTTTTTTATGCAATCTTTTGAAGTTTTCCTAATTCCCCCCAATGTCATTTTCTTGTTGCTCTTCTCTGGTGCCATTAGGAGGAATGGCCAGTGAAATTGCCCCTTTTTCCCCTGAATTTTGTTGGTGGGCCTGTCCTTCTTCATGGAATTTTCCCTGTACAGAGAATGCAGACGCAGACATTGATTCTGCTTTGGTTTTTCCCAGTTCTTCCCCTTTTTCATTGAATTTTCCCTGTACAGAGACTGCAGATTCTGACATTGATTCTGCTTTGGTTTTTCCCAGTTCTTCCCCTTTTTCATGGCATTTTCCCTGTACAGAGACTGCAGATGCAGACGTTGGTTCTGCTTTGTTTTTTCCCAGTTCCTCCCCTTTAGCAGAGACAAAATCCAGTGAGATAAACTCTGGTAAAATAAAATAACAGCAGAAAAAAAGGGGAAAAGCACCATTATTGGTCATTTAAATTCAAAGAGATGCTCCCAGAGCAGTGGGATGTGCCCCACTGATGTGATTCCACTTCACCCACCCACCTCAAAAGGAAAATTAAATAAGCAGGCCCTGAATGTTGTCCCTCTGTTTTGTAAAACAAAAAGCATCTCACTGTGAGGTGCTGAACATTTGACATAAGCTCTGGTGGCTGTCACAGACCCCTCCAATCCTTTCCACCTCCCCTTTCTGTCCATTCTGTCTGCCCAAGGCAAAAAGGGGAAAAACCCAAATAGATTTTGGGTTTGTTGGAATACTATTTGTTTGAATAATGACAAAAAGCTGTGTGGGTTTGTGTGGACATCACCTGTGTGAGGAGCACCAGGGCAGGACTTGAGCTCAGACCATCCTCACTGCACCACCCACGTGTCCCTCACTCTTCCCTTCCCAAACCAAGAGCACTTCCCCTCCTTGGGAGTGCGAGGCGGATTTTTGGAAAGGCATCTCTTTATTTTGTAGTGACAGCGATGAAAAGCCGCTGAAAGGCAGCCTCCAGTCACTTAACGGGGACATTAAAGCCACTGGAAGTGCTGATAGTCTGGTAGATTATGGAGAAGGGGAGCATGGCATGTTCAATGAAGATGGTTCATTTATTGGAGCTTATTCAGGATCCAAGGAGAAAGGATCAGTGGAAAGCACTGGGAGTTCTACGGCGACTTTTCCTCTCCACGCCTGAAATGATGGGTGTTTGATTGTGATGTTTGTCCTGGTTAGCTCTCCAGGGAGCAGGGTGCCAGTCAGGAAAATCCTGACGTCCAGGTAATACAAAAATGAGTCACTGCCACTAAAATATGATATTTTTCCCCTCCAATCCTAATTTCTATGTGTTTCCTTCTCAATAAAATAAAATAATTCTTTGCTCTGTGTTAGTCTGAGCAAAGCGGAGTTTCTCGCTGGTACAGCTGTGTCCTTACCTGCTGCTCCAGGTGTTTCTTAGGTTTGGAATATGTTTCTCTGCGTGGTATTTTTTTCCCTGTGTGGCTGTTGTTGGATGTGTACAGTTCCCTCATGACCTTGGTTACAACCAACAAAAACAGGTTGCTCTGCAAAGCGTCACAACGAGGAAAATCACAATTTAAAAATACCAGAGAAATATATTCTACACACTGTATAATTTTTTCTAAAGAATGAAAACCCTCTGTGTATGATATTAAAAAGAAAACTGTTTTAGTGGTTACAGCTGACTTCCCAACGCTTAGAGATGCAGCTTTACCCACAGGAGAGTGTGGGTGAAGCTGCTGCCCAGTAGCTGGCACTATTTCCTTAAATAAATTAAGCTGCAGCTCTTTCCTGTGGCAAGGCAAAACAGGGTTCCCATCTGCCATCACTCGAAATATTTTCATTTTCCCCCCAGCTGCAAGCTGCATTTCTAAGCAAACCCCTCGGTGTCTGTCTCATATCTGTATATTTGTGAGCTGGCAAACATTTCATGGAGACGTTGTACATATGATATTAATATTGCCACGAGGCCAGAGCAGCCTGGGTTTATTTTGGACTGAGACACGTTGCTAGCATGGGTCTGTATAGCTGTGTAGGAATGAGTAGAATCGCTTCTCAGTATGGATTTGGACCAGCAAATTTAGTTTTCAGAAGGAGTTGTGTGTATAGGAATCATCCAAACCTCACACCATTCAAGCATCACCTAGACTAGAGCTACCTGACTTCCAAGAGTTCATTTATTTTCAGCCTGTTCACTGTTCAATAAATAAATTTTTAAAAAGACAAAAAACAAAAATAAGAGAAGATATTATGGTAGAGTTTCTTTTCCTGTTTTGTTGACGGAATGTTGGTTTAAATCTCGTTTTTTGCCTCTCCAAAACTAACTCAGCCGAGCTGTACAGAACATTTTTTTGGTCTTTTTGTATTGGAATCTCCTGAATCTCTTTTTAATAGCACTTGTATTTCTGAGTCTGCTTGAATAGAGCATCAACGTGGCTTCATTTCTTCTGTCACTCCCACGATAAAGGTTTTTAAGTAGCTCCTGCATGAGGAATAGATCCTGAAAGCTGTTTGATAGCAATTAGAGAAATATCCCCAACGGCTCCTCCGTGGGCTCCATGATTTCAATGGAAGGAAGAGACGGAGCAAGAATTACTCACAAGGTTCTGAGTTTCCAGCAAGGGTTACTATTAAGCCCAGGGAAATGCAGATTTTTTCCCAGTGGAAATGCTGAGGCTGCTCCTCAGTGCTTGGCAGTTTCTGGAAATGTTTGGTGCTCAAGCTCCTGCTTATCTGTGCCTCTTTTTGGGTTTTTAACCAGAGCTTTTAAGGGCTTTTCATGTAACCTCTGTCTGGGAAAAGCAAAGCCCAAACTGCCACCCCAAAAGCCCCATTCAGGCTGTGCCTATGAGTACAAAACGCTGAGTGGAAATCTGCCCTCAATGAAAAATTATCCCATCCCATATCAGTGACCCACGTTATTCACGTTTTATTCTTTATAAGTTTTATTTTTTGTATTTCACTCAATCCAAACACTGAAAAAGTCCAAAAGACTTTTTTAATTTTGGGTGGGGAAAAAGCAAAGTAATTTTCCAAAGAAGGGAGTGCACAATTAGAGAAATGTGCAAATTGGCATCTCATCAGCAGAGACATTTCCCAGCAGCAGCTTTATCTGCTGACTCGTGTCTGCTGCAGCCCAAACCTGATAAAATCTAAGAACTGATTAGGCTTGTGACAACTTTCTGCAAGCTTTGGGCTGGTTTTAATGTATTTCCTTTAGGAATCATCTGCAGTGATCAAAGGTCTTTGAAAATTTGGGAAGAAATTTGGGGTGGGCATCCCAAAATACTCACTTGGGGCTGGATCCCATTTTCCTGTGGGTCACTGCAGAAAAAACAGACCCCTCATCCCAGAAAATGCTTCTGTTAAACAATGTTAAATTTCTCTGTTAAATTTCAGACTGTATTAGGGAGTGTCAAATGATCCAATAATGGAAATAAATCCCCCCGTGCAGCTCTTGCTCTGTTGCTGCTAAGAATTGTTTGTGCTGCTTTTTCCACTCCAGTTTTAATTCACAGCCTTAAATCTTAACGTTGGTGTTCCACGATGCCTCAGGACCTAAAAATCAAACAGGGAGGGAAGGATGTGCAATGGAGCCAGAATTTTTGAACATGGATTTTGAGGAACATGCCCAATGAATATTAAACAAGTGGCTCAAACACAAAATCTCATTCACCTGAGCTGTTTTCTCTTCCCCAGTCATTTATTTTCCTTTTTCTCCTGCACTGGGGTTTTTTTATGCTGTAAAGATACCTTGGAAAGTGCAGGACATTGATTTTTTTCTTTTTTTTTTTTTTTTGAGATTGGCTTTCAGAAGTAAATTAACAGAGCAAGCAGAGCTTTTCCTGAGGAGTTTTTTGTCATTGCAAGGAGCTGAGTTTTTGTCCTGCTCTGTGACAGGTGAGAGGAAGGGTGACCATGTAGCTCAATAAAAAGTGTCACCAACTGCACTGCAGTTTATAGAACTTCCTGAGTTGGAAGGGGTCCACAAAGTCATCAAACTCCAACTTCTGCCCCTGCATAGAACAGCTCCAAAAATCACACCCTGAAAGAGTGCTGAGTATTAAATCCTTTGGGTTGCTTTGTTTGAGATTTTTTTATTTTATTTTTGTTTTTCTCCTCTGTCCAGGAGTGTTTCTTAAAATGAGCTGCTGGAAATCTGTGGTGATTCCATTAATTAACACCTAGCAGGGAATTCCAGCCTGCCTGCTGGGAGGAGGGAGTCCAGCCATGGGAGCAGAACAGGGAATTATTAATTAATTATTAATTCCATCCTGCTGTTGGGTTCCATTTGGTTCTGACACAATTTGCCTCAGTACAAGTGAGAGAGGGGGGGAAATGGAATTTTCAGATTTGATACTCAGTTCAACACAGGATATAATTTCAAGCAGCAGGGAGGAAGCATTTCCCTGGCCCCAGGGATCCAGGTTTGGGATTTCAGCAGCCCCTGGAAGAAGCGAGGGACGGGTCTTGTGGAAAAAGTTGGGCAATGCATAAGATTAAACAAATAAAATCAGCTTTTCCTAAATAAAGGGGGAAAGTCCGTTCTCCCAAGGGTTTGGATTCCCAGAGCAGCATAATATTGATTTGGTGTGGATTCATTTTTCTCTAATTTTAAACATGTAATTGCACAATCAAGAACTTTTAGGAACAGCCCCAGCTTCCTTCTCTGGCAGATTTTAGGGGTCCAATCTCCAGAAGCTCTCCTGGCTCTGCACTCCAGGAGGATAAAAGTGCAAAACTGGGCATCAAAGACCTGCTGGGGCTGGATCTTCAGGAAGAGCAGAATTAGGAATCAAATGAGAAAATTACTTTCCCCCCCCGGATAAAATTGTGTATAAAAAATTTAAAAACCTTCATTGTAACTCACATCTTAAATGGATGTAATTGGGAAATCATTTAGTGATTGATATTTGTTCTGCTGTGTTTGTGTCACACAAATTCCAGTGAGTAACTCTTTTCCTGGTAGCTGCTTCCATTGTCTGAATGGCTCCAATCCAGTGCACGAGAGGTTTTCAGCAAAGTTTCCTGGCCAATATAATTTTTGAGATGAAAACAAAGAGTAGCACAATCTTTCTATATATTAAAAAAACAAATAAATAAAGGTGAGGTTTTTAAACAGTAATTCCACATTTTGTAAAGAAAAGTTAGAGTAACATTCACTGCTCCTTGAGCTTTTGAGAGGAAACCTCAGCATCGTTTTTCACAGCCATGATTTTGCAGATGAGAGGTGTACTTAGGTTATTTTGCTTACCTGAAAGAACAGACAGAAAGAAAGGAAATTCTTCGTGGAGAATTCCCTTTGTTTGCCAATGGATCACACCCTCAGCATCTCTGTCAACGTTCGTGACGAAAAAATAAAGGTACAATCCACGCTGGAGTAGCAGGACATGTTTACATTGCAGCTCTGGATCTCTCCTGTCAAATCTCAAGTGATCTGCACTGATTTGTTCTGTTTTCAGGCAGGAGCCCCTCGGGGGGGGTTTGAGCCAAAGCATTCTGTCTGCTCTGGTTTTGTTTTTTATTATTATTATTACAGTTCTGACTTTAAACCGAGAGACTTTGTAATTTCATGAGAAAAAGATCAAAGCAAATGTGGTGTCACCATCACAATGTTATGTTTTTTTGGGGGGGGGAGCTAAATGTTAGTGTGCATTGATTAAAGTTTAGAGGAACGTGTTGTATTGTAGTTGCTGTTTGTACCGCGCAGATGTGCACGTACGGTTTGAAAAGATATTTTCATTTTACATGAAATACAACTTTGCTAATAAAAGTTTGACTTGATGTAATCTTCAAAAGCCTCGGCTGCAAGTCAGCAAGTTTCTGTTTTGTTCAATTTCGGGGGTTTTGTTTGATTTTTTGGGTTTTTTTTTTCACTTGACACTATTTATTTGCTGGGATCTGATTTAAATGTGTCTCGCAGCCCTCTTTAGGCTGTGACCTGTGGGGCTTTTTTGGTTTCACACTAAGGTTGAGCTGCCTTTGGATTTCACTGGATTTTGGACACCATGGACCATTAACCCTGTGGCAGCAAAGCAGGATGAAGCTGACCTGCAAACAGCCTGAATTCAAATTCCTCATTGATTCCATGTGATCCTCTATCAAACTATCACCCTGTGTATTGTTCCATCTCTCACTGCTTAATTCACCCTTTCAACAACCCAAAACCTCCCAGCACACAGTTTCTGCTCCTCTTCCTTAAAGATTGCCAGAATATTGATAATTTTATAAATATCCAGGTGCACACAAACCAAATAATACTATTTTTTTTCCTTATTTAGAGAAAACTACACTTTTCATAAAGTCTGAAATCAGAATATATTCCTTTTATTGGAATTTAGCAAATGGGCTTTGTCTGTCAAGGAAAATACCTTGGTTCTTTCGTTACTCCCTTCCCTCTCCCCATCACCAATATTCAGGGTTCTGGGATTAATTCTGCTCTGTCAATGGGGAGGGCTCTGCAGGGGAACACAAATTCACCCTCCTGGTACCTGGAACAGCCAAACTGAGGACTCATTAAAAGCCAGCAGACAAATCCACGACAGCTGATGCTGTTGGAAAATCCATTTTTTTAATGAATTTAACAGGAATCTGAAAGATCTGGTTGATGCTCAAGTGTGTTGAGCATCATTCCTGATGCTGGTGTGGCTTCTGTGCTATTCTGAGTGGATTTCCTTGAAATATTATGTGCTATTCTGAATGGATTTCACTGAAATATTCTGTGCTGTTCTGAGTGGATTTCACTGTATTTCAGTGAAGGAAATTCTCCTTTTTTGCCACATGTTTTTAGCTGCTTCACTCCAGCAGGAAGGCTTTAGGACTTTTTAAAATTCCTTCTTCACCTGCAAGAACTGAACGCCCTCAGTGGGAATGCAGGACTGTGCTAACAGGCATTCACCTTTCAGGAAGGCATCAAGGGCACCCCAAGAAGGTTTTATTATAATTCATACCCTGGAATAATGAGATTTACACTTTCCTCAGTAGCATAATGGAGAGGAGAAAGTCCAGCAATCATGTGCTTCACTGGAGTGAGAATAAAGGTGCTGCTGCCACTGTCAGGTGTGTGGGGGCAGATCCCACAGAAGTTTAAGGATAAAATAAGGGATTTATTTTCCTCTAAGTGGCAATTTATAGGAAACATGCATTAAAAATATATTCCTGGGCTATTTAAAATGAGAGTGGAGTAACAACTTCCAGTGGTGCAGGAGCTCTGGTTAATTTTTTATAATTTTGAAAATATTTGTTATTTTGTTTTTGAGACAGAATCCCATTTATTCATTTTGGGACATTATTTTTTTGATATTTTGCTTTTGGGGCAAACTTAGCATTATCAGACCTGTTCTGTGGGCAGAGAATTCCTTCTACTACTCAAACATTTCACTCTGTTCTTCAGTCTGCGGGTAGAAATGGGTATTTCTATTAAAAAACAAACACTCTTTGCATTTTAATTTTTTTTTTTCGTAGAATTTGTAATTCTGTACTTCATATCCATCCCAGCAGCATATTCTTCATAATTTTTTTTTTGGAACATTGGGGCAGGAATATCTCAAACAAGAAAATAGGCAGCAGTACCCTGAGTTTGGTTTTTTTTTTTTTTTTTTTTGCTTTTACCACCTGGTTTTGTTTAGGAATCCCAAAACTTGTTTGCAGTAGTTTTATTGACTTAAAACTCTAAAAACTGATGGTTTTGTCTGCTGTGCTTTACCTGGGATGGAGGTGAGGGACAGGGATGTGAGGAGGAGCAGAAGGGTGGGAAGCAAAGGCTGGCACAGGACCAGAACTGGGTTATTCCCGATTGTTCCTCCTGAAAAAAAATGAGGAAAATTAGATAACTCACTAATTATCCTGGTGGCAAATCAGCTTTTCCTTCCAGTTTGGGGTGGAATTCCTTCATGGTTGAGAAGTGAATTTCTCTCAGCTCTGGAATTTCCCTTTTCACTGGTGTTACATTCCTCATGTGGGAACAGAAGTTGTGGCTCCCAAACCTTTCCTGGGCTGGGGATGGAGCTGGAGCTGCCCATGGAAAGCTGGACCAGGTGAGAATAACCAGGATGAGGAGTTTGGTGCTGCTTTACCTGGAAGAGAAGGCCAGAAGACCTTGCTGAGGAGATCTGGGGGGCTGTGATCCCTCCCAAGGGGGTTTGCTGGACCAGGGCTGGTTTTTCCCATTTTTCCTTGCCTGGATGATGTGGCTGCTCTGCTGCCTTTCTCCTGGAATAGGTTTGTTGTCCTTGAGGCAGCAGAGCTGCACAATCTTTGTTGTTTCCTTCCCCCTCCTGACTTTATCAGGATTTATGAGTGTTGGTGCCTCAAGCCCTCTGTCCCTGGGCTTGGAATGGTTCCAGCCCATTCTGTACCTGTGCTGAGGCTTCCTCCTCTCTGCAGATTTCTCACCACCTGTAATCTCCCCCATCTCTTTGGGGAAGTCGTGTTCCATTGGCAGGGGCACCTGGGGCTTTGAATTTACCATGGATCGAGGCGTCCGAGCTGCCAGGTTTTTTGATACTTAAAAAAAATTTTAAAAAAATCAAAAAACCAGAAAAAATTGTCAAAAAAAAATCTCATTTTCTCTTCTGGGTGATGTAGAGAAGAGCTGGGCAGGTGTTCAGGCACTCCCCAGGTGTTGCTGGTGTGGGGATGTTGCTGAGCCTGCTCCTGGTGTGGGATTGAATGGGAATTGCTGGTGTTGCTCCCTCCTGTGCATCTCTGCAGGTGGCTGGACACAGGAGGCTGCTGCTGGTTTGAAATGAAGCCTTTTTATGATTATTTATTAAATAATTAAAAGCATAAATGCAGTTTCTAATAAAAATCACCTTGCTGTGTGTAAGCCTTTTATGACTTCAGGCAGTCACCGTTCCGAGCATTTATTTTCCTCTAAGAGGCAATTTATATGAAACATGCATTAAAAAAAAAAAATATTCCCGGACTATTTAAAATGAGAGTGGAGTAACAACTTCCAGTGGTGCAGGAGCTCTGCTTAATTATTTATAATTTTGAAAAAGTACATTTTCCAAGCTCAGCATGGAGCCCAGAGGCCACTGAGTAAATAAATTTACATAAAATGCAGCAAAATCAGATCATTTGACACAGTAATTCACCTAATTTAAAGAAAAAATAAGTTCTGGAGGAAAAAATAGAGTGCAGAGAGTGTCAGCAGAGGGATGTGGAAGTGGCAGTGACAAGTGGAGAGGGAATAGCTCTGGAATATGGCACTGAGAGATGGAGGAACATCAGGGAAGCTGCTAAAGCCTCTTGTTTTCATTGTTTCTTCATCAGGATGAGTTGAGGAGGAAATTGTCTCCTGGAAATATTTCCTTTGTTTCATTTCCCACAGCCATCAGCTGTCGAGAACTTAACATTCTTTGATTATTTCCTTGGAAAATATTTCCTGAGAAACCAAAAACTATTCTCTTTTTTGTTGCATTTTTTGCAGATTATTTCCTGCTCCAAGGCCTCTGGGCTGCCAGGTTTTACCCATTTTTCTGAGGGTTTTTTATGGGTGTTGTTTCCCTCTGTTGGGCTCGGCCACTTTCCTGGCCAGGTTTTCACTCTCCCAGGGCAGCAGCTTCTCCCTGGCTTTTCCTGAATCCAACTTTTCTGAACTTCCCAGCTGCTGGAGTCCCAGAATGGCAGAATTAGGAAAAAGAGGAAGAATTCAATCAAGATTGTTTCAATAAGAAGAAAATATAAGTACAGCCTACCTGGAGGAATAAACATCAGGTTTGGTCTGATTTACCGAGAGTTTTACATTGCAGATCACACTTTTTAAAAAGAAATAATTTACTTTAGTCTAATTTATTGAGAATTTTACATTGCAGATCACATTTTTTAAAAAGAAATTGTTCCAAAACCTCTTCCTTTTGACTACATAAAGCCATGGGGAAATGGGAAAAAAATGTGATAATTCTTTAAATATTCAGGATTGTGACTCTGCCTTTCAAAATTGAGCATTTAACTATTTGCAAAGCCCACATTTGGACTAATTTTGGCAAACCTCAAAAAACACACGTTTCTGTATCAGAGTTTAAATTTCTCCACCTCTCTCCTTGCCGAACATTAATTTTTCCTCACATCTGCCACTGAAAGTTGCAGTTCAGGAAACTCCCAACTCCGTGGGCTCGTTTCACCAGCCACTTCTCAGGTCCCACTGCACCTGGAGCTTTCTGCCAGCCTGAGAAATACAACAGATACAACAGATCCTCTAGAACTTACACCCAAATCCTCTACTTTCTTTTTCCCTCTGGAAGGATCCAGATCCAAATGGAACAGCCCAGGTGGGGAGCACTGGGGATGTAGCAGCTCAACAACACCACCACAGAAAAGCCATTTTTTTTTGTCCCCAGAGCTGAAGCCATTTCTCCTCCTCATCAAGATAATAACTGCGGAGAAGAGATGGATTTTGCTGCTGCTCAAAATGCAGACTAATTCTTGCCATGATTATCAAGTCTTTAAGTGGTAATTGCACACTGTTCCCATCTATCTGCTGTCAGATTTATTTCTGTAATTGACCTCCTGGTCCAGGAATTAGAGGCAGCCTTTGATTATTGGTTCAATTAGTCCTAAAACACTGTGGGTTTTTCTTTCTTCTCTCTTTTTTTTTAAGGTGTTTTAGCTCTGCAGACAGTCAAAGGAAGTGTAAAAAATGTCACTAAATATTTCTTACCTTTATCATTATTAGTACCTGCTGAGTCTCACTTTATCCCATCTGTACAGATACACTGAGGAGGGTTTTGATGAGAAAGGATTGAATTTGTGCTTTGTGTTACTTTTAACCTTTAGGGACACCTTTCTGGGGACAAAAAAAAATGGCTTTTCTGTGGTGGTGTTGTTGAGCTGCTACATCCCCAGTGCTCCCCACCTGGGCTGTTCCATTTGGATCTGGATCCTTCCAGAGGGAAAAAGAAAGTAGAGGATTTGGGTGTAAGTTCTAGAGGATCTGTTGTATCTGTATATTCAAATACGAGGAAGGCAGAGAGAAAAAATGCACATTTTCTAGGATTTTTGTTTTAAGTTTTCCACAGAAAATGACCAGGGCTTGGTTTGGGAGAATGAAAGAACGGAAATATTGTGTTCCTGTGCGTCCACAGCCATGAGACAGGGATTGATTTGTTCCTCAGTCTGTGTAAAATAAGAGCATTGCTGTGGATTTAAGCAGAGACTTCTCTTCATTTACTCATTAAATGAAAGAAAATTCACATCATCAAGGGCCCAAATTACGTGTGGATTTTCTCTCTTGCTTTTTATTAACTTCCTGACCAGGGAACTTGGAGGTGGAATAAAATCAGTGTCATCTTGCCATGGAGGGAGGGGATAAAAACAACTCCACTGCCTTTCCATCCTTTTCCCCAGATTTGCACAGCAGAATTCCCTTGCACATTTTCCTGGTGGAAACTCATCCATAACAGATTTGGGGGAATATATTTTTGCGCTGCTGTTGGATGTATAAATGAATTTTTATACGAAATGGAAGAAAAAATGTGAAATAAAACAATCCTGGTTTCTGCTTCCTGCCCTAAGATGAGCAGGAAAATAGGATTAAAGAGAAATAAATCCTTTCCCTGCATGACACAGATGTGATCTAGAGTTTAATTATTGCCTTGCAATGAGATTTTACTCAGTTCCACCTTTGTTTTAACCCTCAGGGTGAGGTGCCTCTCAGTTGCAATCCCATCCCTCCAGGCTCTGGTGGGAGCAGTGGTGATGCCAAGGAAGGTCACAATTGGATTTTTAATTCCTGATGTTCCCCATTGGAGAACTCTTTCCATGAGAGCAAATATAAACAAACACAGCCTGGAATTTTGCATTTCAGTGTTCAGCTGGAGTTCCAGCTCGCTGTTATTATCCCAAATCCTTTCTGTTCCTCTCCTGCTGGAGCAGAGGTTGCTGGGTCACGCCAAGAGAGGAGACAGAAGCTGCCAGGTGCAGAGTGGCTTTTCCAGGAAAAGCATGGAGATAATTTTAAGGAGTGATTGTGCCAGGGACGTTGCTTGTTCCTCTGTCTCTCCACATAATCACCCTCCCGACCTCCTCTGCAAGGATGTGAGGCCATCCTGATTTTAAGAAATCACCTGAGTGTGTTTTTTCCCTGTGCCTGCTCCTGCCTGGACTGATGAAACATCCCTGCACCTCAGGAACAGCTGCTCCAGCTCGCCTGCCTCCAGTTCTTGAGTTTTAACTGGATTTCGGTGTCTCTTGGGGTTTTTTGACCTCAGAACTTCTGCTACTCGAGGATTTAGGAGCTTCAGAGCTACTAAAACTCCTGGGTGCAGTGCTCAGCTGCTGCTGGACCTGTGAGGGCTCAGCTCAGCTGGTTCATAAATGAGTTTTGTTTTAACACTGAACTTCAGCACCTCCCTGTGCCTCCTCTCCCGGGTCTGTATCCTAAAATTCTCTCTCCTAACAATGCCCTGCACCTCATGCATGAGCTGAGGGAGGGATTCCACTGGAATTTCTGTGTCCTCGTGGCTTCCCTTCCACAGGTATGCCCAGCCCAGAGCTAACTGCCTGCTGAGGGTGGTGGAAGTCCAGTCTTTATTCTCCTCCTGCCTGTCCTGGTGGGACAGAGCCTCCTCCAAGGCACCTGGGAGTGAGGCCACTGTGACAAGACGTTTGACATGGAAATTTCATGGATCCCTCTCCAAATGGGGGAGTGAGCAGCAAGAGTAGGGGCTTTTAAATAAATCCATCAATCCTGTAGCAATAAAAAGTAAAACGCAAAAGCTCCTGAAAGGCACAAAATTTAAGATGCTTGGAAGGTCCCAGTGTTCCCAGTTTACTGGGATCTAATCCCTACCGAGGTTGGGAAGAGACGTGCCTGGACTTCTCCTGATGTGTTTGTGTGGAGTTTAAGAATTGCACCTCAGCTGGAGGGAAGTAGTGGAAGCCAAATCATCTCTGAGAGCTGGCCTTCAGTCAATCCATTCATTATAGTATTAAAATATCATAAGGAGTCAGGGAATTCAGAATTCCCCCTCCCTACAACTTCACCACTGAATCAGAGTTGCCAAATAGATGGAATTTTTTTCTTTTCCCCCGTACAAAACAACAAGCTTAGCTGCTTCCCCGAGACTATTCATTTTCACCACATCAGGAACTTATTAATTCTTGATGAGAATTCAAGCATTATTCAATTCTTGATTGAATTCTCCCCAGAGGGAAAGAGGAGAAACTGGGCCAGATTTGCCTTTTGGCTGCTTTGAGTTGTGTCTCAGGCTGAGCACACACGGAGCAGTGGGATAATCAGCCTGCTCCATATCAAACTCATCTCCAGAGCTAACAGGGCATTCTGAAGATAATCTCTGTGTACAGGTGAGGAAAAAGGGGGCCAGAGACCCTTTGCTTTGCAAAAATGCTTTAAAACTTTCAGAAAGGAGTGATTTATAAGCGTTGCTGGTATTTTCTCCTTCACGCCAGAGTAAAATCAAACCCAAACATACAATCTTATGAAAAATATATCCAAACAGCCCAAGAAAATGTTGCTGCTTTGAGCCCCAAACCAGATAAGATGTACCCGTGGGCAGCTGTGCCCAGTTCCTGGGTTTGGGGCTCAAAGTAGCAGAATTCCCTGCTGTTATTTGAGTTTTTGCCTTTTTCTGGGGCAGCAGTGCAAGGCTTTGGTGACACCATGGTGACAATGGTGATGATTTCTGCAGAGGATGATGGCAATGCAGCCTCTGGTTCCAGCTGTGGATGGTTCTGGTGGATGTAAATGGGGAAAAATGGGGAAAAATTCAAATTTTCTCTTCAAAAACACTTCATACGCAAAGTGTTAAGGAAAATCCCCTGGCAGTGATGGCACCCAATGGGATTGGGGGTTTATGGATTGCTGTCCTGCCTCCAAGGGAAAGAGAAAACCTCTTATTTCAGCCACTCTCAGCTGGGCAGGAAGGGTAGAAAACAGCTTTAAAATGTCAGGAGGGGAATAAGGGAGCACTTAAAAGAAGATGTCAGCAATGAAAAGGAGATTTATCAATTCTAGTGACCTGCATAAACAGATGAGAGGAGCTGTAGCTGGCCACTTAAAACCATGTAAATTTAATTAAATTGGCATTGCTTGCAGGGAAGAAAGAGAACTGAATGTAACAATGAGTGGCTCTTTGTGCCCTTTTGGGAGCAGCAAGTAGGAAGCAGGAGCAGGGAAATGGCCCTTGGAGCAGCCTGTCAGTCCCAGGCAATTAATATCAATGAGCCATCAGCATTGCAGGGCGGCTTTCTGAAATACAGGATGGGGCACTGGGCCGTGGCTGCCAGAAAATAAACCCCACAAGGTGTTCTTCACTCTGGTTTTACAGGGTGAAAGGAGCTGGGCTTTGGGAGGGACTGGGGAAGGACCATGGAATTTTTGGGAAGCCAGCACAGAAGGTCTGGGCTTCAGAAGGGACTGGGGAAGGACCGTGGAATTTTTGGGAAGCCTACACAGAAGGTCTGGAGCAGCTGGTGGGAGATTGCCCTGAGTGTTTCCTAATTCCTCCCTGTGTTTCCATTTTCCTAATCCAAGGTGCTTCACACGCAGCAGGAAGGAGCTCTAGATTGGATCCCATCTCCACAGCAAGAGAGTAACTGATCAATGCATGGGAAATTAGTGGCTGCTTGCTTTGATTGCATCTGGTTTGTTCTAATGGAGAAAAAGAAAATGAAATCTCAATTTACTGTTCTCCAAAAGATCCAGTTTCACAATGAGGAAAACAATCCAACTTCTTTCACCCCTCATCTGCCCCTGGCAAAATCCCCTGTAAATGTTAAGTGAGGTGATCAGGAGCCCGTGGCAGGGACTGGAAGTGAGGGGTTGGGTAAAGCTGAGAAGAAAGGTCATGGAAAAAAATGTTTGACCAGCGAGTTTAAACTTATTTCCTAATGTCCTTTAAATGTGATAGGACTGAACAGAAGCTGAACATTTGCACCAGCCCATTTTCAGGTGGATCCAGGGCTGCTGGTGCCTCTGCCCTCTCCCTGGGAGGGAGGAGGGAATAATTTATCTCCCATCAGTGATTAAGAGGCAGTTAAACAGCAGCTCCTCTCATCAGACTCTGTTAAATCACTAAGTCTGCCTAACTGGCACCTAAAATTTTTAAGAGCCATCTGAGCTGCTCTTTGGATCGTTAATGTTTATTTTTAATAAGTCCTGGCTCGCAGGGGAAGTTTCAATAGGCTGGGAGAAAGCTGGGGCTCTGCCATTATTTAAAGAGGGTAAATGGGCTGACCTGAGTAATTACAAGGCTGTCAGATGAGCGTTCAATCAATGTGTGTTTGATAGCACCGAATGTAAGGTCATCTATCCAGGAATAATGAACGGAGCTGGAGAGGCAGGAAGGAGATCTTATCCCTGAGAGCAGCCCAGCACAGGAGAATGCTGAGCAGGGCTGGGGAGATTCCCTCCCTCTGCCACGGGAAATCTGTCAGGGGATGCTGCTGGCCTGGCTTCGTGTCTGCAATTCCCCAGGACGCTTGGGAATTCAGGGAAAATTCCCCAGAATGGTGGAAGGTTTTGCAGTCCAGCCATATAAAACTGCAGCCTGCTTAACCCACAGAGAAAATGTTTTATTTGGTTTTTTTTGAACTATTTTTAAGGTTTTATTTTCTCTTCAAAAACTCATGAGCTTCATGATTTTAACCATCAAAATCTTGTGCTGCCTCTGTATTTTTCTAGATTAGATTCTTATTTAATTGACAAAATCAGCGACAACAATATCTGCCCTGTTTTTCCCTTTTAATTGGTTGTTGGATCTTCTGAATGAAATGCTGTGGATTTTTGGGACTTGGATTGTGCATTACTAATTCAATTTGCACGTTAATGTTGGGTCTGTAAATCATTTGAG
The DNA here is from genome assembly GCA_025920805.1 of Petroica traversi. Taxonomy (NCBI): domain Eukaryota; kingdom Metazoa; phylum Chordata; class Aves; order Passeriformes; family Petroicidae; genus Petroica; species Petroica traversi. Next base: position 2,469,875 of record JAHLSL010000043.1, on the reverse strand, counting down.
TTTCAAAAGAAACTGCAATGCCTTTATGAAAAGAAAAAAAATCCTATAGTCCAGTAGGAAGTGAGTATGGAAGGGCTTCTGGAGACTGCAGAGCAGCTGGGTCTTCTTGGGTACTCCCACTCTGAATTCCCACCAGGAGTTAAGGAGAAGTGGAAATAAAATAGGGGAATAAATATGCTTTTGACAAATTTCCCTATTAAAATCTTATAATTTAAAGTGTCATTTGACTTTGTATTCAAGTTAAGATCTGCTTGTCAGGGTCTAAATGACAACTCCTGTTTGGAATTTAAATCCATTTCCCATCTTTTGGAAGGTGAAACCTAAATGAAGTCCATCAAATCATTCCCTGGGGGAAGATTCCAGGCTGCAATGTTTGCAGTACAACTTTCCCACTCCATTTTCCTGTTCTCCCCCAGGTTAAGTTTTTAACCTTTCATTTCATTCCTCGGCAGGTGAAATTTGATATTGATATTCCTCACAAACTAGGGCAGTATTTATTTCCTAGACCTGGTTAGGAGTAGAAACCACTTTGTGAGGTGGGAGCAGCAGACAATTAGGTTGGAATGTGGATTTCTGTATGTGGGGATTTGCTAAACCCTGAAGGCTTTGCCAAACCCTTTCCTCTCTCTCCTGCTGTGCTGAGTTTGCATCTGCTGCAGTCCCTAGAATATATTTGTTCCCAAAAATTCACTTTGTCAGACTCTCCTTTGACTCTTTCCCTTCCTTCAAAATTCCAGTTTTCCCCCTCTCCAGGGAAATAATCCTTTGAAGCTTCCTCACTTTATTCATAATAAGATTGTTAAAATATTAATTGAGTTCCTTCAAGATTAGAAATTCTCTGAGGAGGGTTCCAAGGATTAGCACCTTTTTGGGGGTCTGGTTTGGCTCCTCCTCAATCCATTTCTGCCCATTTAAATTGATAATCATTAATCAATTAATAATTGATTACTAATTATCAATTTAAATGGGCAGAAATGGATTGAGGAGGAGCCAAGTCTGGTTTCTAAGTTAACTTTTAATCCACAGGTTCCAGCTCAATGGGATACAACTGGCAGGGTAACAACACTTTTTAATCCAAATCCATTATCAAACACCTTTTTTCTTTTTCCGAGGGCTCACCACCCTACAAATCTTATTTTAATGTTTTTCTTAGTGTGCTCTGTAGCTCTTTAGTGTTAAAATTAAGACAACAAACATTCTTTTAATTATCTAACAGTGGTTGGTTTGTTGGCTTGGATTTTTAATGAGTGTTTCTTTGTTCTTATCACTAAAGAAACCTCTGCCAAAAGTCGGTGCCTTTGCAAATGCAGCATTTTCCAATGAGACCAGCAACATTCAGGCTTATTTTTGGAGAGAATTTTGTCAAATAATGGGCACTTTGGGTAACTGTGGCCTAAATAATTATTCACTGATCAGCTGACAGCTTTTCAAATCCTAAAAATGATAAAATGCACTCTTTAACTCTTAACATTTCCAAATTTGTGATTTCCACAGCTGAACAAACCCAGGATCAGTGAGCACACATCCCGCTTTTTGTGGAAACATATGGAAAGCACTTTTTAATAGGGTTTCTAATGAAGTCTTCATTATTGTACTATGTCCATATTTTTAGTGTTGTCAGGCTGTCTTTTGTTGGTGTTCATGCTAAAACACATCAGTTGGAAAATGACTGTGAGTTCCAAGGAGCTGTAATTTTATTTAGGAGTCCTGGTTTCCACTTGAGCGACATGGGAGGAAATTATCAGGAACTCAATATGAGATTTTCATCGTGTGACCTGTTTTAGTTTGGTTTATTTGTTTGTTTGGGGTTCTACTGCACCTTATGGAGGATTACAACCCAGAGAAATGAATAAAATACAATTATTTCACAGGGTACATCGATCCTCAGGAGGGGATTTCTAAGAAATGTCAATCCTGCAGCATCTCTGTGGAGATGGGACATTTTGGAGCTCTAAATTGGAGAACAGGACTGAAGGATTGTTGTGTCCTGGCCATAACCAGCAGGTCCCACCACAGGTCCTCTGCTGCATGCTGGGATGAGCTGGGGGTTTCTGCTGAGCTGAAATGATCAAACTCAGCATCTCCTTCAGCAAGGAAAAAGCTGAGAAAGAAATGTGGCATTAAATAGAGACAGAGCCAAGGCTCCCAGGGCTGGGATGCTGCTGATCAAAGCACTTCCAGGGACATGAGCTTGGCTCAAAGGCCACAGCTCTCATTTATCCACGAATATATTCCTTCTGTTTCATTCTCTGCTAGTTATTATTTCTGTCATCCCTTGTTTTACTTAGGAGGTGGTCATTGTTTCATGCTGGTCACTGTTTGATGATGGTCATTGTTTTGTGATGGTCATTATTCCATGGTGGTCATTATTTCACGGTCCTGCTCCAGTCATTATCAATTGATGGCCATCGTTTCATTCTTCACAGAAGAATTCCTGTCCTGCAATTCCTGTTTGTGGCCAGCACAACAGAGTGAGGGGGGAAATGTGAAGGCAGCTTTAGTTTGTGGGGTTTCAGTCCAGTCACTTTCCCCAAGCTGTGTCCTCCAGCATCCCAGGGGTGGGCACAGATAAAGTAATGATCTCACCTGATTTTTGAGGGTTTTTCACCTCTATGTTCAGAGAGGATTTGCAGACCCAGATCCTCAGCCCTTGCTCCCATGAAAACTAGGGGCATTTTTGGACAGTCTCGTCCTGCTTTCCCTGGAGAAATTTTTGGGTTTTCTTTGCTGCCTGTGTGTGGTTGGACTGATCCTGCTGTCTCCTGGGTTGTGAGACACTGGAAGCTGATCAGAACCCATTTTGAGTCATCCCAACCTTCTAAAATGCCTTATGCAGAGCAAATAACTTCCCAATAATATCTCCAGAATGAGTTGTGGGGTTTTGCATGATACAGAGGCATCACCACGAGGCTCAGCAATAATCCTAACATGGATTTAGAACCCCCAGATGTCAGACAGGGAGGAAGCTCCTCTTACGTGTTGCCAGCCCCTTGTTTCCAAGAGTTAACTGAGACCTGCTAAAGGAAATATTATTGATTAGCTTTCAGGGTAAAAAATCAGCTATGTTTGCCCAGATATGTTCAGCATCACTGTATATTGACTAAATGTATGGAAGACAGATGGGATACGACCATGATGGGCACATCTTGTCTGAAGCAATGGCCTTCATTAAGTTGATTATTAAAGTGAACATATTAACACTGAGTGCTGCAGCCCCTCTGCCTCCCTCTGTGAGCAGCAGCATTTCAATCTTTGATTCACTGAGCTCTAATTCGAGTTTTCCAATGATAGAACCTCCAGGATAAAATGCTCCATGCTCTTCTGGGAGCCAGGGAAACAGGGAAGGAATGAAAACCCGCCCTGAGCAATTAGCAGGATGAAAATCTGTTTCCTTCACGTTAATAATTAAGTTTATTTTCACAATTGGTTTGAAAAATGGGAAGATCACTTCATTTTCAACCTGATTCGTCTGCTATTTGCAAGGTGCTGGTCGAGATCCAAAAATGAACATTCAAACAGCAGGGATTTTGTCACTGGAGGAACAAGGATGCGCTCACCTTGTGGCTGGATTTGCTGTGCTGCACTGAGCTTGCCTGGGCGGGCTCCATTTATTCCAGATTTCATATGGAACTTGGCGAGTTGCTGTGATGAATTAAGGGGGACAAGAAGATGAAGAGCTTTAATCATAATTGCTTGTTCAAGAGCCAAACTTCAAGGCAAGGATTTAATATCTTTAAGTGCAAGAGATAATAATAATAATGGCAAAAGTTACATTGTAAGGAGCAATTTCAGTTTCTAAAATAAGTCTCTGGAATAATACTCAACCAAGTAATTTGTGTAGCTACATAAATATTCCTTGTGTTCCTTTAAGCAGCTCTTTTTTTCCCTTCAAGTCTGCAAATTACCCTTTTATGAGATGCTGTACAAACTAACTACTATGTCTATTCAGAGTATGATAATATCTCCTTGCCTTTGAATGAAATATTTGGCCCTTGAGGATATGCCAGTAGCTCTCCTCACAAAATACCTGGAAATTGAATAAGATCTGCAGATTTATTATGTACATATAATACTGGAACCTGTGGGATTATGTGTAGTAACCTTATTTACAGAACAAGGAGAGGTATTTGCAGAATATATTTTAGGCTGGGACAGCTCAGTAACACATTTATAACCTCTTCTGCTTCTGTGGCTTGATCTCAGAGAAATGCCAAAGGTTTTATCTCAGAAAAAGAACAGGGGTCCCCAAGACAATCTGTGTATTTAAAGTGCAACATTGCAGAGTGGCAGGAATAAGATCTGTATTGACACAATAATAATAAATCAGCTCTCTAAATCCTTTTGGCTCAAAATGCAAAGAACTTGTAAGGAAATGCAGCTTCTCTCTTACAAGAAAAGCTTGTGGATGGTGGATCCATAGACACTCTTCTTTTGAAACTGGAATAGGTACAAGAGAAATAGCATTAATGACCGTATACAGATGGAAATAGTTTAATTTCTTCCAAAACTGACTTCCCTCCAAGCAAGACTTGCTCCTGGGAAAGAAGCTTCTCCCCCAAATACGTGCTATTTCCCAACATGAAATCCACTCCTTTTGAAAGAAAAAAGGAAAAAAAAATAATCATACCCCCTCCAAATGAGAAAAGGGCCCATGTTTGGAAATTGTGAGTAAATTCTTAACTCTTTTTTTTCATTATTCTTTTTTTTTTTTTTTTAGGGGAAGAAGCTGGGAAAATGTAGAAATACTCCCTTGTCAGAAGTGTCCACCTCACACACCTTCTCTGTGTGCATGAAATCCTTCTTGGCCAAAATGTGGACATGGGTTAGGGCTTTGCAAAGCAGTGTTGTGCTTTTAGCCACGATGCCAAAGGCCTTTATAGAAACTTCTGAGAAGTCAGAATACAGGACAAAACAGCTTTATCTGAAATGAAGGAAAACAGAGGATTCTAAACTCTTTTTTCCCCCCGATCCTCTTAGCAGCTCCTTCACAGATAAATAATTCCATTAGGCTGCTGTTTGAAACATGCAAGCATGATCACTTTGGTGGCTTTAGCCATTCTATTTTTCTTTCCTAAGCTGTTCTTTACAGGCCTTTTGAGGCACTGGAACTGAATCCATGTCCAATCAAACCAATCAGCATTTTTGGGCATGACTTTTCAATCCCAGCGTGATGTGCAGTCATTTAATGTAACTTTATACAACAGAGCTGTTTGGATTATTCCCTAAAGATTATCTGCAGGATCTTCAGGAGCACTTTGGGTAGCTCAGAAGTTTCAGCACTATATATATATATTTTTCATTACTTTCCTGCTGTTTCTGTAATGTTTCCAAAGTGTCAGTGTTGGGTACAATAACAGAAGAGTTTGCAGTTTCCTTCATTGAGACAGCAGTGCTGTCTAAGGTGAAATTAAAATAGACTTCACTTATTTGTGGAATTAATTATTAAAATGTTCTCAGCAATCACTCACATCAACTCTCTGTGCTTACGGGGCTGTTTTTCCCCTCGTGCAAATACCACCAAAACAATGAGAGGTGGTGCTGGACAGCTTTGCATTAGTGATGGCCAAACCTCCTCCTGCCTCTTGTATTATTTAAAATGTGCTTTTCATCAGTTATTCAGTGCAGTGCATTTGGGGGGGGGACAAAGATGCATCAGCAGCTAAATCTGGACATATCAGTTTAAAAATAAATAATTTCTGGACTATAATTTTTGTTTGGTTCTTTCCAGTTGTCAGCTTCTGAGTTAGGCTCAACTAGTTTGATTGGGGTTTAGGCCTGATTGGGTTTCTGGTTCTCTTCCTGTGTAGTTGGGGTGATTTAGGAAGAGCCTAGGAATTATCAGGGAGTGCCCCCAAGAATCATGGAATGGTGTGGGTTGGAAGGAACATTGAAGATCACCCAGTGTCACCCCTGCCATGGGCAGGGACATCTCCCACTGTCCCAGGCTGCTCCAGCCGAGCCTTGGGCACTGCCAGGGATCCAGGGGCAGCCACAGCTTCTCTGGGCACCCTGTGCCATGGCCTGCCCACTCTCACAGGGAACAATTCCTTCCCAATATCCCATCTAACCCTGCCCTATGGTAGTTTGAAGCCATTCCCCCTTGTTCTGTTACTCCAGGCCTTTGCCCAAAATCTCTCTCCATGTTTCCTGCAGCTCCTTCAGGCCCTGCAAGGCCACACTGAGCTCACCCCAAAGCTTCTCCTCTCCAGCTGAACAATCCCAGCTCTCCCAGCCTTTCCTCCCAGCAGAGCTGCTCCAGCCCTCTGCTCATCCTGGAGCCTCCTCTGGGCTCTCTCCAGCATCTCCAGCCCCTCCCTGTGCTGGGGCAGCTCTGCAGGTGGGGTCTTACCTGAGAGGGGCAGAATCCCCCCTTTCCTGCTGGGATCAGCCCAGGGCTCAGGGGGTTCTGGGGGACATCCCCCACAGCTGGGGCATGAAGATGACAAAAGAAACCTCACCAGAGTTTCCTGAGATTCAGCCTCATTAAGAATTCCTGGAATTAATTTTGTCAGCGGCTCTCAGAAGTCGCACCTCCATCAGTTGGTGGCTTCATTTAAGGGCCAATGTCAGTGTGTGAGCACAGCCTAAAACTGAGGAATTCAGGAGTGGCTGTGAAGCAGGACATTTAGGAGGCTCTCTGCTGTGAAGGAGCAAGTTTAAAGGTCTGAAGTTCTGGGGTTTGTTTTTTTTTTTTTTTCAACAGAGATGATCTTTGAAATCTTTTCCATCAGTCCTCTCCACATTCCAATTTCAGTTTTATAACACCCCTCACTGTGCACGTCGTGGCAGGAAACTTGCCCATCTTGCAGAGCCGTGCGTGAATAATTCATGGCAGTGTCATGCTGATTCTCAAAAGGCTGGAATATTTCTTTGGAGAAAGTGTTTAATAAAGATTCTTCCAACCAACACAAACTACAGCTTTGTATGAATTTTATGAGGTAGTAGCTCTCAAAAGGTTTTGCATGATGGAGGATTTAATGAGCTGAAACCCCAAACATATGGCAGCCCCCTTCTACCTATTTGTTTCCTGGGTTGAAGCATGGAGATGAAGCTGCTTAATTGGGGTCAGAAACTTGAATTTGCCACATCTGAAGGCACAGGGAGAAGTTTCAAGAAATAGGATACAACTCCTATTTGGCTCCTTGTATTTGCATCTTCATTTGGGTGATATTATATGACAACAATGGAGAATGAAACAGCTTTTGCTTTTATTTTTCTGAACCAACAGCAAAGATCACACAGCTCCTGCAAAAATACTGAAATTCTCCCAGCTGCACTGTGTCCCAGAAATTGTGCTCAACCAGGTGACATTTAACCCATGAGAGAGGAACTGAGGGATTTTCAGTCTTTGGAAAGAAGGGTGAGTTCCAACACAAATTATGGATATCTAGAACTTCTTGAAGCTGAGGGTGTTTTGGGTTTGCTTGTTTTTCCTTTTGAAGACAACTTTCAAGCAGGCCTTCATGATCTAAGAGGCTGGTTTGAAATGGGAAATCCCTTGAAATGTTTCAAAAGGATTGTTTTTTTTTCCTTTTTATTCTATTTTAAATTATTCCAGTTTTTAATGGGTGCTGCTTTGGCAAGAAAAGAAAAAAATAACAGCAAATCCCAAATCAAGAACCAGTCACTGTAGTTAAAATATAACATCACATCAGTCTTGGTGTTGGCAGGAACATATTTCAGGGTGTATTTGGCAGCTATAACATCGAGATAAAATACTCAGTGTTGTTCTGAGGATGGGAGACCACAGGACTTGTTGAGAAGGAAAATAACAAGGGAAATATTGGTGGTATAGAATTGGATCTCATTACTGAGCTCTTCTGCCTAGGGAGCTGAAGAACCTCCAACCTTGGAGATTTTCAGAGTCTGGTTTTTTGAAAGCTGCACTTTACTTAATCCAACAGGAAAAACTTTACTTTGAATGGGAAAATTGTGACCTCCTGCAGTCCCTTCCAACCTCGATTTCTGTGAGTCTGTGGGATTTTAATGGCAAGAGTCATCTAGGATTTCATGGGAGAGATCACAGGCCATGGAGTGGGGATATAAATTACATCTCCATGGATTTCAGTGCCAAAACTCCAAGAGAACTCCCTGGATCAGCAGCCTGGTTGTGCACACAATCCCCACCTCCAGCATTCAGCAGATTTTCTGCTCAAAGCCTGTGACTCAGACTCAAAACCCTGCACCTTCATTCCTGCTGAAATGTATTCCTACACAGATCTTGCTCCTTGCAGTGCCTTTCAGGGAGCTCATTTAGAAATTATATTGGTGATTGGTGGTTTTCAGTGTTGGTGAAGTCGTTTTCTTAATCAGGATCTAAGAGAAAACTCCTTAAACCAGCTGATTTTGTTTTTCTTCCTCCTAGTTGTCATTTAGTTGAAATTAATATTGTAATTGCTTTCTCTGGAGACTCTGTAACTTTGTGCACTCTCATTTAGGGAGGGAAATATGGATGATGGGTGACTAATGATGCTTAGTTCGGCATCTTTTAAAAAATAAATACAGAATCTGTCAATCCGCTGTGTGTCAGAGAGAGGAGCAGCTCCTGTTTTCATACAGTCTCTTCCTTGAGGGGATTCTGTCTTGGGAAGCACTGTAATAGGGAGAAGTGGATGGGGTTTGACTTTTTTTGGCAGTTTTCACCCTTTCCTTTGAAAACACCCTTCCAGTTTTTCCATAAAATTTATGAAGGCTGAGAGTGCATTGCTGCCAAAGAGAGAACGCCTTGCAATGACATTGACCACAGCAAGTCAAGCCCTTATCCTTCAATTTCATAAACAAAAGTTGGACAAACAATGTCTTTAGCCTGGGGAATTCAGTTTAGCTGAACTGAGTTTAGCTGTGTGGATTTAAATTAGCTGGACGTGTCCTGAGTGGTTTAGACAAGGTGGGCTGGGTGTCTCCCTCTCCCTCTGCCTCCTTTGCAGCTGCTTACTGATAAGTCTCGTTTTTCCCCCCTATCAATAGTCTGGTGATTGATTAACTCAGTTCAGATTCCTCTGCCTGCAAAGTTCAAAAGGACACATTCTCATTTTTACTCATAAATACACAATATTTTATTCCCTTCCTATTGACTCCTCACTCTTCAAATGCTCATTCCTTGCCTTTTCTCTTCTTGTGTACAGTCTTGTTTCCTGCTGCTTGAAAAAGAAAAGGAAACACTTTACTTCCCAAGCCTTCCTAAGGGTCAGCCTCCCCTCTTTTTAAAATTAGCTGTGTGCTGCAAGGTGCAGGGGAGCAGAGGGTGCAGTGTGGCAGGGTGAGCAATCAGCTTGGATCCAAACAGAAAAATTCATGACCTAAATGATGCATCTCCCTCCAGATGTCAGAGCAGCAAATAAATGTTTCATAAACTTTGCTTTCCAGGTCAGCTCCGAGCCATGATTTTATGTTGGTGGGTTAACCCTTAATATTTAGTGAAAGCAGCACAAGGAGAATGGGCAAGGAGCAGGGAATATTCCTGGATATCTCCGCCCTGGGAGTAGTTGTGGCATTCATGCCTTCAGCCAGGAAAAAAAGGTGCAAGACTGATGCCATAATCTTGAGGATGAGGAATATCATCACATGGATTTTCTTTGTGGAAAAATCTGAGGAAATGATTTCCCAATATCATGGCAGGACCAGCACCCTGAGGCAAAAGGTGGTTGGTCCTACAGGAGCCACACCAGATCCTATGGGGTTCAGGACACCTCTGTCCACCCAAGAGAGCTTCTGTTTGTGCAGTGGGATAGAGAAAGTAGAAGGTGGGTGACTGGGTGGAGGAAATGAGGACACAAAGCCAAAATTACACTTATGACATGAACAAATTTCCATCAACTCAACTCTCGTAGCTGTAGAATCACTGGGGGCTCTATTTTCAGGTGGAGAAACAGTCTGTTAGGGCTGATGCATCCTCAGAACTTGGATCCTACGTGCCAAACCTCTGCTGTTGAGCAGAGACGCCTGGCGCCAAGGCCAATCTCTGCAAGATTCCACCACGAGCTCCAAATCAGCCCCTGCGGTTCTTCTGTGGGGCTGAAACCTTCTCGTGGCAAACAGGGCCTGCCAGCCCAGCCTGAGCCGGCTGTGCCTGTCCTCAGGCAGCCAAATGGGGCTGCACTTCTCAACAGGGCACGGAGATTGTCAGCAAATTCTCTTAACAAGTGGCAGAATTGATGAGCTCGTGGGCTGGGCCGACGCTGGAGATTTATGGTGCTCTCCCTTCCCGCTGTGCCGCTGCTGCTGCTTCACGATGAGAGGGAAGCTGGCATTAAAAACATCTGCTGCCCACGTTGGCCTGGAGATGCCAAACTTCTGGCTCTCCTTGTGCCAGGCAGGGCCGTGCCAGCAGCACGGTTGTGTGTAAATGTGAGCTCCCGAAAGCGCAGCTCGCGGGCGCCACTGAATCAGCACTAATCCTGACATTTCACTTAGGGAAGGGGAAGGAAGAGGCACAGCCAGCAGCTTAATTAGCATGGAAGTGCAGAAAAAAACTGCATGTTCTACAAAAGAGCACGGCGAGAGGTTATTTCCTGTGTTTTCCTGAGGTTTCCCAGCAGCTGCTGTGGATGTGTTGTTTGGGAGCCGCTGGCTCCGCTCCAGGCTGTGGCCTTGTGCTGAATTCCTGCCCTCTGGTGACATCCAGGGCACTCAGAGCCCAGCGTGGGTGTCCCATTTATCTCCAGAAGTGTAAGATCTGTTCCCTTTGTCCCTCCAGCTGTGTTTTGGTGAGTTTTCCCTGCAGTGCTGATGCTGGGCTGCTCCAGGTGGGTCAGGGCCTGCTCTGAGATTTGTCTCCACATTTCAGTGTCCTTGCCATGTGTGTTCACTCTTTTTAAAAGGATTCCTGGCAGATAAAGAAGCTGTCAGCTCCTCATTTTCACTCCTGACTCTAATGGTAAGTGTCTTTTTCCCTGATTGCTTCCAAAGCAATATCAGCACCCCACTGGAATAAGCCCAAGAGATTCTCATAGCACAGAAGGGAAAACAGTGTCAAAGTGCTCAGGGTCCTGCTCAGGAGGAGCTGAGGAGTGGTAAAATTTGGGGAAAACAATTATTCAGACCTTCTATTTTCTAGATATGTTTTGGGATGGAATTACAGAATTGTTTAGGGTCAAAAATCTCTCTCAAAGTCATTGAGCCCAGCTGTTCCTCCAGCACTGCCAATCCCACCACTAACCCATGTCCTATGTGCACATCTTTTAAAATCCTCCAAGGCAGGCTCTGCCGGGGCTTAAAAACCTTTTTGGGGAAGAAATTTTCCCAAATATTCCATCTAAACCTCCCCTGGAACAAATCAGGGCTGTTTCCTCTTGGGTTATCACTACCTAGGAGAAGAGCCCATCTCCACCTACAAGCTCCTTTCGGGGAGCTGTAGAGAGCTTAAAAGCTGAAAATTCAACCCAAAATGAAGGAATGAGATGTAAAGTTTATTGATAGACTCCAAAAATTCCTCTGTGCATTTATATTCTTTATGGAGAAGTGTTCCTTCTTCCAGTCAGTGTTTAAACTCAGGGTGCTGTCAAACTTCCCAGTTAATGATTCATTTTCTTCTCTTTTTGTAAATGTTCTACTTTTTTGTAGGTGGCGGGTTTTAGGTGGTTTTTTTCTGTGGCTTTATCCATTTTTGGCATCACTCAATTGCGGGTTAAGATCCTGACTGTGAGTAACAAGTGCTGAAAGCAAGTTGGGGACCAATTATTTATGAATGCATGGGTTGGTTTTACTCACCTGAAGAACTTTCTCACTCTTGGAGCAGCCAAGTCTCCTGGCAGGAACTGTTTGCAGCGTGAGACTTTATCTCAATGTACAGCTGTAAAATGAACACGCAAATCATTTTTTCATAATGCACTAAAAACATTTCACTCAATCAGAAAGGAGAAAAATACTAAATTTAGCAGCAACCAGAGGGGATTTGATTTCTGATATAAAATGATGAAATTATTTACTGATATGGAGAGGTGCTTACATTTACAGGCAAGATTGTCAGGAGATGCTGTTCCTAAATTTCCTTCTTTGTATTTCCTTGGAAAGACGGAGTTGAGGGCACAAACCCTTGCAGGGCTCCATCCTGTTGGTGTAAATCCCAGGCTGTGGCTGAATTTCTGTGGGTTTGAGCTGAGTGCTGCAGAGTTGAGCTGCTGGAGCCAGGCACTGAGCAGCAGAGGGCACTGAGCTAACGGGAGTGGGAGAAAAATTGTCATTTCACTTCAGCGCAGTCTAAATGGCCCCAAGATTAATCTGTTAATATCCTCTCATTCCTTTCCCTCCTATATCAGTGTTAATTGCCAAACAAGTGACAACTTTCCCCAGTATATTATACTGGTCCATTATACACTGCTGCTGCAGATATGGTTATTTGCAAATTCGCTACAGACTCCTCCACAAACTCCCGAGGTTTTTATGTTGCTCTTGTATGTATGAATACAAATAAATAGAGGCTGCAGCTCCATCTATATCAAATTTAATCTGCATGCTGTTTAAAGCAGTCTAAATATTAAAACCAGATTATTGGAGCTTTCCATGGGAATAATTTTATTTTTCAGAGTTCACTTTCAAATCAACTTGTCTCTTTCCTTTGGGTTTGTTTGCCTTCAAAAAGACGCTTTCTTCCCAGGATTACAGTACTTTTATTGGCTCTGCACTCACAAGTGTATTTAAGGAATGTTTTATACCTGTTGTCAGCTGAGCTGATAAATGCACCCACCACGGAGACTTGGCATAAATAGCCACTATAAACCCAGCTGCATAAAATACACGGCATGAAATCCAAAGGGAAAGGGCAGCGTGGATATGCTGGGGTGAAGGAGAAGGCAAAGAGGGGCAGAAGTTGCTGCTGGTGATGCCCAGCCCGGAGCAGAGCAGAGCCAGGGGCTGCAGACAAGGTTGGAGGCAGAGGGTGACAGCAGCCCTGACAGAGCCTGGCGTGTCTGCAAATTTCTCTGACAGCCCGGGCCCTATAAAATTTTAATTTGAGGAATGAACCTGCTCTAAACTTTGCCAGTCGAGCCCTGCAGCTCGTGACTGGGGCGAAGTTTTTGCGGAGACAAATGAAAACAGACTTGAGCTCTCTGACAGCAGCCGGTGGGCAAGGCCCTGTCTCGTGTGTGACAAAGGACCCCGAGCCACGTCACGAGACTGGGGTCAGTAAATAAATATCAGCTGCTGTAAGCACGGCTGCAGTGTCACAGCATTATTAAAAGCCTCTCAGGGTGAGCAGAGGACATAGCAGAGGACATTCGTGTGGAGGTAGCCTTGAGGTCTGGCCGCCTACAAATGGTGGTTTGTTGTCTGTTGTGTATTAATCTTATGTCAGATAGAAATGTACCCTGCAGAGCTTTCTGAGATTTGGCTGCTTCATTGGTTTTGGGGGAGTTTTCAGGGGAAAAAAAAAAACCTGTAACTGAAGGTGTGTTTTGGTTGTTGCTGAATATCAAGACTCAAACCAGGAAAGGGATCTCGCTCTAAGGTATTAGACCCAAAATTAACCAAATCCCAAAATTAAATCCAAATGAAGACACTTAGGTGGGACCACTGACGACAGCACTTCTCCCTGTTTTCTAATCACAGTGAAAGTGGGAAAATCTCTGGAATGGCTGGGAAGCCATTCCCACCTCCCAAAACATGCTAAAATCAACATATTTAGTACTTGTTTTGGGAAATTCCTGTCTGAATACAGGTCATACTTTAGAGTCAGCAAACAACTGGCAGCTACAAAAGAATAATTCCAAACTGGTGCCCTCCAGCTGATGACAGATGCCCACTTAATATGTTCAAACATATTCTTTTCAAATGTGGAGGTAGCACCTTCCCAGTTGATGGGTGGTGAAACTTTGTGAGCACTGCTTTTCAAAACAGAGTATTCTCATGGTCATTTCTTTAACTTTTTAATGTAAACTGCTTTAAATGTAAGTTTTGTGCCCAATTTTTCTGTCCTTTCCTCCACTGGGTGCTGTTTTATCCCCTCAAAATGAAGGCAGCTGGATTTTGTGCTTAATTACATTTTATGTGTGGCTTAGCGAGCCCATTTGACAGAGAACTTATTCATGACTCTGGATGTGAAGCAGAATCTGGCTTTGGTTCAGTCTGGGAAGCAGCAGGTCAGACTTTAATCCGTGGTGGCTTCCTGATTTGTTTGTTTGATTTAGTCTTGTTCAGCAAATGCCAAAAAAGAGTTTCCTACACTGAGTTAGGTCATCTCAAGCGAGGTCAAGCAGAGTGGGCTGCTGACTGAAAAAAACCCAGAATAATCCCTGATTTTAAGCTGTTTTTTTGGTTCATTCCTGGCAAAGGGAGGCAGCCCAGGATTTTCACTGCTACAGCTGCTCTTGAGCACTGGTTCTGTCCACGAATTGCTTTCCAGCTTAGGTCCTACTGCAGGACCTGGGCTGGACTTGCCCAAAGTGTGTGTGAGATATCTCCTGAGATGGATTTCCACTTATTACTGGGAGTGAAGCAGGGAGCCCAGCTTTAGAATGCCTGAGCAGAAAAATTAATGTAAAATTCTGCATGAAATCCTGCAGAACAGAAATGCTTGGGAGGGGTTTATCAGATACCACAGAATCATGGAATGGTTTGGTGTGGGAAGGAACCTGAAAGTCCATATTAGTCCACCCCACACGTTCCACATTTCCAGGTTGCTTGAAGCCCTGCCCAATCTTGAAATATCAGCTCCTGAAGAGAAGAGAAACTACATTCTATATGTCAGGATCCAAAAGCAAGAAAAGCTCTTTATTATGATTCAAAAAGGAGGGAAAGACTTGGTGTTTCAGGTGTGGGAGCCCATCCCAGTGGAAGCAACAGATGGGTGTTGGTTGAAATACCCTCATAACATCTGAGAGGAAAGTTAAAAAGGAGAAAAAGAAGGTAAAAAGGCATTTTACAGCAACTGTGGGAAAGCCACTAAATTAGGAATATGGGAGAGATGTCCAAAGATGTCACACTGGTGGAAGTTCAAGGGGCTGCCCAGGGAGGTTTGGGGTCCCCACCTCTGGAGGTGTCCAAGGAAGGGTTGGAGGTGGCACTCAGAGCTCTGGGCTGGGGACAAAGTGAGGATTGGGCACAGCTCGGACTCTTTCGATGATCTTTGAGTTCTTTTGCAACCTCACTGATTCCATGAGTAAAGGGAAGGGTTGTGGCATCCATCATTTGCAATGGGCAGTGAAGAAAATTCATCAATCCTTGCTGTACTTCTTTTTCCTAAAAAAATAACTTAGTTTTCCTCGCCAGCCCTACTGTCATTTCCCAGAAAACAAAGATACAGCCAGGAATAATTGCTTTAGCCTTTAGTTTTGAGTGGAATTTTTTATTTTCCTTTGCCAAACAAATCGAAAAAGCACTTGGACTGGTTTAACATATACTCCTATCTAAGAAGAAAAATCCAATAGAGATGAAGATAACTTTATTTCTGTCAGCAAAGAAAAATATATATTTGATCCAATCTACACTAAACTTTTCTTTGCAGTTCTTGAGAAATAAAAATGAAAAAATAAAAAAATCCATATATCACATTCTTGGCCAGTTGTTGATGACATTCCTTTTCAGTTTTTCCTTCTGTTTTCTTACTAACTACAACAAAAAAGGGAGAGTGTAAGTTTATGTACCACTAAAGGTAGAGCAGCAGAGTTCCCAGGCACCTCTCTTTACAATTTGCTTTGACACGAAGTGAGAAATAACTGAGCACAACCTTTACTACAATAATTGGATTTTTGCCATCAGGAAAAGCCTTGTTACATTTGTGTCCTCTGAGAAATAATGCGCTTTTTTTTTTTTTTTTAAGGTTGAGTTTTATAGACTCCACTCTCTCTGTAACCTTAGAGGGCTCAAATTCCAGTGGGAGGGATGAGATGTGCAGGGGTTGGATCCTTCCCTGCTCGAGTCCATCATCTCTCACCGTTCTGTCAATAGCAGGGCTTGGTTTACACCACCACAGCCTCCAAATCATTTTGTGAGACATGGCTTAGAACACGGGCTCATTTTAGAGCAGGCTCCTCTGCTTTCCTCTTTTTATTTTACTCTTTTTGGCTCCTGTTGTTGAGGGTTTTATCAGTGATTTTTTCACCCTTTGTGTAATTTCCTTGAGGAATTATGGGGAAATTGAATTAATTATAAAATCTGCATGGATGTTGCACCTGGAAGTAGCAGTTAGGTCAGAGCCCAAGGATGAGTGAGCTTTGTCAGCTGGGGATAGGGAATTCTTTTAATTTTAGCATCTCAAGTATTTTGAAGTTGCCTGTGGTCTTTCTTTCCATCAGATCTGAACTCCCCCAATCCAATAAACTGCTTAATTTCATGTATCTCATTAAGTGTGAGTAATTTCATAGATTTCATTAGTACCTACTAGAACTTTACCATAAGTATTGATGATCATGTACTGGTTTGTCAAGGATTGTTTTTGTCATTCTCCAGCCTATGGTTGAAGATGAAATGAAACAAATATTGACAAGAATTTTAAAAAAAAGTTACTTCAGATTTTTTATCATACTGAATTCCAGAATATTCCTATTATGATATTGCTCCAGTGCTGTGAGTACATGAGCAGTGAAAAGATAAAATATGAATTTTAAAAAAATATTCTATTATGATTTTTTTTATAGTGTAAAAGAAGCAGCAGGAACAACTCTGATGAACCATTCATGTTCCCCAAGAGATTGGCATTTCAGCATCACCAGGATTATTTATCCTATGAGGAATAATAGATTTGAGGAAAGGATTAGATATTGGGAAGAAATTGTTGCCTGTAAGGGTGGGGAGGCCCCTGGATCCCTGGCCATGTCCAAGGCCAGGCTGGATGGATCTTGGAGCACCCTGGGATGGTGGAAGGTGGGTGGGACTGGACAAGCTTTAAGATCCCTTCCAACCAAACCCATTCTATAACATAAAATGTTCTGAAGTTGTTTTATTTAAATATAACCAACATGAGACGGGAAGTGTGAGGTGGTAAAGCCCCATTTTAGGAGCGGGAGATGGATATTAAGTTAAAGTGCCTTATACTCAAAATCAATTTGAATTTATTTCAAACTTTGCATAACCTTCTCCTCAGAGTTATACAAATGTCTTGATAGACTCATTAAAATCTGGAAAATGGGAGAGAAGAATCTCATGATCAGAGAGACTCATGAACGAGCAGAAATAAAAATCTGTAAGTGAAGTGTGAAATGAGAGAGGATCAGCGAGAAGTTTAAGTTTCCAATTTCTTTCACTTTGTGGTTTTATCACACACTGATACTTCTCCACTTTTATAGAGCAGAACGAACACGTTCCATCCTATTTATTCCAATTTCTTTTTGCAGGGTCCTGTCTTTGGGGGTGTTCTCATTGTGCTTGTGTAGCTCAAGGTGAAGACCCCTCTGGTGCTTTGAGAGAAGAGAAGAACCAACACAAATGAATCTGTGAGAAATAATGATTTTTGTGCTCTCCTTTCATTACCTTGGTGGCCAAAAGAGGAGAGATTCTGCCTAGGAATCCTTTACAAGCTCAAAGTCCCTCTCCTCCTAGAAATCAAATTTACCTCATCAGGGGATGTACATGAGTTTCTTTTTCTGACTTGTTACTGAGCACCACATCTCATATTTCCTGTTCCTGTCTCCCTCCAAACAGACAGCACAACCTGCAGCATTTTATTTCATCACAAACTAAAGTTGTTTTCTCGTATCTGCTGTTCCACTGCGCTTAAAACGTGGCTCTTGTCCTTAAGGGTACCTTGAAATGTGACTTTTATTCTGATGAAAGATTTTTTTTTTGGTCAAGGCTCCCATTCACACTCCAAATTGACGGAGAAAAATTGAGATTTTCTTTATCATGATCGTACAGTATGAAACAAATTGCTTCAGATTATGATTCCCTCCAGTTTAAATTGTTCCATTGTTTAGACTGGAGCTGCCTGACAGTTCCTTCATTTATCTCTCTTGGCTAACACAGCCCTGGACATATTTGAGGCATTAGGCTGGGGCTGCTTTGTCAACCTTGACCTCGTGCCACATTAGCTCCTTGCAAAGCTGACACTCTTCATTTCTCAGCCCTACATTTTGTTCTGGGCTCTCTGAGCCGGGATCAGCCACAGCTGCTGGTGAAATTGGTGAGGACAGGTATCAAAAGCCACCATACAGGGTTTTCTCTGTCACACTCCCGATATTCACCAGCTTGTATTCTAGGTCAGACACACAGATCTCATCACTCACACCTCATGGCAAAATTTAATCACTGTTTGTCTTAACTCTGATTTATTTTATAGGCTTGATCTGGCTTAAAGCCAACTTCTACGCTTGAAATCTGGGCCATCGAAATTAGCAGTGAGTTGTTACTCCTCAGTGATTAGAAGTTGTCTGTGAGGTACATCCATTTTTCTTCTAAAAATTGGCTTTGGTCAACTTTAGGCTTTGTTTAAGGAAAGGAAGTAACTTTGGAGCTGAAAATGAGGAAATTGTATGACTTAAAGCTGATACAATTGTGTAAGTACTTGCATGAGTGCTTGGAGTTTATTCCATGTTCACTTTAAATTGGGTAAAATTCACCTCTGTTCCAAAGCCTCCTGGAGGGGCAGCTAGCACTTTCTCATCTGTTTCTTCTCAGCAGGAAGGTGGCCTCACTTCTTCACAACGATTTCTTGCAAACTTTGCATGTTCAAAGGCTGAACCTCATCTTTGCTCCTAATGGGAATTGATGGCACCAGGGAATTCTGACAGCGTTGTCTCTTCAAAAGAATGATGGTGTGACTCACTAAAAGTTACCTGTCTGGTTTTCTTGATGGTAGGAATGAAAAGGGAGAAAAAGAAAACCACCGTATATTATTCAGGAAACAAAGAAACCAAACCCACAATGACCCTGCTCATGGGGAATCCCAGACTGGCTCATTTTCTAGCGTACCTCACAAACCTTAAAAAATACCCAGAAAGGTCTCAGGTAAATTGTGCAAACCCAAAGCATTTGGGAATCAGCAGCTGAGGGAACATGGAAACAGAAATGCTGGGAGAAAGCAGGTGAAGCTCATCCCAGCAGGGAGATTTATCCCTGGCTCAGCTCTGGGCTGAAGAGCAGCTCTTGGAGGAGAGGGAGCTCTGTGGCACCCTCAGCCCATCCCTGAGCCCACACGCAGCTACTTGGCTGCCAGATGCTCTGGTTTAATGGGTGGATCACAGCTGCAGCTCTGAAAATGCAGCACTTCACTCTCCAGTCTCTGCTGCTCAGCCCTGATGTCTCATTTCCACTCTACAGATGATTTTCAGGTCTTTATAATTTTTTTTTTAAGCTGGTTCTTTGTTTTTGTTTCAGTCTGTGTCTTTAGAGATCCTTGTGAGCCATGTGGTTATTGAAGTAAAGCTTGAAGCAGCTGAAGTCAAAGATATTTTAATATGTTTAAATGCTACAGAATATAGCCCTAAATCAATCAAGCTGAAAACTGTAAGAAACTTAAATCAGCCAAGTAGGATTCCCTGGAGGGCTTTTTCTCTCCCCAGGATAAATGTTGTGTTTCATACGGTGACAGACACCCAAAATGCAAATAAGTCTCCCCTCCTAAATTTGGATTGTTGTTCCACAGATTATTTACCTTTATGGTTCTTTGTCTCTAAGGGGATAAAGAGCCAGAAATCTCTGTCCTTGGTGAATCCCAAATAACAGAGGGAGTTTGGTGAGCTGATCAGGAGAGGTTTGGGTGAGAATCAGACTCTCAGAGGGCACAAGGCCTGGACATGTCCAGGAGTTGAGTTTCTCATGACTCTGCCCTTACTGAGAGTTAAAAATGTTGATCTTTATCACGTCTGAGCTATCTGCAAAATCTCCTTCCCTGACTGCTGAGCTCTCTGAACAAATCCTGCAGCTAAGGCACAGAAAAATTCTATTTTCCAACTTGTTTTGGGAAGGATCCCTCTCACCCAGCACTGCAGGCTTTGGAGAAGGTCACACCCACCAACCTTTTGTCTTTGGTGGAGCCTGCACTTCATCCTTCACGCTGGAGCAGGAGGAAGCTGTGAGTATCTGATGGAATCACGGAAAGGTGAGGGGTTGGAATGGAATTTAAAGGTATTTAGTCCCATGATTTAGTCCCTTCAGTGCCACAGGCAGGAACAGATCCCACTGGACAAGGCCTTGCACCACAGTCCCTTCTTTACATGTGAGAAGTGGGGATGATAATTCCCCTCCAAAGCACTTCACACCTTTTTCCCAACTCAGAACTATAAAATTAATTAATTTTTATTGCCTTTTTATGCCAAGCAAGACATACATGAGACTATACAACATTTTGCTCATTTCTCATCCTACAGCAATGATAATTTACATCAAGAGCTGTAAATTGCCAGACCACAGAAAACAGCACGAAATAAATATTTCCTAAAATGCTTTAATACTTCTAATGTGTGTGTCTTGTAACTTGGTTCAGGCTAAACTGAGAGTTAATTGGATTGTCATACTTACATGAGTAAGTACTCAGACATGTCTAAACTTCATAAAGCCTCCTGGAAAGAGAGACAGGCAGGGTCAGAGCCAAATGAAACCCAAACTTTTAAGCCTGTTTGCACAGCAAGCTCAATAAGCACTTTTGCTGATCTGCTTGAAACCTGGGCAATTGGAATGCCATTATTCTCTTTGTCAAAGCAAGTTCTGGTGCGAGTGGGAAACCTAAAAGATATGAAGTTTGTTTAGCAAAACATATTAAAATGGGTGGCATGAAACTGAATTATTTCAACTGGAATGTATACACTGGGGAAAAGCAAGATCTTGAATATTCACATTACAGCTCATTGAAAAGGCAATGGGCTATGCAACAAGATTGACAACAAAGGGAAAAATGATGAGGAAAATTGCCTTACTTATCTGCTAGAGTGCTCTTGACTGCCAACTGTAATTTTATGGTTCATTATATAAAAAAATACCATTAATGTTAGTACTTGTGTATCATAATCATGAGAAGAAGGGAAAAAGTTCATTGAAATGTGCTCCATTTTTAATCAAGACACTATAATTGTGTGTTTTTCAGGCATCATCAATTTCCATCAATTTTACTGCTGCACAAATAATGTGCTGCTATAGTTCTTCCACAGGTCAATTCCTGCATGAGGTGCATTGACTGCAGGGATGTAAACTGTAAATAAGCAGTGACATAATTTATCTTCTCTGATATTCCTTGATACGCCGCCAGCTTTACCTTGATAAGGGGAGCAAACGGAAGGGCTGGGTTTGAATTGTGTGCTGCATCACGGGCCTCAGAAATTGTTATATAAATGTTGTTACATAAAATGCCAGGCAGCAGCCAATATTGGCATCACTGTCACACAGCAAATGTGGCTGTCACCTTAGCTGGGTGCTTTTGGGAGCTCTGAAAATCAGAGATTGGGTAAAATTACACAAGGGCTGTGCTGGGACGTGTCTGTCACCAGCCCTGGGGTGACAAAACAGCTCTGGCTGTGGGACAATTTGGGTTCCTCACATGCAAAGGTGAGTGAAAGTGTCATTAATCGTCTCTTTTTTGGAAAGGGAGCACAAGGGAGGTTTCTTTGAGTGCACAGCAATGTTTGTGCTGAACACATTTTCTGGATTAATGTTGTTATTCCCTGGGATGTCAGGGAACAAGTCTACAGCAGAGCCTCAATTCCAGAGCAATCCCAGAGCCGAGGAGAGTCCCTTTCCCAAGGACTTTCTTCTCGACAAAAGAAGCGTGATTCCCAGATGATGTTTTCCTAGATGGAGGATGCTCAGACTTCTTACATTCCATGAGTCTGTGGTTGAGGCTGACCTTGCTCTTTTCTCTTGGGAATGTGCTGATTTTTGAGGCCTGAGCAAGTTAAATTTTGTTTACAAGATCTAAGTTCAAACCAAGTCACAGCTGGCCAACCAAGTGCAAAAGACTCATGTTAGGTGTGCTAATATCAATGTTTTTGAAAGCTTTTTTGTCTACTGGTGCAGAATATTGATAAAAACTGATGATCTTTATGGAAAACTTTTTGTGGAATCTGATCCTTAAACCTGGACAATTTAAATGCCATTATTTTCTTCTTTCAGAACAGATAATGGAATCACAGAATCACAGAATGGGTTGGATTGGAAAACACTTTAAGGATCATCTCATTCCAACCCCTGCCTTGGGCAAGGACACCTTCCATTAGCCCAGGGCCAGAACTACCACCAGGATTTGTCTTCCTGCTCTCTCCTTTAACCCCAGCCTGAGACTGGGATTCCAATCCCAATTAGAACTGGGATTTTAATCCCAGTCTGAGATTTCTTGCAGAGAAATCTCCATGCAGATCCCTGAGAATGGGGGCAGGATCTTGCCTCCCACATAAGCAGCCCTCCAGAGCCAGGAATAAACCCATTTTCTCTCCACTCTCCCTCTTCTGGAAGCTCCCTGTCCTTAAAAAAAGGAGGAAAATCTCAGTACATGGGAAAGGGCTGGTGCTGAGTATCTCATGTTAGGGCAAACAGCTCAATGAAGTGGCACTGCTTGGGTGATATATTCATGTAGCATTTCAGCTATATGAGAGTCAGACGCTACTGGATTTGTGGAGCTTTAATTATAAATTGCTTGATAAAATAAGGTCAGCTGTCAAAAGCCCATTCCAGTGTCTGAGGCACTCCAAGTGTTGTTGGTGGGAGAAGAAAAGAACAGTTTATTTAATTCCTGAAGAGGCTGGGGAAGTGGAGGATGGTGAGACTGAAGCTGAGGGGCTTTCTCGAGGCTGACGAGCCCTCCAGAAATCCCAGCACTTTGCCAAGGCAGCACCATCCAGAGCCTTGGGAACAAACTGCTGCCAACTGAAACCCTCCTGAGCTGAGCCATAGGCCTGAAATAGCTGGAATAATACAGATATTTCTGCCCATTTTCACTCAACATCACCGCACACCTCACGTTTTGAAGAAGCTGAAGATGCTGAGCGAGTGCTGAGTGCTGGAGCAGCCTCTGCTTCCTCCTGCCCCCAGCAGAAGGGAATGTCTGGGATAACACTTTGCAAATCTGCCTGGGAAAACATGGCATTATTCATAGTGTATGATTAGTCTTGCACGCTCTCCTTGTTATAAATATGTAACACATGCTCCAGTGCAGAATGTGATAATGTATTCCAACATGATCTTTATTGCTGATATTTAAAAACCTGTTCCCTGAATATGCACAGTTTAAATTTCACATGAATGTACATCTCCCATTTTTCCTGCTTTAAAGCATAAAGCTTCTCAGGCAAAATGTAGGTTTTATGTCAATCCATTTTTACCCCTTTCCTCAGCTCGTTTGTCTACAGTTAAATATTTTCTTCATTTTCCACAGGAAAAGATGAATTATTCTAAAGCACCAAGTGCTGCAGAGTGTGTGCATCTGTGTTTGTTGGGAAGTCAAAATACAAACAGTGGAGAAGATATCCTCATTTGTTTTCCATTCCAGTTTTTAAGTGATATGTTAGGAAGCAATCATAATAAAGAGGAGCTGAAGAAATTATTTCTCAGTGAGACGGCAGCCTGCTGTTATCTCCAATCTGAGAGGCACTGGATGGAGGTCATCTTCTGATCAATGAAGTGAATTTCACTTTATGATGCTGTGAACAGACAGAGAATGGTACAATCAAGTGCTTTCGGAGAGAAAACAGAAGCAGCCAGAGAGCAGGGAGAGAGCCGTAACAAAAATAAACTGATTTATTGCAGTTCAGAGCCTGTTCTACACGGCCCTGCAGTGCAGGAAGAGGATGCTGCCCTCCTTCAGCCCCCTGAATATTCAGAATATTGCCAAGAGCTGAAATAACTTTTCCTGCCCAGGACAGTGCTCTGGACAGACAGACTGAACACCATGCTCTGCCATGTCTGAAGATCACCCCTCCCAAAGGAAAAGTGATTTAGGTTCCAAGAGGGACACTTAAACATGGGAGATAATCTAACTTTTAGGAATTCTGAACGAGGAATCCTGACAGCTTTGGCTCCACAGTCTTCAGGGCCTGGCTCTCTGCTTTGCCCATATTTTGTTTTTCGAGAGGAATTTGACTCAATTGGGTCTTACAGCACTATGTGATAGGATTTTGGGTCTCTAAATAATATGGATTTTAAGGCCTGTTCAAAATGTTTGCTGAAGTTTTATAGCTTAGAGCATTAAGCATGGATGTGTCCTGGTAATTGGGCAAAAATTGGAAGTGTGATGCAGCCTGTGCCACAGAAAAACCTTAAAACAGGGCCTGCTGCTTTTTTTTTTTCTCCCAAACCTTGCAAAATCAATGGAAAGGTAACGAGAGCCCTGGCTGTCAGCACAAATTAATCTGGAATTCCCTGGCATCTTCAGATCCTGGTGCATCAAAACATGAGTTTATATCAAAAGTTTGAGCAGTGGCTCAAAGTGCTCAGGAGTTCAAAAAAAAAACTGACAAGAGCCAGCGAACTAAAACGCCTCCAATTTCTATGGTTTGCAAACTTCAAAAAGTGTGATTGTGCTGGGAGGCTTTGATCTCAGTATTACTTTTTTATTGCCTTTGAAGTCCAAAGCAAAGGGCCATTGCAGCGGGATCCAGAGGTGTCGAGTGTTAATTCTCTAGAGCCACATTTAAGGTGCTTCAAATTAGCTACTGACCACTGGATGCTAAAGAACGTAACCAGAATAGAGAGGATTTTCTTATTAAAGGAGGTTTCACACTCAGCAGTGCTGGTGCAGTTTGGGTCTTCCCAACAAAAACGTTGCTGATTATCAGGACCTCAAGAAGGCGTTTTGTGGAATATCCCGTATTTTTCATAATCAGCTGTTGCAGCTGAGCAGGAGTTGGAATTCTGTCATCATCATCCACCAAACAGCAGCACAGGTTATTTTTGGAGCTGGTCAGGGAGCCCTTCAAGGGGGAATTTGGTGAGGGGCTGGAAGCTCTGCCTGCTCCTGAGATGGGAACTTAACTCTGTAAATTGGCACAAACGTCTGCCTTTGAATAGCAGAAAAGGGAAGGAAAAATGGAAAGGGCTGTATTTATATGGCTTGTAAAATATTCATTTATGTGCTGTGCTCGAGGAGAATCGATCTCTGGAGAGCAGGAGGTTTCTCCATCTCAGTCACATTATATTAGAAGGAAGAGCTGAGAGGGGTGAGATGTCACGGGGACAGTGATGGGGCCAACCAGGGCAGCAGGTGCTGGCCCTGAGCTCTGGACGGGGCAGGGGGACATCAGGGCAGCAGGAGAGGGACTTGAATGTATCCCTATGCCTCTGGGTTTTGATTCTGCTCAGGGGAAAATTAAAATATTTTTGTAGATTTGGTCTTCGGTGATCTGTTTTTTTCTGCCAAATTCTAGCAAGGTCAAGGAGGAACTCAATGGTTTATTCCTTTTATGTGCAGGTACATGCTGGGGCTCCTGGGGTGGCCTGTGCAGGGCCAGGAGCTGGGTTTTGATGCTCCTTGTGGGTTCCAATTCAGAATACTTACTGATTTAATAACTTTGGAAGTGAATCTATTTTCACTTAGGGCACAGCGGCTTTTGTTTTGTTACTCCACAGTTCCCTGTTGCTCCCAGACACTGGATGTGCTGCAACATTCCGTGTGATGGGATCTGTGCTGCTGGATTGGCTTTCTTGAAATCACTCCTTGAGTAGTTCCCTCATCAGCTGAGGAAATTTCCACCCACTGCATTCTCTAAACCCGCCAGAGCCCCAGGCAGGGCTGTGCAGGAAATGTGGTGTGGGCAGGCACAGCTGGGTTTGCCAGTGCCCAGTTCCACCAATCCAGTGTTTTTTTTTCCAGTTAAAAACCCTTTCAAGATCTTAAGCGAGACGCTCTCTTGTGAACAGGTTCCTTTTAGAATTCTTCTGATTTTAGGACTCATAAAGAGTTTTAACAGCAGACTTTTACATAGTTAAACTGAGAAATAGCTTCTCTAATGCCTTCAGCTTCTCCTGACAATAATGTCTTTACCTCAGGAGCAGAGCATTCACGCTGATGTCAATAAAGGCAGTGGTTTTGACAGCAGTTTTAAACATCAGCCCAGATCTGCAGTGCTGAATATTAGCCGTGCTATCAATTGGCTAACACTTTCCACGAGAGAGATGTCTCTTTAGAAAGCTGTTCCTTTTATGAGTGTCATCAACTCCTGTCAGCCTGACACCGCCGGCTTTGACTGGGTTTGAAGTTTTTGTTGTTGTTTAAATTTGTGATAACCTAAGTGAGCACTTTTGGAGGGATGGATGTTGAAAAATGGGTTCCATTCACATATAAACGGCTTCATTCAGCTGCTTTTTTTGTGAAAGCTCTGAGATCTGTGGAGGAAAAGACTTAAGTAATGGAGTGATTTGCCAGGCTTTTGGTGCTAAAACAGCACAGGTGTAGCTCATGCAGAGGCAGTGACTTATTGCAGCTCTGAATATCTCTCTGTTTAAAAGCTCTGGGGTTTAAAGCTCTGTGCAGAATGCTCATTGCATTTTGGATAACCCAAGGGCAGACAGGCACTGGGAGCGCATGGAATGTACAAGTCCAAAACCTTATCCCAAGTTGCTTTATTAGCAGGTATCAGGAATATTGTTTTTTTCATGTTAAGAGAAAAGAAAACCCAACAGGCTTTTATATTTCTAAGAGTGCAAATCAGTGTGGATTCACAATTTATGGATGCAGAAAGAGCACAGGCTTGCTGACCAACTCCAATCTGCCACTTTTGGTGAAAGGAACACCAACAAAAAGAGAATCAACATCTGGCACAGCTCAGCACCAGCTCCTGTGTGAGACCACTGTCAAGGCCACTTTCCTGGAGAAGACCAAGGAGGCATCAGCTGCGATTCCAACAGGTGACAAAATGATCACTGCCAGTTTGTAAGAGCCTGGTATCAACAGAGAATCCCAGAATCCCAGGAGGAATTATCAGAAGGGACCCTAAAGCCCATCCATGCCACCCTTGCCATGGCAGGGACATTTCCCACTGTCCCAGGCTGCTCCAAGTCCTGTCCAGCCTGGTCTTGGGCACTGCCAGGGATCCAGGGGCAGCCACAGCTGCTCTGGGCACCCTGTGCCAGGGCCTCTCTACCCTCAATATATTAAATATTAGGAGTAATTTCTTCCTAATATGTGATATATTGAACCAACAAACCAAAGTTGAACAGAGATGGAGAGCAGGGAGCAGCTGCTTTCATTATGAGAGGCCTCTATCTGAATATTTACATCTGAGATATAAATCACCCCTAACACATCACTCAGTGTAATAGGTTCCTGTAATTAAATGAGAGCTTTATTGAATAAATTACGCACTCTTAATTATACGTGTAAGACTCTCTGGCAATTCCTTTGGCTTTATTGCAGATAAAACAATGACCTTGTCTGTTTTCATAGTGCTTGATAATTTAAGAAGATTGAAGTGTTAATTGTGAGTTGGCCAAGAAGTCTTTAAAATGCCTTAATACCTTAAATAATATTAACTCAATATTGAGATAAGATTATTCCTTGTACTCTCTGTGTACTCACAGTGCCAGGCATTGCTCCTCTTTCCTCTGGAATTCACCTGTGAGAGCTTGGGGAGGGCAAAAAAAAAGCCAGGAAAATGTTGGGTTAGTCTATAATATCCACAAATTGATTTTTTTCTTGATGGAGTGGAGAGTCAGGAATTATCTGCATCAAATCAGCAAGGATTTTATGCAAATGAATGCAGAATTAGAATAGCAGAGTGCAACTTGATGACACCGGCCTTATTTTTTGTATATTCGTCAATAGTTGCTAAGTTTACAATTTTCCCTTTTCTTTGGCATCTTTATTTATAATTAAGTTATTTATACATGCACACAAGTACAAACTCACCCATTGGACAGTGAAGTGAAATCCCAGCGAGGCTTTATTTTTATTTACTGCTTCCTCCAATAAATGCACATCTTTCAAATCTCTGCAGAGCCACATCGATTCCTCAAGTATCATCTCCCAGTTTATTGAGTACAAGTGGTGACTGATTGTCCCCTGACATTTCAGCAAGGACTTAAATGCACAAGAAACAAGTTTTAAATAGGCTGTGACTTTATGAAGACACCACCACATCTGGGAAGTTATTTGGGATGGTTGGGAATTACTTGATAATTTTTTTTCTGCCCCCCCCAAGTTGGAAAAAACCTGCTGATTTGCCCAAATCCAAGCTGTTTGCTAAGCAGAATTTGATTCAACACATCCAATTAAAGAAGAAAAAGAAGCCAGAGCAGTAGCAGGTTGACACTGTTAACTGGAGATTGTGCTTTTCCTTGTGATGGCAATTTTTCAACATTTTAATGAACTTCCACTTGAAGGAAAAAAAAAAAAAAAGGAAGTTGAAACCAATTAATTTGAGTGACCTGACAAAAAAAAAAAAAAAAGAAACAGGGGGAGTGTTGGTGGGTGGCAATGTGAGATCACAGCTTTACACCCTGTCTCGTAGAGACCTTCCCTGCAAACTGCTGAAAACCTGGGGGGGAAACCAAGCTCAATCCACACTCAGCAGGGAACTTCCTTGCTGCACTGCTGACATCCTCCAAACTTGGAGAAAACTTGGGGATTTAAAGGGGAATTCAGCATGAACAGCCTGGTTTTTATCTTTTGGGTGTTTTCTGCTTTCCCAAGAGCAGCTGGTCTCCATCACCAGAGTCGAGCTTGGGGTCCTGCCTGTCTCTCATCTCTTCTCAGCAAATTCCAGCCCATTCCTGGTCCTGTTCAGCTTTGCTGGTATCTTCCTGGGATTCTCCTTTTTGCCTCAATCCTATTGAACACCAAAGTTTCGTGCTCAACAATATGGATCCATTTCTAATCATGGCTTTGCTTAAAACTGGGCATTACTGCAACATCAGGATCCCATCAAATTGGTTTGAAATCACTCTGGTTCACAGAAAACACCTGAATTTAAAGTTTGAAACCATCTTCCACTTTCAATAACATTTAAAAAAATTAATTTGCACTTGTGCTCAATAAGGCACAGGAAGGGCAGCAAAGCTTTTCACCAGGGGACTGAAAACTTCAACAAACAACTTCTTCAGTCAGAGAAAAATAACCTAATAGCAGCTTTCTTTGGGAACTCTCAGGATTTCTCTGTTCAGTGGAGCAGGAAAATACATGTGCTTTGTATGAATACAGGAATGAAGAAATAATTTATCAAGCAAAAATATAGGTATTTCTTCAAGAATTTCCATTGCCGTGGAAATACTTTCTATTTCTTGACACAGTTTTCCTTCTCTGCTGTCTGATGGATTGATCTGAGATGGGAGAGGAAGTGCTTTCCTTCCTTTGATGATAAAGAAAAGGGGAGAAAGAAAAACTTGAGCATTAAGATGCCAACATGTGTTTCATCTACTTCAGTTCCGCCTGAGAGAACAGTTCAGCACTTTGCAGAAGTTATTGCTTTCCCTTCTCTGCCTCTTCCCACAAGTTTTCCTATTTCTTCCTTAGTTTCCCAGTTTTTCCTTTGTTTTTCACCATTCTCAAGAGACTTAAGCACCTGCTCCCTTAGGTTATCCAGAAATATCCCACCTTGGGGATCCTCACCAGGAGGGTGAGGACAAAAGTTCTGCTTTCCTACTTAGATTCTAAATTTCAGAATTTTTAATTTAATTAATGTGCTTTACCAGTCCACTTTGAGAGGAATATTGATCAGTTCCCTAACCCAAATATTATTCTTATTTCTCTGAGACCTTTTAATAGAAAAATGGTGCCTTTCTCTAAATTTATCTCTGTATTTATTTGAATCTCCTTCCCCAATTACTTCAATTAATGTAAAGATATCAGCTGGAGACAGAGTGGAGGACCAGGGATATTTTTTTCTTGATTAAGTTTCTACCTGTACATCTCCCAGAACAAATAAATCCAGCTTGGAATAGAATTAAGGGGGTTCAGACCATGTTTTGTCTTGGTTCATTTAATAGGTGTAAAATCCACCTAATTTAGTTAATTATGTACAAGACATGTCAGTTTAAAATTTGTTTAAGTATTCAACCAGTAATGGATCTCTATTATGGGAGCTGTGGTTTTCTGAAACATGATGAATTTTTTAAATTGTCAATGTTTTTTAAGCAAAATCTTCTTTACCCACAGGGTTTTTCTGAGAAGAAAAGGTTTTGGACAACTTGATAGATACCCGTCAATGGGGGCGTCCCAAATCACTTAAAATATTTAATATTTTTGTCTGATTTTACAGCTGGACTCTTCAGGCATCTCCAGAAATCAAGTTGCCAGCTCTGCTGAACCTCAGTTTGAGGAGGTTCTCTAAATCCTACAGGAACCTCAGATTAGCAGTAGGATTAGGAAAATAATAAGATTTCATTAATTTGAGGATTAAGAAGCATGAGAAACATATTTACTGAATTCTGATAGTCTCACTGTGATCAAGCATAATTTTCTGCTGCAGTTCTGGCAGCTATCAAATGGAAGAAAGAAAAACTGAATACAATCAGATTTAAAAAAAACCCAACAAATTAAAGCCCTGAGCATAACAAAGTGTGATGTGAAATACTTCGAGAAAAACAGGATGATTTTTGCTCCAGTGGAATTCCTCAGATGAGTGAAAATCATCTATTTTTCTCCCTGTTTTTATTCCAAAATCTCAGTTTTAGGGTGTAATTTTCAGTAATCTCAGTGAGCCGCCAGTGTCTCCCCCAGTTCAAACTCAAAGCCATCCCCCATTTAAATATTTAAATGTTTAAATTCAGCAATTCGCCAACACAGACAGCCAGACCTGGTGAATTTTATTTGCTGTGACAAACAGGAGGGTGACAAATCCCAGCAATGCCTCAAAGGGAGGTCACACAAATGACACCTCAGCCTTCAGCTGGGGCGTTGCTCTTCAAAGCAGCAACGATTGGAGGCCAAATTTCAGGGTGTGAAGTTATTCAGGCACTGAACTCCTGAGCCTGCAGCCTGATTGCAGCCCATAAATTGTGCCAAATCAAATCCACCACCGAATTCCATTGGGCATTGAGCAGCAATGGGAAATACAGGAAATTCAGGACATTTTCCCCCCTTTTTCTTTCTTTCTCAGGGAAGGGAGAGGACGTTGTTGAAATAAAACATTTTCCATTTTGTGCGAATTTCTCGGCGTCGCTGGAAGTTTCAAAGCCCAGCTCTCTGATCTACAATTTCATGGGCTCTGCTTCAAAGATAACATCCTTCAAATGGGATTATTTCCCTTCATAAGGCAGGAAAGATCTAATTTTAAACTCCTGCTGTGAACGAAGCCAAAAAACGCCCCAAAACCACGAAATGCAGGTGCAGGCCTGTGCTTGCATCTGCCACCACCATCAGCTTGGGAATGCTGCAAGGATGATAACAGCCAGGTAGCTTTGGGGTCATTTTATTTTTTTTTTTACCAATATTGATTGGCTGACTCTGCAAAAACGCTGCAGAGGTGGCAGGAGAAAGCCTGGCTGATGTTCATGGAGTGCAGGGTGCTGGGGTCAGGGAGCACCACCAGCCAAGGGTGCCCAGTGCTTGCTTTAATGAAGTCTGACATCGAAATTCAGCGTGACCTTGTGTTGTACAAGAGCAGGGACATCGTGAGCTACATCAATAAAACCTCAGCAAGGTCTTTTTTTTTTGCAGCTGAAAGGAGTCTCTGACACCTGAGCTGCTATAAATATTCATCGACAGAGCAAACGGTGCTGAGGGTTGGTTTTGGCAGGACTGGGGGCTGCATCTGGATTTATGCCACAAGAAATGGAGCAATTGGGGATTTTATTTATGCAAATGTAATATTAGAAGGAATAGTTTAAATTGGAGCTACAAATGTGGAGTGTTTCCACATGCATTTGCTGAAGATATTTAAAGAAGGTGGACACAGATTGGGGTTCACTGGTGATCGAAAAGTCCTGAAGAGTTTTACTGGTGCAGATCTTGATGAGATGCTTTTACAAGGCCTGTTCTCCTTTTAAATGCTCATTTGCCTTTGAAATATCCCAGGATATGATCTGAAAAAGGAGAAGCACTTCATCCTTTCTTAGGAGGAGTCCTCTGACCGGGGAAGAGCAGTTCTTGGTGCTTCAAAATAATATCTGCACAGTCAAAACAGGGTAACACAGCTTTTGAATGTGCTTGGATTTGGCTTTTGTTGGTATCCTGTTTTTCTCTGGAATGTAAAGATTGGGACCACAGCTCATTAAGTTCAGTTTAGCTCCATCTCAGCTGTGGGAGACTTCTCCAAGGTGAGCAGAGGATGGAGCAGCTCTGCTGGGAGGAAAGGCTGGCACAGCTGGGATTGTTCAGCTGGAGAGGAGAAGCTTTGGGGTGAGCTCTGTGTAGCCTCGCAGGGCCTGAAGGAGCTGCAGGAAACATGGAGAGGGACAACAGACAGGGGATGGAGGAACAGGAATGTCTTCAGAGTGACAGGGAGCAGCTTTAGATGGGATTTTGGGAAGGAATTCCTCCCTCAGAGGGTGGTGAGGCCCTGGCACAAGGTGCCCAGAGCAGCTGTGGCTGCTCCTGGATCCCTGGCAGTGCCCAAGGCCAGGCTGGACAGGGCTTGGAGCACCTTGGGACAGTGGAAGGTGTCCCTCCTCATGGCAGGGATGGCTCTGGATGGGCTTTAGGGTCCCTTCCAACCTAAACCATTCCATGATTCTGCACTTCTATCAGTTCTACATTTAAATATTTCTGCTTCTCTGGGTAATTCTCTCCAGCTAATTACAGCAATCAGCTCTCCTGCCCAGAGCCCCCACACAAACCCTGCCTCAAGCCCTCTCCTGCAGGAAATCAGCCCAGCTGCTCCACGTTTGGGGACATGGAAGTGGCACATCCCAAATCCAGCAGAGGAGCCACTCCAGCCAAATGTAGGCCAAGCTCTGCCCTCCTGCTAATTAAACACCATTCATCATGGCACTCTTAATGTGCCACAGCTGCATGTGGAAATGTTGGCATTTGTGAAGAAAAGATACCTCCTTAAACTACTTTTTCAAGGGTATTTTTAGCCTTTATCTACTGCTTAAATTTAAGATGCAGGCATTGTTGTTTTAGGGCTGTTTAAAGATGTGTTCTGGCCATACTGAAAACAAGAATTTAAAAATATCTGCTTATTTTAAAAGGAATATTTAACTGTGCTTCCCGAGCTTTGTAACAGTCACAATCTGGCTTTACTTTGGATTTTGCTGCTTTACCATCTCACAGCTGCAGTTTCCATGCAGGCACATTTTGATGGTTGCTTTGTGCACGTGAATATTGGCTGGCAGAAGCTCCTTGTTCCACCTTAATTTAAAAAGGAATACCTGTGTTTGTAATGCACTTAATTCTGAATAAACCCACAAATACATTTGCATATTGTACATACACATATTTATGTATAAATGCATAGATCAATTCGTGAAAAATACATAAATTTGTAACTTACCAGGATTTTGTGATTGTATTTTTTCCAGCTCTTCCCTCAGGGGCATTTCTGGCCCATCAGGTGCTGATTTATTTTTCCAGAAGGCCATGCAATGTTTTTTATGTTGCTCAGCTGCCTGGGTTGGTGCTGGGAGGGCACAGAAAGTTTGGAATGAGTAGATATTGGAGGAATTATGTCACATTTTATATTCAGGCAACCCACAGCTGGAATTCTGCCGTCACTGCCCACGTGTTATAAAGTCATTGTATAAATATGAAAAAATGTCACGTAAAATTAGAGATTTCTAGTTTTTCCCCAAGCATATGAAATTGTTTCATACAGCAGATTTTCCCTAAATGTGCTGCAATTTCAGGTTGATATTTTTTTAATACACCCCCCCCAAACCCTGATGTGAAGAGTGGGAAACCCAGAGCACAGGATGGTGGGTGGTTTGAGGAAAAGATGGGCTGCCCCTCTTGCAGCATCTTCGTGTTTGGGGAGGTTTAGGGAAGATCTCAGGGAAAATTTCCTCATGGAAAAATCTGTCAAGGATTGGAAGGGACCACCGAGGGCAGGGGTGGAGTCCCCATCCCTGGAAGTGTTCAAAAAGGTGGGGATGTGGCACTTGAGGATGTGGTTTAGATCTTGATGATCTTAAAGTTCTTTTCTACCCTGATTGATTCTCTGATTCTGTTCAAGGCCAAAGAATTAAGATTTTAAAGGACTCCAACCCTTGGTGATGATAGAATAGTCCCTAAGTTACTGGTAAAACACAATGAAGAACTGACTCTCCAGAGAGAGAAAAGGAGGGAATTTAACCCTGAAAAAGGATGGAGAACAGAAAGGAAAATTAGTAAAGATCCGGCAGATATAATCTAAGTTGAAATAAAATATCCCTGGCTCTCTCCTTGCTGGTGCTTCTCCTACTGATCCCATGGAGCCCTCACCATAAAAAAATTGCCCAGTGGTGCTTCTGGAAGGTGAGTAAATGGATGTCAGGAGGAAAAAAACAACACTCCCAGGCAAGGATGATTTAAGATTATTCTTCCCCCACTTGTGCGTGAGATAGGATCTGCCGTAACCTTCCCAAACCTTTGTTACCTTTGTAATTTAAACTGACAGGTTAAATGCTAATGCAATTGATGGGGGTGAGCAAGTGGTCAAGGAACAACCTGATCTGACTGTGTAATGCGTCAGAGAGTTGCAAAAATATGCAGGTCAGATATAATTTTGACAGAAAATGGCTCGCTGCAAGGGTTTATGTTTCCCTGGATGGCCTTAAAAAGAGTTGGACTATGGTAAGTACCACAGCGCCGGGAAGAAAAAATACCAAGTTAAACTTGATGGAAAAAATCCAAGTTCTCAATATCCTCAGATTTCATTATCAGTTTTTATTGGAGCTGGGATAATAAGATTATGGAATTAAGAGGAAAAGTTATACCCATTTTCTTCAGCTCAGCAGCCCTAATGTGCAGGAAGGAAGAGACACTCATTTCTCACCATAAATACAGCAAAAAATGCCTGGAAAAAAGAACCAGGTGCAGATCCTTCCTGAAGAAATTCTGTTACCTCAGCAGGCATGGGGGCATGGCAATAAAATGGGTAAAATTTATTGAAATTTGGGTAAAAAGGGTGGTTTCTCATCAGTTAATCCTGGAGTTAATGGTTTTCCATTCGACTGTGGAGTGGGGACAGGATGTGAATCCTGGAGGAATCCCTGTTCTAGGGATAAAATGAGTAATTAAAATGAAACAGCAGGGAAAGCTGAGGCAGTTCAACCCAGAAATCTTTATTTTCAGTTTAGGGGCTTCCTGAAAAATAAGAGACACTTTACATCCCTCTGCTGAGTGGTTGAGATGATCAAAGCAGAGGGAAATGGAAAGTTAGGGAACTTTCATGTCCACCAACACTCTGTAAATGCCACCTTTATTTCCTTATATGCACTTTAAAAATACTGATTTAGAATAGAGATTATTTTCCATTTTGGTACCATATTCCTTAAGGGAGTGCCAGGTTTTTTGACTTTAAACTCTGAAATACCAAGAATCCCTCAGACTTCTTCCACTTCCAGGCACTCCCCACACCAAGAAGCCACCAGCAGGGGCTAAATGGACCAGAACAAAAGCAAGAAATAAAGATATAAAGGGGCCCCCCCCCCCCAAGAACTTGACTTTTTTTTTAATATTTTCCTGATTTGTTTACTACTTCAGGGGCTTTTGGTTTTTTTTTTTCCTCAGAGGAAATTTCAGGGTTGAATTTGTCCTTCTGCCCGCACAAGCTCTCACTGTATTATTCACCTACACAAGTGTTTAGAAAGGAAAACTGAAATGTAAATTGACTCAGTGCTTTTAAAACCTTTAAAAAAATAATAAAGTAATAATTCAGTGCCTGCTCTATGGAATGGAACTCTCCTGGCTGCTTTCACCTGCTGAGCAGGTTAGCATAACATGAAATCAATTATTGTACTCGCCATATAAAGGCTGGCAGGTTCAATGCTTAACTGCAGCATCTCCCCTGAATGTTTGATTTGCAATCCTCATCCCTGAGAAGCTCCAGAAATACAGGGACATGAGAAAGATTCCCGAGTAAGGGAATTATTGGAGTGCCCTGAGTTGTAAAAGTGAAGTCGGAAAAGAATGATACAACCTGCAAACACGGCTCCCTTTTTAATCAAACACTTCCCAGCCCCGTAAAACAAAGCAGGGAACAAAGTACAGAACAAATATTGGATTTCTAGTCTGGATTGTAATAATTGTGATGCCATTTCACTTGTTTTTCAGCTCATCAGGAAGCAGCTTTCACTGGAATATTATTCTCATTATTTTCTGTCCTTTTTCTTGTATTTCTTCATGGGTTGCTTTAGGGTTTAGTTTTGGGGTTGATTGGGGTTTTTGGGGGGGTCTGAGGGGTTTTGAAGGGTTGTTTTGGGTTGTTTGTTGTTGGGTTTTTTTTGGGAGGTGGGTTGTTTTCTACAGAGGGAAAAGAAAACAGAAAAAATGCTTTGACTTTCACAGCTCTTCTACTGCTGAACTTCATGCCATCCTTATAACACACAATGCAAAAAATTATTGATCTCTTTTCTGATCTGGGCTTTTTTGTGTGACCTTGCTGTGGCTAAAACTGCAGTCTTAGATTTTCCTGCTGTAGTGGTGACCACAGACAGCAAGTTCTTCGCCTGAGAATCCTCAAAATGATGAATTAAGGGTTGTGAAGTGCTGCTGTTATGACAAGAGCTGGACAGAGGCCCAGTGAGGTGGGAGAGGAGTGAAAATTGTGACTCTGGCTTCTTCCTGCTGTATTTCTGTGGTGAAAGGGCAGGTTTGGACTTCTGGGAAGGCTGAGAATGCGGGGGCTGGAGTGGCAGGACAAGGGGGAATGGCTTCACTCTGACAGAGTTAGATGGGATTTTGGGAGGGAATAGTTCCATCAGAGGGTGGGGAGGCACAGGGTGCCCAGAAAAGCTGTGGCACTGGATCCCTGGCAGTGCCCAAGGCCAGGCTGGACAGGGCTTGGAGCACCTGGGACAGTAGAAGGTGTCCCTGCCATGGCAGGGGTGGCACTGGATGGGCTTTAGGGTCCCCCCCCAACCCAAACCAATCTGAGAATTTTTCACTCTGACAAAATTCCCCTTGGAGCCTCTGTCCTTCCCTCTGAAGCCCAAAAGCCAGGCCAGGTTTCAATGAGCTGCTCCTTTGCTCTTGCTGCTTAAAGTATTCCAAAAGCAAATCCCAAATCATCTGTAGGGTCAGGTTTGGAGCTCTGTCTCCTGACGGCTTTGGGAGATTGCTCCCAGCAGCAGAAACATGGCCTGCCCACGGTCCATAACAGCCTGGAACAAAGAGCTATAAAAGCAGGGAGCAGGAGACAGATTTATCTTGGTGTATTTCAAGAAATTATGATCCTGAATTGATTCTTTCTCTGAAATATAAACTCCATGTTTAGCTCTTCTGAAAAAGAAAAAAAAAATATAAAAATGAAAAACATAAAATAAACCAGGATTTATCCTCAAGATCAACTCTCATTCTCTTTCAGAAATTACATTGTGGACAATAAGTGATCATTATGTGCCAACAGAGCTGAGAATCTGATTTTAACTTCCAGGTAACATATTAGGGCCATAACCAAATCTGAGAACTATTATCATAGCCAAATGGCTGTAATGCTTCAAGGCTATAACAGTCATCACCTTTTTATCATTCAGATTACCAGCCATCCCTGAAACAATGAATTTCTTTAACATTATTCTCCCATAACCTTTAACTGTATGCATTATTTCAAACATCTGAAATAATCCTTTATATGACACAGTAGAATAATACGTTTGCCACTCAGTGCACACTGGAATTTGTTAAGCCCAGAGTAGTGCAAAAA
Source organism: Petroica traversi (assembly GCA_025920805.1). Taxonomy (NCBI): domain Eukaryota; kingdom Metazoa; phylum Chordata; class Aves; order Passeriformes; family Petroicidae; genus Petroica; species Petroica traversi. Next base: position 2,432,301 of record JAHLSL010000043.1, on the reverse strand, counting down.
CTCCAGTCTGCCATGGAAATACATTCATTTCAATGGTGCTGGAGTGATGTTTAAGTGATAAATAATTTGAAGGAACACTGATAGGAAACATAAGGTTCATAAAAGTCCAGAAATGCTGCTGCAGTTTTATCACCGTTATAAAAGTGTCCTGTTTGCCTTGTTTTGGGAGGGCTTCACTTGGCCAGCTCTCCCATATTTCACGTGGAATGTACAGCATAAATATCCCAGGGGCTCATTACAGAGTTGTGTTTGTGACAAACCTTCCCAGAGCCCTCCCAGGAAATGTTTATTCCTGCTCTATCAAGTGGGTGCTAATGCCCCACACCACAGGCCAGGCTGATAAATAATCCTGTGTGTGCTCGGGTGATTCTGTGCATAAACACTCCCAGCTCTGAGTTACTGCAGCTGCAGGCCCTGAATGAATCAGATTTATAAACACAACGCTCTGTTTCTTACCTGTGTTGAGGTGTATTACGATGGCAGAACTGGCGTTTATCTGCACTCTTGGTATTAAAAAAAGATTTCCAGCGAGGCAATGCATGAAAATAGAAAAACAACTCTGAAATATTGCCAGGGAGAGGGGTCTTGAAAAACATCCCGGGGAGCCTCAAGGCTACAGAGCACAGAAGGCTTTGGACCAGGCCCTTGGAGAGCACAACAGCTAAAATAACGAGCTGGAAGAATTAAATTTGATTTCTTGAATGTCCTCATGAAAACTGGATGCCTCAGAAAGATCTCAGCCACACAGAGCAGCAGCTTTTTGATGAAGTTCAACTGCTTGCAGGAACTTGAAAATGTAGGCTTAGGAAATCAGAATTTATTGAAATATTTCTCAACTGCATTAAGGAAAAGGGATGGGGATACAAAGGATTCAGGCTGTGGAAAAGGGACAATTATTCTTGTGCTGAACAAGCAAAAAGGTGTTGGACTTCAAGTCCAATTTTTCTGTGATTTCTTGTGTGACCTTTCACAAGCCACACACATTCTACCCAAGGAAATCGTAAAATGATTTCCACTGGCTCCAGTGGAGGAGAGAATAAGCTCCTCACTTCTCTTTGAATCAGTTTTCTCATTAGTAAATTAGCGAGCTCAGAGCTTAATGCTTCCAATGCTCTTCGGTATCCTTGAAGGGGAAGTGATTTTGGAATGTTAACTGTCCTTACTGCCAGCGAGCAGAAAATCCAGATTAATTGGGGCACTTTGGTGGCCATGACCACCACGTGGACCCGTGTTCCCTCCACCCCAGAAGAACAAGGCAAGAGCCAAAAAGATGAAACATTTCAGCTCAAGAGAATGCTGCTTCCTCAACAGGAATTTCACACGGGTTTTGCTGTATTTTAGGACAGATTTTCATTTGCTGTCACCTCCGAACTCTACTAAAGCACTTATTGCATCCACAGAGTTCATCAGCAAGTTCACATCACCTGGATTGGAAATTTCTGGAGCTGAATATTCACTTTATTCCAGACTTCAGGGCTGGCAATGTTCACACAACACCTGGCAGGAAAAGGGGACCTTTCCAGGGCAGAAGAAACCAAAAACTGATGGTAAATTTGCTGGTAAGTATTTAAAAAAAAAAAAAGTCATTCCTGAATATTAAAGAGGGCCAGCAGGAAATCATTGTTCTAATTTGCTTGCCTGGATTTTCATTAACGGTGAACTGACTGTGGAAAATAAAATAAACTCCATAAAAATGTGGGATTGTCAGTTTACAGCAGGACTTAGGAAATAATTGTATCAACCCAGACAGATTTCCTCCCCCTTTCTCTTGGATTAGTTTTTATCTGTATTATTTGCATCGCCAAAAGGTAATTTTTATACAGTTTCAGTGCCATGGGAGTGACCCACTGGAGGATTTCAATAATTTCAAATGTGGCTTTTGATACAAATTTTTAATTAAAGCCCTCAAAGGCTCAGCTCAGGTGTCACCAAGCCCTGGAGTCCTGTGTGCTCCATGGCCATGCAGAGGAGCCTGAGCCAGAGCATCCCCCAGCTGAAGGATCCAACCCAACAGTCCATGGACTTCTTGGGAGGGTGGAATTCCTTCTTCTGGATGTCCCTCATGGACCAGGTCACCAGCAGGGAGAGCTTCTTTCCAAGTTATCCAACTTCCATAAATTCAACCTCTTCAAATCCTTCATAAACTCATGGGAGTGGGGGCAAAAAAAAGATTTTATCTTTTCCCAAGGTTTCTGCTTGAACCTTTAGTCCTTGTGAGAAGCAGAAAAGCCGAAGTTGAAAAGACCTTCAGGATCCTCAAGTCCAAGCCAAGGGATTGTGCCTTTTGAGTAAATTAAAAAAGAAACATCCATCTCTGCTGTAGAGGATCACCTGACACGCCTGCTGATTTATTTAACTAATTTTTCATCCCATAATTCTCCCAATCTGTGTTCAAATGATCTCATCCTGCATTTCTTTGCTGAAGGTTACCGGGCTGGCAGAGCCGTGTCCTTCCACCTTCATTCCAATGATGGATCTCTCTAAAGCTCTGTTTACCTGCCTTTAGTCTGCTCCAAGGCTAACAGAGGAGGTTTTTTTTGGTCTCATCTACAAGAAATTCAGGATTTACCCTTCCTGCTCTCCCCCACCCAAGCAGGAGGATCTTTGCACGGCAATGACTCCTTTCCTTTTACATTATTTTAACTCCTGAGCTGGCGGTGTTGTCAGAACAGCTTTAATTGATTAATTGAATAATTGGCCATGGGAATCATCTCAAACTGGTACCAGTGGCCACCAGCACCTGCTCAGCTCCACTCTTTGTTGTCCCCACAATGGTGCTGGACTCATTCCCAGCCCCAGGGGCCAGCGGGCACCGTGAGGGGACAGAAACGTTCTCAAGTTGTTTGAAAAGCCATCAATTTTCCAACGTGTGCTGTGCTGAATTAAAGCCTGTCCAAACCCCTCACCCTGGTCATATTTCTCTTCTATCATGTTGGATATGTCAGCTGTTGTTCCACCACCTGTTAATCCATATGTGCTCAGGCTGTACATGTAATTTATAACAATTCCTATATCTTGTTTCGTCCATGTGATGAATGCAGTTATTTTTTCATCATTCTTATATTTCCATTCTATATCCACCTATTAGTCACAATTTTAAGACAGGGAAATAAGGGAATTTTTATTGCCACAACAGTCACTGAGGCCTTTCTACCTTTTTTATCATGAGCTATTGAAGTTGTATTGGCACAGCAGCTCAGGTGGATATTTTAATTTACAATTTTCACCGCCCTCATTCGCCGCTATCAAAAGTGAATTTTAACCATGAGTGATACGTAAATGAAGCTGATTATTTGTAACCATCAGCAGCTCAGGTTATGAGGAATCTCCTGCTGGGGTTACACATCAAAAATTGCTTTGCTCATAACCTGTGGCAGTTTGAATAATTTTATTTCTATTTCTTTCTGAATTCTGGGAAACATTAGCCAGATAATGATGCCTTTTGATTATCAAGCTTGCTCCCTCTTTTGGAAAACAGCTTTGGCCTGCAAGAATCACCTCAAATGGGGTTTCTTTTGTTGACTGGGTTTTGATTTCTCTTTTTTTTCCACATTATCTTCGTACCTGAGCATTCCTGTTTTTCAGCCCAACTGCTCTGCTCCAATATGCTCCCAATATTTTTGTTTTTACTGGCTCATTTACCCTATGCAATAAAGATGCTTGTCATGTCATAAGGTAAGTATTTTCCCTAGAAATTGCTGTAAAACTTTGTATCAAACTGGATGTTTCTATTGATTTTTTGAATTGATATTTGCAGGTCTCTTTCTGCTTTCTTTTTAACAATTGACTTTTAGACCCCCACATTTCTTGAAAGAAATATTGCTGTAAATTGCAGTGATCTTGACCTGCTCCTTTTCTCCTCTTATCCCTCAGAGCTCTGCTATTCTAATGGCTTTTCTTATGCTCCTTGCAATTAGTTCACAGCAAATTAGAAGAGATAATGGTTAATGAACAACTGCCACTCACTGTCAGTCAAGTGCTGTGAAGGAAAGGCACTTTCAGAAGTCAGAGAAATGAGAAAATATTATAAGGACATTGAGCATCCAGAGCTGGCCGGGGGGAAACTTGTGAGGAAACTGAAATTTTCACTGATCAAAACCCTTTTGATACCTTGAAAATCTTCATCTCATATCTAACCATGAAGAACTTTCCCAGCCCTCCAGTCATGCAGTGAAACCACCCCATGTCAGTTTAGGCCAATGATATTTTAAAAATATCTTTCACAGGCTTATCTTGGACCCTTTCAAAGACACACAAAAAAACACAATTATGATTATTAAACCCATATAATATTAAAGTACCAATATTTACACCCACCTCACCCAGTGCTTGCATTGAAGTTGTGGTGAGCGTGCTGAGAACTCCAATTTATTCTGACTTTCACCTGCAGAGAAATCCACAGTGTCCACCTCATTAGGATAATGATTTTCCATGTAGGATTGTTGCCTTCATTTCTCCAGGGTGAGAGCAAAAAATCCCAGAATGGTTTGAGTTGGAAAGGACTTTAAAGCTCATTTAGTCATGGGCCTAAATCTCTGCAGTACCCGGCAAAACAGGGAGAATCTTTAATTCTGCTTTTCTTTTGCATCTAAACCCAACCACATCAAATTTAAAGTGATTATTTTCAGAGTAAAATCCCAGCCAGGAGGATATTTCTATTCCTGATTTCCCTAACCAAACTGAGTCCCAAACATCCCCAGATGTGGTTCAGAATGTTGTTTGTCTTCGTGCAGGAGAAAGATCAATTCTGTTGTGGAAACACAGTGCACAGCATGGGATCTCTCTAATCAATTTGAGCAGGCCCCGGTAAAACTATCTGGTAGTCTGCAATCCAGCAGCATCAAAGCTAATTAATACTTTAGTCAGCTTAATGAACGTATTAGTGGTTAATATTTGTGAATAAGCTCCCCATAACTCAATAATCCTATCCCATTTGCATTATTAATGGGACAGGTATGAGCTGATTGATCATAAAACCCCTTAGCTGAGATTTGTGCTGCCTTCAGCTCCCTGCGAGGAAGAGCAGGAATCACTGAGGATTGCAGGGAGCAGACTCTTAGAAAGGACTTTGCCGACTCCAGCTGAGTGGGACTGAAGAATTGCAATTGAAAGTTGCATTCTAAACCAGACATGAACTGATCTAGAAGGTGATGGATGTTTAACCAAGGCTGAGTGCCCTGGTTTGTGAGATGCCCAAATTCCTTCAGCTCAAACCCCAAACAAGCAGGGAGGAAGGAAGGGGAGAAAGAGGGAGAGGTATAATCCACTCCACAAAAGAATTTCACCTCATTTCCCTTCCTCTCTTTCCTCCTCACATAAAAACCACGGAGTGGGAGCTTATTTATTGAAATGAAGCTGGAGGTTGGTTCAGGTGGAGAAGAGTAAATAAACCAAGTGCTTCTAACGTCTGCTGGAGAAGAACAACATTTTGCAGATTCCCTCCTACCAGCTTTGTATTATACAAAGAGAAATAAAAACGTGCTTCATCCTCTTCAGCAGCCTGGAAAGCTTTTGGTTATTCACAGCCCCTCACAACAGAGGTCAGATAAACCTCTGGAAGGGGAAAGCTCTGTTCCAATTGCAGTGAGAGAATGTGCAGGCAGATGAATTCCATCGGAACAACAATAAATAAAAAGAGATGAGGAAAAAGCAGCTTGTTCCTTTGGAGACTCATCTTTTTAATGCACCATTTCCACAGGATCTTCTAATTGCTTCTTGTGGGATTGGAGTGTTTTCTCTTGCAGCCTCTCTTTGGAAATTTGTTACATTTCCTGGTACAATGTTCTCCTGCATTTTTATTTTTGGGTTTGAAGAACTGATTTCTTACCCATTTTTTTCTTTTCCTTGAGATATTTCCCCCATCTCTCCCATTTCCACGTTCACGTTGTTGTTATTATCAGTGAAATTGAAGCTTCTGTGGAGCTGTGAAGCTGAATCCTCTTTTATTGCCACACTTCCTTATGTGGTGGGACAGCAGGGAGAGCTGCTGGTTAATCACTCCCGAAGCCCTGCATGTGGCAGGGAGATGTACCATGAATTATCCAGCGAGCTGTACCTGCCTGATTAACGAGAATCCGTCCTCCCCTCCACACTCCAGTGCTCCTCCAGTCACAATTTCTTTGTACAAAAAGAGGGAAGCCAAGGAAAACATCAAGGAAAGGAGTTTGTGGCTCCAAAATTGGACAAGATCAAGCAGCAACGCCAGTTCTCGCAGGGCTGGCCAGATGTTTGCTCATCTGTTCAGGCACAGCTTTTTATTGTCAGCTGCCACATGACAACTTAAAGCTTAATAAGTAATTAAGACAGTCTGCCATGAAGCTGAGAAAAATGAGGGAAACAATGTCGTTCACCTCTCCTCGTGTGATTTAACTGGTTAAAAATGTTCCTCTCTTTTGCACAGGGCTGAGCAAATCATTCATTATAAATAATGTATTAACCTAATTTCATCACTTTCACTCTGTGAAAGGCTCCTGACTGGATTTATAACTATTCCTTCTTGAAAAGTGTTGGTACCTGGAAGCAAATCAGCAGATATTTTATCTGCTTGTGATAATTCCACACAAACAGGCAGTGCTGTAAATTGAGAAAGTCTAATATTACCTCTCCAGGTAGCATTCGAGAAATATTTAGGAAATAGCTTCAGAGAAAATATTTATAGCCAAAATCAGCATGTTGGGAACACTTTGTGCACCTGAAACTCGCTGATGTGCTCGAGGAGAGTCATCGTGAAGGACTCAGGGCCAAATAAAAATTCAATATTTCTTAATATGCCAGTAAAATGACTGCTATCACAGATCTACTTAAATTAACAGTCATTTTTTTGTGGGATAGAGAAGATCACCTCAGGTGTGCAAAATATCCAGATATTGCAGTGCTCTAAACCACATTGTCTATCTTTAACTAAACTTGTCTCAGGATTTCAGCAAATCTTTATTTCCCTTCATGCAATTCCATTTTTTTTCCCTTGAAGGTCTCTGTGCAGGAGGGAAAACGCCTCCTGAGATAATGTAGGAAAACAAAATATGGAAAATGTGTCCAGATCCCTGTTTTGGAGAAGAAATTTCATTTCTGGTAAGCAGCAGAGATGAAATCAAGCAGCAAGAGCCTGGCTGCCCTCATTCTGTGAAGGGCAATGAGAGTCAGGGGAGGATCAATAAGTTTTGGGTAAGGCTTTGAGAGAGACTTTTTAAATGTGTAGAATTAGCCAGTCTTGGAAGAGACAAAGCTCTCCTGTGGGTGTGAAAGGGGTGCAACTTGTACCCCCTGAAACCTGGGCTGGCCACCAAAAAACCCACGAGAATCACAACTAAAATATTAAATTTATTGTATCAGCCATTTGTGCTTTGGAATGGTGAGAGGATTAAGTCCAAAATTCATGTGAGGGGTTGCAAAGCAGCTGGGCTGGCCTTTGGGGTGGGAAATGTTCTTGTCCTGCTGTAACCACACATCAGAAATCACATCTGACTGCAGCAGAACAAGCTTACATTGAATTTGAGTTTTGGGATAATATTATCTTGTAAATAAGGACAGGCTGCCCCCCAGCCTGTAAAGATGGGATCCAAGCAAGTTTTTCAACACTGGTTCCTTTCTAAAACAAAGTTTTCCCTGCCAGGTTCTATGTGAAATTTTAGGGTGCAGAAGTTTGGGATGTGTTGAGTTTGGGACTCTGCTCCAGGACATTGGAACTGGGATTGTGCTTTCAGCATCTGGAAGGTGTCACCACGAGGAGCTTTGTTTTGCTGTTCCTGTTCACCCTGTTGGTTTAAGAAGTGAGGCTAGAGCTCTATTAATTCCATGCAAAAACCAACTTTACAAAACAATCTGGTAGTCTATTTATTATCCTCTTGTTGTTAGTCCATAACTCTCAGGAATTCAAATTAAAGCAGGGTGCAGGAATAGTTTGCAAATATTTGCAGCTGTGGCTGCAGCCACTCCAAAAACACCAATACAAAAAGCAGATCTTGTTCACTCATTGCAAAATTAGCTTTTACTTTTCAATTAATAATCCACAAACAGATTTATTCTCTGACTATTCAGCAATCCCCAAACCAGCAATTTTTTCCTGGTTTAACAACTGAAGGAACTAAACTATATGAATAGATCTCTTTCTTTTTTCTCTCTTGGGACACTGGACTGGCATTTTGAGAATTATCATTACAAGTCTTTGGTGTTTTTGGAGCCGAACCCCAGGTACTGCAGCAAACTGAAAGCTCTAAAAATCCATTTTCAGGATAGGATTGTGCATTCCCTCTGCCAAAATGTGTGTGAGGTAACACTGTCTCTGCTTGCACTGACTGCTACAGGACACACTCAGCCTCGAGTCCTATTTATTAAAGATCAATTTTTGTGATATCATCGATCCCCTGCACATGGGGATTGTCATCCTCACTCAGGAGTGGCTGAAATTCAATCCTTTCTTCTCCATCCCTCTGTGGATTAAACTCTGGGACACACACAAAAGACACTCTCTGGGAAGATAATGTACCATTGGTATTAGACCAAAAAAAAAAAAAGACAATAATGAAGGAGTATGTTGTTAAAAATGGTGGGGAGAATAACGGCTCCATCATTTCCTCCTCTGTGCCCAGAAAGACACCAGGATAAACATTCAGCCAATCTATTCAAGCACTCAGAAGATAAAGGGTGATAAGAAAAGAACCAGCATGGATGTTATGAGAACAAATCATATCAAGCAGCCTTCTGCAGATAAGGTGGATGGGGAAGATGGGAAGATGTGTGCAGGAGCTGTGGTGGGTTATTAACAAAGAGAAACTGAGAGAAAATCAGGATAAATGAGCAGGAGCAGCACATTTTCAAAGTGGAGCAATTCTTCAAGGCTACTCCACAGCTGGAGTATCTGCACCCAATATTTCCACAGATATGGATGGACTGGAGGGAATTCTGGGGGGAAATGTAGCCAAAATTGCAGAAAAAATGGAGCATGAGAAAAGAAAATGTTTACCCTTAGTTGTAAATCTGCTCCCCCAAATCCAAACTCAATTTAAGATATTTATCTTAATTTTCTTATTTTTAGAGCAATGAAGGCTCAGGTTTGATCATACACTGTTAATTCCATGGATTTTACTCCATCTGCAGAGGGAGACCCAAAGGTTTCTTTAAATTAGATGCCAAGTAGCCAACAAATATTTGCTGCTGTTGTTTATGAAGTCCTGCTCTCATGAGATCAGAGGCAACTTTTATATTGTACTTTGTTGAATTAATTTTATGAGCTCTTCAGGCTCGGTGTTGCCTCCTTGCTTATTGTGTGTTTTGCTTTTCAAGATTGTTTTCATCCAATTGTCCTTCTCTAGATTTACAGTGAAAACAACTGAGGACACTTTGTACATAACCCTTTCATCCAAAGTGATTGAAAAGTTCAGCTGAATATGCTCAGTGCATTTTTCTTTTTTTTTTTTTTTTCCACTTGTCATCCTTCACAGCTTCCCTCCTTTACATTCCACCTCCAAATATTGTTTTGTTTAAGGAGGGAAAAAACTCCATCCTGGTGACAATTTGCATAATATGTTAATGCTGATATGCATCCAGACATCTGGATGGCATTTTAATATCTCATTCTCATGCAGACAAGTAGGAACCACACAGATGGGAGAGACAATTTTAAGAGCATTGTTGTAAACAAATAAGGCAGCCAGGAAATCAAACACGCTCCACGATGGGCTTTGTGTGTGAGGATGTGCTCGTGACACGTTGGGATTGCAGGAGGGAGCTGCCTGCTCCACTCCCAGATAAACCAAGAGGAAAATGCAGGATTTGAAATGGAGTTTTGGGGTCATTTCACGGGAAGATCCTTTCCCAACCCAACAAAAGTTGGCGTCGCGGATTATCCTTGGTGCCCGTGGGATGGAGTTATTTGGGGCTCTGCTGTGGGGTTTAATTGATCCCATTTTCAATTAGCAACAGAAATATGGACAGTTCTGATTGCTTCAGGAAGGAGAGCTGGGAATGGTGTTCTCCACATAATCATGGACCTCCAGGTAGTGATTTGCTCCTGCTGTTAAAAATTCATCTCCGCGGAGGCCTCGGGAATTCCCTGCAGTCCCCTTGAACCTGCTCCCTGTTTGCAGCTCTTTCAGGGGTGCAGTGGCTCTGAACTCCAGCATCCACAGCCAGGGCTGGTATTCTGGGTGTTTGTGCATGAGCCATGAACAGCCTTTGCTGTAGGTGGAGCTGACAGCTCAGCAGATGCTGCCTCTCTCTGGATTGCACTCAAAGTCACAAAATCAGAGTATTCCCAGTAATCAGCGCCCCACAGGGATCATCCCAGTCCAGCTCCTGGCCCTGCACAGGTCAGCTCCAAGAATTGCTCCTGTCTTTTCCAAATAAAACTGATTATTTTCCCCTTCATCCCTTAACAGATCCCACACAATAAAACTCCCAGAAATTTTCAGGAATTCAGCTGCATTCAGTGAAATACACAATAAAAGAGTTCGGGGCTGTTCCTTCATCACCTGGAATACAGGTAAAAAGTTACAATTTAAATTCTACCCCTTCAGTATGGAATTGGGCCAGGTTCTAAGCAGCCTGGGCTGGTGGAAGGTGTCCCTGCTCATGGCCTGTAAAGGTTCCTTCCAACCCAAACTATTCTATCATTTTAATTATAAATAAATGAAAATATTTAAAAATCTATTAATCTTCACATTATCAAAATAAGTATCTAAGCATTTGCTGGAATATTTCAGGTAGTGAACATCAATGAGTTGTTTAAAAGGCCAGTTAAAAATCTGTGCCTGGCTCAGTCTGGTTAACTGAAGACCAGGGGACTCTATTGAATAAAAGAAAATGAGATTAGAAGCTCGAAGACTGGGTAGATAATGACCTCAGAAAGCAGTTTAGCAAAGCAACTTGTGAAAACAGCAGTTCTTAAAATAATTCTGCTTTTCCTCTCACCTCAAAGGTGCAGATTTGCATGTGGCAAATGCTAAGGAGGAATGAGAGACAGAGGTAATGGAAACAGAAAAAGGCCTTAATTCATGTCTCAAACCTAGGAATAAAAACAAGGCTGCAGCATAAAATAACCTGACAGGAGCCTTTCAGAGTGAAAATTGAAAACCAATTTTCCCTCACAATTACAAACTGCTCCTTGTAATAATGATTCCTGGGGACCATTCCCATTAACCTGCAGATGATTTCCACCACTGGATCTTCCTTTTCCCCACAGAAGTTCCTCTCGTGCTCCATCTCTCACACTCCTCCTTTTTTCTGAACCCAAATTCGGGTGCTGTGGCCAAGCTGGGAGCCAGGTAGCAGCAGATTGAAGCTGTCACCAGCATTGGGATCAGGAGCTGCTGGCAGCAGAACTGGAAATTGGAATCCGGGCCAGGAAGTCTTCTAATGTAGCTATGAAAACTTTATATGCCATGTTTTAAGTTTGACTTAAAATTAAAAAAAAAAAAGATAAAAAAGTCAATAAAACTTTAATCCTAAGCATGCTAATGTTGGCACCTTTGTTTAATGTCTGACGGAAAAGGGAGGATAAAAACAGTCATTTAATTTTTACTCTGCAAATTGTGAGATGCAAACAGAGTTTGCTCTCCAGGGGGATTCTGTACTTGGTTCACACAGCTGGATTTTTGTGGTGGCTGGGACAGGCTTAGAGAAAATCACCATCTCACTGCTCCTCCTTCAAACCTGGTGATGATGCAGCTACTGTGGCAACCAGAATGGCTGGAAAAACACATTAATAACAAATGATCCTCTGATCACAGAGAGCTGGAAAGCAGGAAAACAATTAAATTATGGTGGGAGTGGTCAGAAAACAGGAGACAGAGGCTTTTAAAGCAGAGATTTGTTTATTTAAGGGGCTGATGTGCTCCCTCACCAGGCTTAGCAGGTCATGCTCATTCCATGATCATTCCTCCACCTTCCCTTCCTTGGAATTTCCCAGCCCCTCAAATTAAGGAAGCAGCTCAGAGAACCCAAAGTTGTTTTTGAAGTCAATAATTTTCCCAAATATCAATCTTGCTGCACCTCAGCAGCCACCAGAAACAGGTATTTTTATAGGATTGCAGGAGCTTTTGGTGAAAGGTTTCCATAAAATATGTATGAATTTCTTGTACACACGCAGCAAAAGAAGAACAGGTATATTACAGCAGATCGTATTTTTATGTCATCTTTGGTGAGAAAATATAGATCACTCATTTCTAAACTCTTTTCTGGGACTGGAGCAGGACAAATAGTACTGGGGTAACGGATGATGACACCACAGGAAGAGTTATTTATGGAGTTTTCTCCATTTGGATCTGTACAATTCCACCTTGAATGAAATTAAATTTATTGTCTCCTATTCTTTATCAACGTGTGTTAACCATAAAAGGAGCTCCAGCTCACTCATTTAAACCCCAGCCACATTAAAATCCTTCAGCTGAAAACTTACAAGAACATTTCTGTGCAGAATTTGATGTCTTGTTCCTCAAGCCCCGCTTTCCAAACCAAGGGCCTTTTTAGAAATACCGAAATTTCTCCAAAAACAATGAAGCTGCTTGCTCAGGCTGCATGATTAAATTTGGGGATTTGAAAGCAACTGAACACAGAGTATTAAAGCAGCCAGTATTGATCTGCATTATGAACATAATCCCCACTGCTGGAACAGGGGCAGAGGAGCAATCGGTGCCTGGAGTTCACTTAAAGCTGTCCTTAATTTGTGCAGCCCTGGCTTGGGAGCAAAAGATCAGTTGGTAAATTGAGGGATGATGAGGGCTAATCTTTTAAAGGATTTTTTAAAAATATTGTCAGGAACTTGGATACCTGGATTTCTGTAAAGAAGCTGTCAATGCAGGTACCTTCCACAACAGCATCAGGTGGCACAGTAAACTTTCCAGCAGTGATTTCAAAACCTACATTCTTTAAAAAAGCCTTAATTAATAGGGAAGGGGCTCCTTTCAAGTTGTTCCAGGCTTTAGCTGTTTACCTTAATAAATTAAAAAAAAAAAAAAAAGAAAAGAAAAAAAAGGTGGGATTGTCTCCTCCAACAGATCTTTTGGAATTGCTCCAATGCTCTGCGTAATTTTTTATTTAGGACAGCAGCTCATTCTAACCAAGATAATAAAATTTCCCAGAAAAAAAATTATCCCATTGTGTGCAGAGCTGGATGAAAGCAAAGAAACATCAAAATGCTTCATTTCTCTCCCTGCCTTGAGCAAAGCTCCCCCTGCTCCCAGAAATTCTGGAGTGTAGAACTAGGAAAGGCTTTGCAGTAAAGGGCCAAGGGGAAAATGGAAAGGAAAGAAATGGACTTTCCTGTGGGGTTTAGTTGTGCTGTTGGCCCTGTGTCTCACCAGAATCCCATCTCCAGCCATCCTGCACAAAGGACACATGGAATGGTCCCAGTCAATCCCCAGTGCCCAGCAATCAGCCAGGCAGGCCTCAGGCAGGGCTTATTTAAGCTCTGGCTCAGGTTTCTGTAGGAAATGGCTTCCCTTTAGTATCCTATCTGTGGAGAAGTGTTTTTTATGACCCTGCTCCTGTTGGTGTCCAGCTGTCCCTGGCTGTCCCTGTGCCATGGAGCAGCACCTGCAGCACATTCCCAGCTCCAGGGGCTGAGAGCCCTGCAGGGACTCCGTGCCCTCAGCTGGAGATGGAGCCACCCTGAGCAGCTGAATTCCAGCTCCTCTTCCTGGGATGAGAAAAAGTGTAAATGAAGTGAAACAGCAAATGGAGCTATTTCAGAGGGTTTTCATTCCCACACTGGCCAGTGCTGTTGATTGTTTGATTGGGATGTGCTCCCCGAGGCAGATGGGGCTCAGAGGTGTCGGGAGCTCAGCCTGGCTCTGGGAATTGCAGCTGGGCCAGGGGGTCCCAAATCACCTCTCCAAACCAGCACCAGCTCTGGATCACCAGACTCATCACCAGAGCTTCACTGGGGCCCTGCTGATGGTGCTGGACCTCTTTGGGACTCTCTCAAACTTGTTCAGTTTGTTTTTTTCAGAGCTGAAAATTGCAACACCTCCCCACCAATCTGCTCTCCGTGTGTTCTTGGATTTCAGTGTGGAAAATCCAACCTTTTTCCAGAGAAGTTGACCAGAAAAGGCAGAGTAGAGAGACACTGGCAAAGCTCTGGAACTCCAGGGAAAGGGGATCTGACTCTGCTAATCCTCAGTAATTCCTTTATTTTGTTTTGTGGACCATGTGGCCAAGGCCCTGCTGCTTCTCTCTCCTCTGTCACCTCATGTTAGGGAAATTCTCTTCCATCCCTGATCTCCATGCAAAATAGATTGTGTCCTAAAATGGTATCAGCTCAGCAAACTCATCCTAAATATCAGGGAACACTCCTCAGCAATTTGCATAAAAATTGTGGATTCATCCTCTGTCCCTCCAGCTGGCAGGGGAGAGGAAAGGCGTTGTTTTTATCTGTGTATTATGTACAGTATTCATAATTGAAATGGTAATTTTTTATGTTCTTGGCTGGTTTTTGTTCAGAGAGATCCGTTTCACCCTCCTGCCTTGGGAGGGGGATATCTCAATCATATTTATAGCATTTCTAAAAGTCATTCAGAACTTAGATTTTATGAGATCTGAGGCTTGGAGTGAATTTCTACCAAGAATCCCTTTTTTTTTCCTCCCAACCCAATGGGAGATAGGACTGCATTAAATTATCTGAAATTTAAATGCATTAGCTGTTAGCCAGGGCGGATTTTCATATAAATTAATATTGTTACTGTATTTTAATAAAGCCACGGCATTTATGGAATTATGCAGACATCAATTACTTGGAGGTACCTTGGAACAATTATTGACTTCATGCATCATCTCTTCCCTCCCTTCCAAACCAGTTGCACTCTTCAGGAACACCATCCATCAACAAGCCATAAACCACATTTTCAAAGCCTTCCAGCCCATCCCTGCTCAAAAAAGCCCCCTGAGCCCACGACATCCAAACGTGTGGCTGTGTAATTAAAATTTTGACATGTGCAAGGAGTTGTAAGATGGATAAAAGAGCCTGGGTTGTAAATAGAAGTTGAAAGGCTCCCAGCAGATGGTTGGTTTGTGGGAGAGGCACGGGCAGAGCCAAGAGATGACAAACAGATGGTTTGGGTGTGAAGGACAGGCTGGGAGAGCTGGGGAGTGGGACGGGCAGCTCTGTGGAACTCAGCTTGGAGAGGAGGTTAAACATTCCACGTGTTTCTATTTGTGCTCACACAGAAATGTGTCAGTGGAAAACTTCCAACAATGCAGCCTGAGAATAATAAAAATAATCAGCAGCATCAAGGAGTTCCAGACAGGCCTTAGGGAGGAAAAAGCTGCTCGAGCTGCAGCCCTCACTCCAGTGAGAACACGGCCACCTCCACCCCGAGTCCTGTGGGTGGGCTGGGCTCTCTGAATTCCAGCAGAATTCTTCAAAATCGTGGCAAAATCGGATTTTCAGTATTTACAGGAGCCTGAAAAGCAGATTTAGCCACGTTCTAAGTGAACAGAGCTTGCAGGCTCCTTGCTTGTCTCTAAGTGTTAACTGTCTAATGAATGAACTCAGTTCAAATTCAGGTGATTCTGCACCACAATCTTGACCAAAAGGATGTTTTTCTCTGGGCAGAAAGATCAGATCAAATATTATTTATATTTTTTAAACAATGGCAAGTCTGAAATCACAACCAAATTAAAATTACAACGTTGCTAAATCTATTCTTGAGTTTAGCTCCCTGTTACATTTTGGCTCTCTCCTATTTATCAGACAAGCCCAAAAACTGCATCAGCACCTACAAAACAGAAAAATACCTGCAGAGTAATGGGCAAAAAGTCCCTTTTTAGCAATCAAAATCAAATTTCCTAAGAACTGTAAAGGTCCAGGGATTTTGATGGTGCTTTTTGATTCTGTGGGAAAATTTGATCCACGTAGAAAAAGGAGACATTTATAAAAAAATTCACTCTATATTTATTCTTTTCTTTCTACAGAAGGCTGTTTACACTTGAAACAGCTTTTGTGTTTGTGAGAAGTGAATTTCTGCAAAGCAGTTGTTGCATGAGAAGCTTTTTTTTAGGTTTACTTAAGTTTTAATTGGCAAAACCCCAACCTAATAGTGAGTTTTGTGTAGTTTTTTGCTCAATAATAATAATAAACTATAGCTTTAGCGTTAGAGGAGCACTGGAGTGCTGATAAAATTGCTGCATTCTATAAAGGCTTGGAATTTTTTCTCACAACTCATTGAAAGATCAGCACAACCTGTTGCTCCAAGATCCAAGAACCAAAGCGTCCTGGTAGCAAATATTCCTGAGAGCAACACCTGCTTGTGTTTGAGGAGCTCCCACAAACTGGTGAAAGACAATTCACAAAGAAAATCTGTGTTTTCCATCCTTGCCGAGCCCCAGGAGCTGCTCCAAGCCTGACCTGGGAAGGAGGTGCAGGTTTAGATTTTCTCTCTGGCCACAAACCGGTGAAAGAAAATTAATTCATAAAGATAATTTGTATTTTCCTGCCTTGGGAAAGTTTTTCCAAGCCTGACCCAGGAAGGAGGTGCAGGTTCAGATTTCTCTCTGGTTTGACTCCATCTGCATTCATTTTACTCACTGAAAAATCCATTTAATCCCTGCCAAGCTCCCTTTCCTTGCTCTTTTGTGGCTGTCTGTGCCTGGTGGATCCTGGCTCAGCATTTCTCAGGCACTCCCAGCTGTCACCACTCCTCAGGGTGACAATCCCTGCTCCTGCCAGCTTCTCCCTGGTTTTCCCACTCCAAGCTCTCCATCCCTCTGGCACTGCAATCACACAGCACCATCCCCACCATTGATCTGTGCTTTTTTTCCCAGGATGTTGGCAAATTTATTTATAATTTTTCTGCCCGGAGAGGAGCTGGGTATTGGAGCTATAAATTATTCTCAGAAGGATTAACTTATTTGACCTCTTCTTTATTTTATTTTATTTTATTTTATTGTATTTTTCTATTCTATTCTATTCTATTCTATTCTATTCTATTCTATTCTATT